>JANAVB010007200.1:7128117-7728759 GCA_029216955.1 Iris pallida | reverse complement strand
TCGGCACTATGCAGCATCCTCATGGCGGCTCGCACTATCCACTATGCAGCTCTCATGCGGCTCGGCACTATGCGGCACTATGCAGCATCCTTATGCGGCTCGCCTATGCGACACTATCAGCATTCCTCATGCGCTCGCACTATGCGGCACTATGCAGGCATGCGGCTCGCATATGCAGCATCTATGCGGCTGCACTACGGCACTATGCAGCATCTTAGGGCTGGCACTGCATGCAGCGGCACTATTCATCGTCCCTGCCAAAACCAGGACTGATGACTAGAAATCCAAATATTGTTTTGGCCATAACTTCCTCAACAAGTCGAAATCTAACTTTTTAAAGGTCAAAATGTGTAGAATCAAATTTTCTACAACCTATGACCTTAGTTTTCGAAAATAACCAAGTTTGGTAGATCAAAACCATGTAAATACATAAAACCCTAGTTTTAAAAATTAGATCTACACCAAACTAGCCATAAAATCAAAACTCCAAGAACTAAACTTGTAGAATGAAGAGAAGAACAATATAGACAAATAATATCAAAGGAAAAATCTAAAATGAAAAATGCACAAATCTCTACTTTTGAGCAGTTGTACTTGCCTAAGGATGGTGTTGAGGAAAATAAATGGAGGAGTGAATGAGGAGAGAGAGTGAGAAGAGAATATAATAGGGGTTAGGTTGGATTAAGAAACCCTAACCTCTAAACATGCTCTAACCATTCCACTAATGACATGCTTAAAACTACATGCAACCATTAAATAATAATAAATAGAATTATGCAGATGCTAAATACGGATACCATGTACAAATTCATGAAGAATACGTCTATTGGGATCGGGAGTGACATCTCTATCCTCCTTAGAAAAATTCCGTCCTCGGAATTTCTGCCAAGACAAGATAGAGAAATTCGGGCAAGCAAGGTTAATTACAATATACACAAGCAACCTATCATTAGCAGTCATTGATCACATATTTCAAAATGGTCAAAATGCATGTAATCGATTACCAAGGCATGAGGAGAAACATACCTTCTGAGTCGAACAAGTGCGGATACGAGATCTAATCTCGTCCTCGTCGCCCCAGGTTGACTCTCCCGGAGAGTGATGGCCCCAAGCGACACGGACAAGGTTAATAGTCCGGTTCTTAAGCACCTTCTCTCGCCGGTCCAAAATAGACACGGGTTGTTCCTCGTAAGTTAGGTCGGTACCAACGACTAACTCCGAATGATCGAGGACATGACTCGGATCCGGGACATACCCACGCAACTGAGATACATGAAACACATCATGTATGCCAGATAGCGAGGGAGGAAGGGCAAGCCGATAAGCAACATCGCCTACCCGAGCGAGAATCTCAAAAGGACCAACGAATCTCGGACTAAGCTTTCCTCGGTTCCAAATCTAATGACACCCCGAGTAGGCAAATCCGCAGAAATACTTGGTCACCAACGCCAACTCTAGAGGCCTACGATGCTGATCTGCCCAGTGTCGTGTCTATCCTGCGACTCGAAGCCGCTCTCTGATCAACTTGACTGTCTCCACTGTCTGCGTGATCATCTCTGGTCCCAACAATTTTCTTTCTCCCACATCGTCCCATGCCAGAGGGACCTGCACTTCCTTCCGTATAATGCTTCAAACGTGCCATCTGTATACTTGCCTGATAACTATTATTGTAAGAGAACTCTACTAAATGAAGATGATCTTCCCAAGTTCCGCAAGTCCAAAGTACAAGCCCGTAACATATCTTCCAAGGTCTGAATGGTTCTCTCTGATTGTCCGTCCGTCTGCGATGATAGGCTTACTGAACCTCAACTTAGTACCCAAACTTTGATGCAAACTTCGCCAAAAGTGAGAGGTGAACCGTGTGTCTCGATCTGATACTATGCTGACTGGAACACCATGCTGCCTTACAATCTGCTTCATATACATTTCTGCCAGCTGCTCAGTAGACTGTCCTACTCTGAAAGGAAGAAAATGAGCAACCTTCGTGAGCCGATCCACGATTACCCAAACTGCGTTTCGACCGTCGGAGATCTAGGTAAACCGGTCACAAAGTCCATCGTGATGTGATCCCACTTCCACTCCGGAATAGAAGCTGTAACAATCCTGCTGGTCTCTGCTGCTCTGCCTTCACTTGCTGACATACCAAACATTTGGATACGAACCTCGCTATCTCCCTCTTCATGCCATTCCACCAAAAGTGCTGCTTCATATCCTGGTACATCTTTGTGCCTCCGGGATGAATGAATAAGGAGAACTATGAGCCTCTGACATAACTTCTTGTCGAAGGTCTCCACCTGGTACACAAAGACGGTTTCCGAACTAAGTGTACCATCCTCATGGATTACTAACTCCTTCCTGAGACCTGACTCACACTCTGATCGAAGCTTCTGGATCCGCGGATCCTCTACCTGGGCTGCTCTGATCCTCTCTACTAAAGTAGACTGAATCTGTAAACTGGCCATAACTCCTGTATCTTGTGGCAAGATCACTTCAATTCCCATTTCCTGAAGGTCTTCCAAAATATGCCTTTGCGAGGTTAAAACGAATGCACCATCTCTCCTGCTCAAGGCATCTGCTACAACATTCGCCTTGCCTGGATGATACTGAAGATTTACATCAAAGTCCTTCAGTAACTCCAACCATCTTCTCTGTCTCATGTTCAGGTCCCTCTGGATAAATACATACTTTAAGCTCTTATGATCAGTGTAAATCTCTACTCGATCCCCATATAAATAGTGCCTCCATAACTTAAGCGAAAACACTACTGCTGCTAATTCCAGGTCGTGGGTCGGATAGTTCTTTTCATGGTCCCGAAGCTGTCGAGATGCATATGCTATCACCTTACCATGCTGCATCAATACACACCCAAGTCCCTTCCCGGATGCGTCATAATACACTGTAAACCCTCCCGATCCTACTGGAAGTGTCAAGATCGGGGCTGAGATTAATCTCTTCTTCAACTCTTCAAATGATGTCTGACATTCTGCTGACCAAACAAACTCTACATCTTTATGCGTCAAACGCGTCAAGGGTGCCGAAATCCTGGCAAAATCTGCCACGAACCTCCGATAATAACCTGCCAATCCCAAGAAACTACGCACTTCTGCTACCGTCTTCGGAACTGGCCAATTCTCTACTGCCTCAACCTTCTTCGGATCTACTGACACTCCTGCTCCAAAAATAATATGTCCCAGGAACGAAATACAATCCAACCAAAACTCACATTTACTAAGCTTCGCATAAAGTTGGTGCTCCCTCAAGGTCTGCAAAACTGTCCGAAGATGTTTCTCATGTTCTTCTCCACTACTGGAATAAACGAGGATGTCATCTATAAACACTACTACAAACTTATCCAAATAGGGTAGAAAGATGCGGTTCATCAAGTCCATGAACACGGCTGGGGCATTAGTCAATCCAAATGGCATCACCAGAAACTCATAATGTCCATACCGCGATCTAAATGCTGTCTTAGGTATGTCCTGCTCCCGGACCCTCACTTGATAATATCCAGATCGAAGATCAATCTTAGAGAAGACGCAGGCCTTACTCAATTGATCAAATAAGTCATCAATCCTTGGTAATGGATACTTGTTCTTCACTGTTACTGCATTCAACTGCCGGTAATCAATGCACATTCGCGTCGATCCATCCTTCTTGGGTACTAAAATCACCGGTGCTGCCCAGGGTGATTCACTGTCTCGGATAAACTGCTTCGCCTTCAGTTCTTCTTCATGCTGGTGCAACTTGTCCAACTCTGACTGCGACATCCTATAAACTATGCCGACTTTAGGCTCCGTCCCAGGATTCAACTCAATGCAAAATTCTACATCCCTTACCGGTGGTAAACCTGGAAGCTCATCTAGAAATACATCAAGAAACTCTCTGACCACTCTTGGAATCTGCTCCTGCTCTGCCAATGATTCTGTAATGATGCCCTTGGGTCGATCCTCCAATGATCGAACAAAGACGAACTCCTCAATGCCAGGTACATTAAATACTACCCTACCTCTCCGACAATCTATAGTCGCATGACTGTCTCTCAACCAGTCCATGCCTAGGACAACGTCAAAGTTGCCCATAGGGAACTCAATCAAAGATGCGGGCAATAATCGTCCACTCACTACGACCGGACACGCTAGGCATACCCTGCTAACTCCTACGAGCCCATTACCAGTGAGTATATTCATCCTCTCTGGCAATGTCTCGAACTCCAATCCAATACGTGTCGCAAATCGTGCAGATATAAAAGAGTGGGTAGCCCCCGAATCAAACAATGCTACTGCAGGAAAAGAGGTAACAGAAATATTACCTGCAACCACGTCGCCTGAAGCTAGTGCATCCTCCAGTGATAAGGTGAAGGCCTGGCCCTGGCCTTGCTGAGCTCCCTGGTGCTGCCTTCCTCGACCATGCTGTTGCTGTGGCCTTTGCAGGCCTTCCTGGTTCTGTGCCTGGCGAAACATCTGAGCCTGTGTCGGTAGACGCTGGGCTAGCGGCCTTACGGCCAATGCTGGTCCTCGATTCGGTGCTGCCCCCGGAGCTGGCAACGCCGGAAACTGCTGAACTGACCCTCCTGGCCTCTGCATCATAGGACAATTGGCAATCCTGTGGTCTGGACTGCCACACCTCATGCACAATCCGTTAGCTGAACGACACACATCCCTAGTGTGCCCTCCCTTTCCACAGTAAGTACATCCAATGGGCGCCCCCTGGCGCTGCTGCTGGTTCCTCTGCGGCTGATGCCGAGCTGGTGCTGTTATTTCTGATACTGCCGTCCTCCGCGGCGCTCCTGACTCATGAATACGGATGCCGGGTGCTGGCGTCGATGTTCGCTGCACTGCTCCTCCGCCCCTACTCTGGGGATGTGACCTCTTCAGGTCCCTATGTCGTGTCACCAACCTTTGTTGGGTGAGTTCATGCCTCCGAGCAGCCGTTAAAACGGCGTCAAAAGTCTGATAGTCGTGCCCTTCTACTAGCTGTTGAATCTCCAAGTGAAGTCCCTGCTGGAATCTCATAGCCTTCTCTGGCTCTGTAGCCACCATCGTTGGTGCAAACCGACTCAGTCTGCAGAACTCTGCTGCATATCCATCCACCGTCTTACCAGCCTGCTTGAGACTGATAAATCTCTGTTGTAGCTCATACCGCGCTACCACGCCAAAGTACTTGGCCTTAAATCTGGTACTGAAGCTATCCCAAGGAACAGGACGCCTCATTCCATCCTCTTCCGATGCCCACCAGTCGCGGGTGAGATCCTGAAGTAACAGTCTGACCTGGTCAACCTTCTCTTCTGCGGGAACCTTAGCTGCAGTCAAAATGGCCTCAGTATCCTGAAGCCATGCATCCGCCGTGATGGCATCCTCCGTGCCGTTAAAATATCTCGGATTAAGTCGACAAAACCTCCCCGACGCTCCCGAATCATTTCTGACACTTCTCTCAAGGGCTAATTGTAACCCCTGATTCAATAGCACATTCTGTTCCTGCTGCTGGGTCTGCTGTTGCTGATGGGCTGCCACCTGACGCTGCTGAGTGGCCAGGAATCCCCGGATGACCTCCAGGAGTGCTGCAGCATCAGGTACTGTCGTCGCTGCCGGTACCGCAGGGGTTGCGGGAGTTTCTAGAACCTGCGGCTCCACTGACTCTGATATCACTTCCACTCGGATCTGGTCGGGAGAAGGCATTCCTTCCGGCTGCTGTCCCGTCGAGCCATGCTCTACTGGACGTTCCTCCATGTTGGCCTCACCAGCTACTGAAAATGAAGCACCCCTATAGGAAAAGATACATGATATTTAAATGACAGGACGATGAAGATTCGAGGATGCAATTCAAGTTATCAATCAAGATGAGGGAAGAGAAATCGAGGCAAGAGATTCAAAGGGAACAAGTTTTGATTGAGACTCCTATAATAATAACACCCCACAAGTCTGAAAATCAGACCTGTATGGGCCACCAATAAAACCTTGTCACGCCCCAGTACCGAAATACGGAGACGGACTAGGCCAGCTACTCCATACGAGGTATATAAACGTCATACGGCGATCGTGGCTGTCAAGAGACAAGGGGGTGCATGCTACAATCAAGTCTCCTATGGTCTCACAGAGCATCTAGGTCTCAATCAATCAAACAAGAAGCAGTAAATAATGATCATATAGGATAAAGCAGTAAGGCGTCCCCGACGCATAATCAAAATGATCATGGGGATCTAGCTTTATAAGTTAGCTAGCCCAGAGAGTCATAGGTACATAATTGTTTTCAGCTGCAGTCTGATTTAAATACAAATTATGCAAGACAAAATATCCAGATTAGCCGGCTAACGGGTGCCGATGGCTAAACGCCAGAACATAAGTAAAGATACTAGAGTGGTGAAGAAGAAACCCACTCGAGTCCCCTGCCAGCCATGCTCCTAGTATGCACCATTGACGTCGGGAAGGAAGTTTGGATCCTCAGGCGCTGCTATGAGATCTGGCCAAACAAAACCAGCGGGGTCAGCCCCGAATAGCAAGTACCACAAGGAAGCACAAAAGTGTGAGATAAAACCCAAGCAAATAATAATAATAATACTAGTAATAATAAAAGCTTCCGGTCGAAACCTCGATCCACAGCCTGTCCTAGCACGATAGTCCAACCCAACAACCAAACAAGGACATGGGTTGGACCACGCACCATGACAGTCCATGTCCCTTGGCTACTAACGGAAGTTATAAGGCTCAGTCAAGTCATTTTTCAAGCGGCCATTCATTCATGCGGCTTTCTATATTTGGCGGAGTTATCCCCGCGATAATGATTAAAAGGAATCCTCAGATCGTGTCAACCCAGCAGGGCTAGCCAAACCATAAGACATATAGCACATTGATTATGCACCGGTGCCCCAGAGGGCTACCGCGCTAAAACATATAACACATAGCTCGTAGGAGTCGGATATAGCCATCCGCTATAGGCGAGTGAAACCATATCCGTGGTGGCCAACCCGACACGTCAGGACTGGTCCTGGGGTGGCTAGTATGGCACGATCTCGGGATTCTTCCCACCCAATGCATCTACCAAGTTAGTTGCCTAGTTAATCCCTAGGTTATTCTCGGAGTTCACATGTCGTGGTCACATGCTCACTCCCCTATATGTCGTAAATTGTACGAGTACTCCAAGAAGTGATCCTTACGGGCTCATAGAGTCATACGTATGTACCCCCTTTTTGGTGTAATGCGACACACAACAATACCACGTCATTGCTACTGACCAATTGCTATATAAATGCTGGACTCTTGGAGGTACTGACAGGTATCACATAGGAACACTTAGCACATAGAATAGCACATTGATGCTCACATAGATTGTACCTTAGTACACACATAGGGTTATCCAGCATACGCATAGGAGTTAGATCAGGAATGAGGACCAAAACACAAGAGAAAAATAGAAGAAGAAGGTACTATGCACTTAGGGTGTGAAGAGCTCGCTAGTCATAAAGATTCTTGAAGCCAAGACAAAGATCTACAACTTTTATGTTGGGAGTTAGGAGAAATTCTGGCCACAATTCAGCCAAATAGGACTTAAAATAGCCAAAAACATCCAAAATAGGCACTATGCGGCACTATTCAGCACTATGCGGCACTATTCAGCACTATGCGACACTATGCAGCATTCTTATGCGGCTCGGCACTATGCGGTACTATGCAGCATCCTCATGCGGCTCGGCACTATGCGGCACTATGCAGCATCCTCATGCGGCTCGACACTATGCGGCACTATGCAGCATTCTTATGCGGCTCGGCACTATGCGGCACTATGCAGCATCCTCATGCGGCTCGGCACTATGCGGCACTATGCAGCATCCTCATGCGGCTCGGCACTATACGGCACTGTGCAGCATCCTCATGCGGCTCGGCACTATGCGGCACTATGCAGCATCCTCATGCGGCTCGGCACTATACGGTACTATGCAGCGACACTATTCATCGTCCCTGCCAAAATCAGGACTGATGACATAGAAAATATCCAAATATTATTTTGGCCATAACTTTCTCAAAACAAGTCAAAATCTAACTTTTCAAAGGTCAAAATTGTGTAGAATCAAATTTCCTACAACCTATGACCATTAGTTTTCGAAAATAACCAAGTTTGGTAGATCAAAACCATGTAAATACATAAAACCCTAGTTTTAAAAACTTAGATCTACACCAAACTAGCCATTAAAATCAAAAACTCCAAGAACTAAACTTGTAGAGAATGAAGAGAAGAACAATATAGACAAATAATATCAAAGGAAAAATCTAAAATGAAAAATGCACAAATCTCTACTTTTGAGCAAGTTGTACTTGCCTAAGGATGGTGGTTGAGGAAAATAAATGGAGGAGTGAATGAGGAGAGAGAGTGGAGAAGAGAATATAAATAGGGGTTAGGTTGGATTAAGAAAACCCTAACCTCTAAACTGTTGGCACATCGATTTTGATTATTGTTCACAATAACCCTTGTACGTCGTTAGTTTGTTTTTCTCTCAGGAAACAATAGAATGTCTCACCTTTCAATGAAGTTAATCAAAGACCATGGAGCTCTGGATATCTCCTTTATCAGCTTTGCCAAAGACTATGAAGCCTGCTTAAAGTCTACATAGAAGATGGCGCTTCCTGCTCCCTTAGAGTTTGTATTCTACTAGGAATCCATGTACGTACTTTGCTAAGATGACATTTATAAAGATAGAAATGGTGAAGAAGTCATTCAGAGGAGACGGAAAATCCGACGGATTTCCGGATAAATCCGCCGGATTATCCGAACCCCTCACAGCAAGTTTGTGAGGAGAAGTTCGGATAATCCGACGGAAATTCGCGGAAATTCGACGGATCATCCGAAACCCTCACAGCAAGTATGTGAGGAGAAGTTCGGATAATCCGACGGAAATCCGCGGAAATCCGACGGATCATCCGAAACCCTCACAGCAAGTATGTGAGGAGAAGTTCGGATAATCCGACGGAAATCCGCGAAAATCCGGCGGATCATCCGAACCCCTCACAGCAAGTTTGTGAGACCACAGTTCGGATCATCCGCCGGACTTCCGCTGAAATCCGACGGATAATCCGCCTGATCTTTTTGCAACTTGAAATTCAAATCCAACGGCATCTGACAGATGCATTTAATGCATCCAACGGCTCTTTTTGTGACCATTACTGTTGAACGGATAATCCGACGGATTTCTGCGGAAATCCGGCGGATAATCCGCTCGACGGCTGTATTGCCTTTATGATGTTGGATTTGTATAAAAGAGGCTTTGTCTCTCCTCTTAAAGGCTATTTCTTCCAAACTTTAAATTTTCTCAACAACCAAAAGAGCTTCACCATTACTACTCTACCTAATCTTCAATTGTCATCCAACCCAAAGTGCTAGAGTGTCTCAAGAGCTTTTACTTTCGATCTTCAAGTGTTTAGAAGATCAAAGCATCCTTTCCTTTTCTTTGAAGTTGGCGAGCCTTCGTAAGAAAACTCGTGTGTAGAAGTTGGCGAGTTCTTCGGATCCAAACTCGTGTTGAAGTTGGCGAGTTCTTCGGATCCAAACTCGTGTGTACTATTTGCATAATAGTGGATTAAAGTCGGAGAGAGTTCCGGGACTGGATTGCCTCAAAAGAGGATACCAGGATACATCCTTGCGTTTTGCGTTTGATCTTTCTACTCCTTACTCTTTATTGCATCATTTGTTATAGTTTAATTTTAATACCCTATTCACCCCCCCTCTAGGGTTCTACAATTGGTATCAGAGCTTCGTTCTCTTGATTTGGATTTACACCCTTGAGTGATCCATGGCCTCTAACCCTAGCATCAACACGTTTCACAATGAGGGACACTCCACAAATAGGCCTCCCCTATTTGATGGTACCAACTATAACTATTGGAAGATTAGGATGGGCATTTATCTCAAGTCCATAGATTTCGATTTATGGGATTGCGTGATAAATGGCCTCCCTACTCCTTCCAGAGCTATTGAGGATATTGCTTCTGACACCCTTCGGGAAACACTCACTAAAAATATCAAGAAGCTTGCTTGTCGAGATGCCAAGGCAATGAACGCTCTTTACTGTGCTCTCGACAGTAGTGAATTCAATCGAATCTCTACTTGCAAGACTTCCAATGAGATCTGGAAGTTACTTGAAGTCACACACGAAGGGACTTCACAAGTGAAGGAATCTAAGATCAGTAGACTCAAGCAAGAATATGAGTCTTTTAAAATGAAGCATGATGAATCTATTGCTAGCATGTTTACCTCGCTTTGGTGATATTATTAACCCTCTCTCTTCTCTTGGAAAGGAATATCCCGTTCATGAAAAGATAAGGAAGATTCTTAGAGGATTGACGAAAGCTTGGAGTCCTAAAGCTACCGCAATCATTGAGGGGAACGATCTAACCGTCATGAACCTAGAGACCCTCATGGGTAAGCTGATGACTCACGAGCTTGACATGAAGGATCAAGAGGAATCCTCCATTCAAGAGAAGGAGAAGGAGAAGACCAAAGAAAAGGAGAAGACTCTTGCTCTCAAAGCATCAAGGTCCTACTCCAAGGATAGCTCCGACGACAATGAGTCGGACGACGATGAAGAAATAGCTCTCACAGCTAAGCACTTCAGGAAGTTCTTAAAGTTCAACAAGGCCAACCGCTCTAGACGGGACAATGAAGAAGATCCGGCATGCTATCAATGCAGAAGACCCGGACACATCAAGAGGGATTGTCCAATGGTACGAAAAGACTCAAGCAAGTACGATAAGCCAAGCAAGGGAAGCTCGTCCTCCAGAAAGTTTGCCAATACTAGCATTTGGTGTGAAAGCGACGCGAGCGACTCCGACAACGACAAGGAGTGCAAACACAATGCTAACGTTTGTCTTATGGCAACCGATGAGGTACTTGATGATTTTTCCTTAAACACTCTTACCTATGATGATTTGGAGAAAGCCATTCTTGAGTTACATGAAGAACACAAAGGTGTTCGGAATAAATACAAGAAATCTCTTAAGGAGGTTGAGGCTCTTCAACTTGAAGTAGAGAGGCTCTCAAGCATCATTAGTGATGTGAAGGGAAAATCTCCTATTTCTGACACGGATGAAATGGAGTCTTTGAGACTAAAATTTCAAGAATCTCTTGACACCATCAAGAAAAAGGATGATGAGATTCAATCCATGAGAAGCTCTTATGAATTTGCTATGCGCAAATGTCAAGATGCTAATAGAAGAGAATATTCCACCTCTATAAAGTATAATGATCTTCTTACACGGAGTAAGACTTTAAGTAATAAGAATACCACTCACATGCATGCTCCAAGACACCCCCACACTCATCACAATGCTATGCATAACCATTACATGAACACTACACACAACTCCTTTTCTAACACAAGAAAAGGACCCTTTGTTAAAAAGAAAACATCTCATCATGCATTTTACTATCATCATAACACTCATGGTAGAACATCTCACACTAGAGACTCACATATGCACAACACTCACACTTCTTCTTCTAGATCTTCTTTATTGTGCAACTATTGTGGGTTGATTGGTCATACGTCTAATTTTTGTTATACAAGAAAACAAGTTGACATGAGAGTTCTTAAATGGGTTCCTAAGACTAACACTCAAGGACCCACAAGATCATGGGTACCAAATTGTTCATCTTCAACTTATGTTGTAGGTGACGAATCCTTCTCATGCTAGAAGCAAGTGGATTCTCGATAGCGGTTGTTCACGGCACATGACCGGTGATGCTTCACTTTTTACAACGCTATCGATGAAGAAGGAAGGACACGTCTCCTTCGGTAACAATCTAAAAGGTTATATTATTGGAAATGGTAATATCGGTTCTCCTCCTTATCCTTGTATTAATAATGTATGTCTTGTTACAAATCTCAAGCATAACCTCCTTAGTATTAGCCATCTTACCGATAATGGCTATGATATCAAGTTTGTTAAACTCAAATGCTATATTACCGATAGCTCCAATGGAACTATTGTGTATGAAGGCATTAGAGAAAACAATATTTATGTTCTTTATCTTGTTGAAGGTACTAACAATGACAGGTGCCTAGTCGCAAAGAACGATGAGAGTTGGCTTTGGCACATGAGACTTGGACACGCCAACATGGATACTATCTCTCGCCTCGCCTCCAAGAAGCTTGTACGAGGACTTCCTAGTATCCCCTTCAAGAAGGATATGGTTTGTGAAGAATGCGAGAAAAGTAAGTTGACCAAGTCATCTTTCAAATCCATCAACTCTGTGAGTACCACAAGACCCCTTCAACTTATTCATATGGATCTTTTCGGGCCTAGTAGAGTAGCTAGCCTTGGTGGCAAACTCTATGCCTTTGTTTTAGTTGATGATTTTTCAAGATTTACTTGGGTTATTTTTCTTGCTTGCAAAAGTGATACTTTTCGTGAATTTGTTGCTTTTTGTAAACGTGTTCAAAATGAGAAAGGCTTTTCTATTAACAAAATTAGGAGTGATCATGGAGGTGAATTTGATAATGTTGATTTCAAAAGATTTTGTGAAAAGAATGGTTTTGGACATGATTTTGCTTGTCCCCGTACTCCTCAACAAAATGGTGTTGTAGAGAGAAAGAATAGAACCCTTGGCGATATGGCTCGGGTCATGTTAAACCAATATAAGCTCCCTCAATATTTTTGGGCGGAAGCCGTCAATACGGCATGTCATGTAATTAATAGGGTCTTAATTAGACCTATTACTAAGAAGACTCCTTATGAGCTTTGGTTTAACAAAATTCCTTCTATTGAATATTTCAAGGTTTTTGGTTGCAATTGTTTTATTTTGAATACCAAGGATAACCTAGGCAAGTTTGAAGAAAAAGCCTATGAAGGAATATTCCTTGGATACTCTACTCATAGCAAAGGTTTTCGTGTTTTTAATAAAAGAAGTCTTGTTGTCGAAGAGTCAATCAATGTCTCTTTTAATGAACTCAACTCTTCTACATTCTCCTCCTCCGAGGATATTGATGACATCTCGTTTGGATTGGAGAACTCCTCTATTGAGGATCGTCCTTCTTCATCTAACAATGAAGTTGTGACCCCATCAAAAGAGTCTCCTCCTCTCGAGCCTCCTCCAAAGGATCTCCCAAGAGAATGGAGATTTGTCACCAATCATCCTAAGGAGCTCATCATTGGGGATCCTTCCTCAAGTGTTAGCACAAGATCCGCCACTCGTGATCTTTGTGCCAATGTGGCTTTTATCTCTCAAGTAGAGCCTAAAAATGTTAATGATGCTTTTCTCGATGAATTTTGGATGATAGCTATGCAAGAGGAGCTTAATCAATTTGAGCGAAGCAAGGTTTGGGAACTTGTCCCAAAACCTAGCAATCATCCCATTATTGGAACTAAATGGGTGTTTCGTAACAAGCTAAATGAAGATGGGTTAGTGACTCGTAACAAAGCCCGATTGGTTGCCCAAGGCTATAACCAAGAGGAAGGCATTGACTACGACGAAACCTATGCTCCGGTTGCACGTCTTGAATCCATTCGTATGCTTTGTGCCTTTGCTTGTTTTAATGACTTTAAGCTATTTCAAATGGATGTTAAGAGTGCTTTTCTTAATGGTATTATTAAGGAGGAAGTTTATGTTAAACAACCTCCCGGTTTTGAAGATTTTCAATTTCCTAACCACGTTTTCAAACTTCATAAAGCCCTTTATGGCCTCAAACAAGCTCCACGTGCTTGGTATGAGCGTCTTAGCTCTTTTCTTGTTTCTCACAATTTTTCAAAGGGAAAAGTTGACACCACACTTTTTATTAAATTCCATGATGGGACTCTCTTATTGGTTCAAATTTATGTTGATGATATTATTTTTGGTTCTACTAACAACACACTTTGTGTAGAATTTGCCAAAGTTATGCAGGAAGAGTTTGAAATGAGTATGATGGGAGAACTTTCCTTCTTCTTGGGGTTACAAATCAAGCAAGGACCTAAAGGAACCTTCATCAATCAAGCAAAATATACAAGGGACCTCCTCAAGCGTTTCGACCTTGACTCATCCAAATCAATGAGAACCCCTATGGCTACAACGACCAAGCTTGACAATGATGAAGATGGGACATCGGTCGACATTCGTAAGTATAGAGGTATGATCGGTAGCTTACTTTATTTAACTGCTAGCCGTCCGGATATCATGTTTAGTGTTTGCTTGTGTGCACGATATCAAGCTAATCCAAAGGAATCACATTTGACTGCCGTTAAGCGCATTTTTCGTTATCTCAAAGGCACAATTAACATGGGTCTTTGGTATCCAAAATCCTCATCCTTTGAGCTTCACGGCTTTTCGGATGCGGATTTTGCCGGATACAAGCTTGACCGAAAAAGCACTAGTGGCACATGTCAATTCCTCGGGAAGTCCTTGGTATCGTGGTTTAGTAAGAAGCAAAACTCTGTCGCTCTTTCAACCACTGAAGCTGAGTACATAGCGGCAGGGTGTTGTTGTGCACAAATTCTTTGGATGACACAAACACTAGTAGATTATGGTATTTCTTCTCATTGCATTCCTATTAAATGTGATAATACTAGCTCCATTAATCTCACGAAGAATCCTATTTGCCACTCTCGCACTAAACACATTGAGATAAGACATCACTTTCTACGGGATCATCAACTGAAGGGTGACATTTGTCTTGAATTCATTGACACCTCTCATCAACTTGCTGATATTTTTACCAAACCTCTCTCTGTAGATCGTTTCACTTTTATTTGTCGAGAAATCGGACTCCTCGATTTCTCTATTTGAAACTTTTCTGACCTTCTCGGATTTTTTGGAGGATTTCCGATCAAATCTGCCGGATTTTCCGTTCATTTCCAGCAGCTTTTCATGAACGAGTTCGGAAAATCCGACGGATTTCAGCGGAAATCCGGCGGACTTTCCGCATTTACTGTTCTCCGCCAACCCCGGCCGCGAACGGCTATGGCATTAATTAGACATGACCCTTCACCTACCCGCATTGAATTCGTTCTTATCTTCATCCGGATTTTCCGCCGGATTTTCGTATAAATCTGTCGGATTTTTCGGTTGCGTGGTACAGGCGCAGAAAACGAAGCGTCGGCTGCTTTCTCTTTACCTCCCTTTCTCTTTATCCGATCCCATTCCTCTCTATCCGTTCCCAACCATTACACCCCTTCATTTACACCTCTCCACCCATTATAAACTTCATCCCCTCACCTTCCTTTCCTCCATTCTTCTCCAAACATCTCTAACTCACTCTCTCTTCCTCAATGGCTTCTCACACCAAACGACAACGCCATGACGGGAGCTCCTCCTCCACTCAGCCTCCTACCTTTGCTATGTTTGTGCCTCCTCCCACGCAAGGCCACAACCCTCTCATCTTCAAATCTGCTTCCCACTCCCGGGAATGGTTTTCGTTCTACCACAAAGCTCCTGTTTGCTCTGGGAAACCTATTTCCTGGCTCAACTTCAAGGACCACCGCGACTACTTCCGCTTCTCCCGCATCGACGCCCTCCTTGAGCGTCAGGTCGACTTCTATCCACATGCTATCCGCATGTTCTACTGCAATCTCGTTCCCGCCAAGGAAGGTCCGGAGTTCGAGACGAAGGTTGGTGGCGTAAAGATCACTGTCACAGCCGCCTCCTTGGCCACCATCCTTGGTCTCGATGAACGCAAGGTCCATAACCACATCTCCTTCTCTCCCGACATGAGTTATGAAGAGTTCCTTTTTAACATCTGTGGCGGATCCCTCGTTCAACGACCGGAGAACAAGGATCTGAGTCCCTTCTTCCATGACATGCATCGTATCCTGTGCCATACGCTCACCCCGAAATCTGGGAATATGGACAGCCTGATGGCTGAGGAGCTTATTTGCATGTATTATCTGGTGGCACGCCAACCCTTTTCACTATCCAAGTCCATCATCTATACCATGATGCTTATTAGGTAATCCCCTCATCGTTCCCTACTCTTCGGTATGTACATCACCATGATCCTTGAAGCAAATGGTATCGACTTGACTCATTGTCCGGTTGGCGATCCTCGTCCCACCCCTCTAGCAAAATCCAAGGGACGTGGTCGTGCGGCTCCTGCTGTTGCCCCTACTCCTGCTCCTACTGCTGTTGCTGGCGGCCCTACATCTCCTCCGGCGACTATCCTCACTCCTGACGTGCGTCGCTACATTGATCGCAAGTTTGCCGATCTCTCTCTCAATACCCATGAGCGTCTTCAGGCCAACACTAGGGGACTTGGCACTCTTATCCACCATGGCTTCATGGACCAGGCTTACTACATACAACGTATGTTTGAGGAACACACTCCCTTTCTCAACCCTAATACTCCTCATCCAGACTTTCCGGGGCCTCGCTTCACTGATCCAAACGTGTATGGTTTCATGTACCCGGATGGCGTCGATCCTTATGGCGCCTTCACCTCTGCTACCGGGGATGATGAGGATCAGGAGGCCGGCCCGTCTCAGGCGCCTGACAGTTGATGATGCCTTGCTTTATAGTGTTGTCTTGTGTGGTCCTTCGGGGACTTTTAATTTGTGTTTTGTGTGGTCCTTCGGGGACTTTTAATTTGTGATTTGTGTGGTCCTACGGGGCTTTTGGAAATCTGTCTTTTAGTTATGTGCTAGTTTGGGCTTTTAAAGCCTCGGTTGTACCCCTGGTTCTTCTTTTATGAAATAAAGTTTTCGTATGTTTTTCTGTTCTATTACATATTTTATTCTGTTCTTCTCTCCATCTTTGATTAACTGACAAAGGGGGAGAAATCATATTGAGTTATTGAGGGGGATATTCCTTTATTACGGGGGAGCCATTTACATTCTTATTATTTGTCAATTATCAAAATGGGGGAGTTTGTTGGCACATCGATTTTGATTATTGTTCACAATAACCCTTGTACGTCGTTAGTTTGTTTTTCTCTCAGGAAACAATAGAATGTCTCTCCTTTCAATGAAGTTAATCAAAGACCATGGAGCTCTGGATATCTCCTTTATCAGCTTTGCCAAAGACTATGAAGCCTGCTTAAAGTCTACATAGAAGATGGCGCTTCCTACTCCCTTAGAGTTTGTATTCTACTAGGAATCCATGTACGTACTTTGCTAAGATGACATTTATAAAGATAGAAATGGTGAAGAAGTCATTCAGAGGAGACGGAAAATCCGACGGATTTCCGGATAAATCCGCCGGATTATCCGAACCCCTCACAGCAAGTTTGTGAGGAGAAGTTCGGATAATCCGACGGAAATCCGCGGAAATCCGACGGATCATCCGAAACCCTCACAGCAAGTATGTGAGGAGAAGTTCGGATAATCCGACGGAAATCCGCGGAAATCCGACGGATCATCCGAAACCCTCACAGCAAGTATGTGAGGAGAAGTTCGGATAATCCGACGGAAATCCGCGGAAATCCGGCGGATCATCCGAACCCCTCACAGCAAGTTTGTGAGACCACAGTTCGGATCATCCGCCGGACTTCCGCTGAAATCCGACGGATAATCTGCCTGACCTTTTTGCAACTTGAAATTCAAATCCAACGGCATCTGACAGATGCATTTAATGCATCCAACGGCTCTTTTTGTGACCGTTACTGTTGAACGGATAATCCGACGGATTTCCGCAGAAATCCGGCGGATAATCCGCTCGACGGCTGTATTGCCTTTATGATGTTGGATTTGTATAAAAGAGGCTTTGTCTCTCCTCTTAAAGGCTATCTCTTCCAAACTTTAAATTTTCTCAACAACCAAAAGAGCTTCACCATTACTACTCTACCTAATCTTCAATTGTCATCCAACCCAAAGTGCTAGAGTGTCTCAAGAGCTTTTACTTTCGATCTTCAAGTGTTTAGAAGATCAAAGCATCCTTTCCTTTTCTTTGAAGTTGGCGAGCCTTCGTAAGAAAACTCGTGTGTAGAAGTTGGCGAGTTCTTCGGATCCAAACTCGTGTTGAAGTTGGCGAGTTCTTCGGATCCAAACTCGTGTGTACTATTTGCATAATAGTGGATTAAAGCCGGAGAGAGTTCCGGGACTGGATTGCCTCAAAAGAGGATACCAGGATACATCCTTGCGTTTTGCGTTTGATCTTTCTACTCCTTACTCTTTATTGCATCATTTGTTATAGTTTAATTTTAATACCCTATTCACCCCCCTCTAGGGTTCTACATAAACATGCTCTAACCATTCCACTAATGACATGCTTAAAACTACATGCAACCATTAAATAATAATAAATAGAATTATGCAGATGCTAAATACGGGATACCATGTACAGAATTCATGAAAGAATACGTCTATTGGGATCGGGGAGTGACAGACTAGCTGAGTACAATCGGGTCTTCTGCAAGTCAATAAATTAATTAATAAATAATTTAAACATCTATAGAGGTTAAGTCGCAACTTGGCCTGGTTTTCCTAGTTAGGACACACTTATGGCTGGGTGTTTCCTACTATGGCTAACCCATTAGTCAAAGCACGCAACTCCGCTATCGGTGCAATGATTCTTAGTCACCTTATACTCCAAATCTTAACCACGGCTAAGGTCATCTATTGTAATAAATTTCTAATTACTTATTTATAAAACAAATGTAAAAAATCACCATTTAAATCAAATAAATAATAAAAAAATATTTCAAAAATAATTTTTTGGAAAGAGGGAGTTACACTGACGGCAATCCGTCGCTAAGTCGTCGAATGGCAACAACTTAGCGACGGAAATTTTTAGCGAATCAATCACAGAATCAAATGTTTAAATGCGAATCAATCACAGAATCAAGTAGTACCAAACATATGTAGAACAACGAAGTAGTACCAAACATTCAAAATCCTTAATTTCTCCATGTAGAACAACAAAGTAGTACCAAACATTGAAAATCCTTAATTTCTCCAACAGAACAATGAAGTAGTACTAAACATATGTCCAAATATTAAACATTAACAGTGTATCAGCTACATATATCCCAAAATGTTGACTATCTAACATTTAGCTCCCTTCGAGCCTATCCACAACCAAAACCCCTCAGAAAGCATCCTCTTCCTTCATCCAACCTACACAAATATAGGGAAAAAACATTAGTGTTCCTTGTTAATAAATAAGCAGTTGAATTTATGAGTTAGCTACCAAAAAAACTTGAAATAAAAAACCTCGACCAAACTTTAACATTGTATTGGTCACATATTTTCAAACTTTTTTTCCAGATTAGATTCAGACACAAGATAAAGACACTAGTGAAGTAAATGTGGCAAATAAAGAAATTGATATTATACCCATATATCAACTTGGAAGTGGGAACATCTGTAGTTGACTAAGAAAAGTAATATCATACATCAAAACTGAATATGGTATCATTTTATTCCAAATCATGCGGCTCAGTGTGACCCGCGAGATGTCAGTGTCTTGGGCGACCAACCAAGGGGCAACCAAAATTAGTTCCGACCAGGACAAATCGACCTCAACTAGGACAACTGTGAAACCCATAGTCTGTTTTATTAGAATAATTAATTTAGTTGCATTCTTTTAAAAAAAATAAATAAAAAAATAATAATAACAACTTTGGTTAAATTTTAAGTATTAATATTGTTATTATTATTAATGTTATAATTATTAATATTATTATTTTGGGCTGAAACTATTTTCTAAATAATAAAGAATTGGGTTTTTGGTTGCTGACCCAGCCCAACCCGCGAGACCGATCCATTTTCCCAACCTGCAAACCCCTTTCCTAGATCTACCCGACCTATGGACTCTTTCTCCACACGTTTTGTTAACCCCTCGTTTCACATTCATAACTCCCTCCCTATTTCCTCTCCACTCATTCACTTTGTTCCCTACGTTCTGGAAGGAGACTCTTCCTCTCCTTCTCCTTAATAAACCCACAACTCCTCCCACTCTTCACGTTCAGAACACATCATCACTCTTTTATTCTCTCCTCTTTTTCTTCACAAGCATTAGAGAAGAGATCAACTCCACTCTTTCTCAACAGAGCCATATTTTCCCCTCTCCAACTTCTTCCCTTCCCCACCTAACTCCAGCAAACCCATTTCCCCCCGACCCCGACCGACGGAAGCCCCGCCCGGCCAACTTCCGCCGGCGACCAGCCCCGCTCCCCGGCTTTTCCCCGTCCAGCGCGCTTCCCGCACGGCCAAGCCAGCGCCGACGCCCCAGCGCGCGCGACCTCCCTCGCGCCTCCGGCCGTCCGTGCGCGGCCCACTCTCTGGCGATCTCCGCCACCTCGAGCTCGCCCACCCCCGGCGAAGCTAGCGGCCGTGCGCCCGTCCGCGCGCGTCGATCTCCCCCGTGCTGTCCCGAGCTCCGACATCCTCGCTTCCCCGCGAGCCCCGCTGTTCAGATCCGCGGAGTTCTCCTCGCTGTCCACAGCGAAACCCCGCTGTCCAGATCCACTTTTCCGTCGTCTCTCCAGCGCTCCCCGCGAGCTTCCCTCTCCGACAGCGTTGCTGTCCGCCGACGTAGCTGCCCTTCGCGGGATTTCTTTTATTTCGGGCCAGCGTGCATATTCTGGACTTTTCTGACGTTTTCGTCGTTGACGTCGCTGCTGGATCTTCTCTATTCTTTCTATATCATCTGAGAGCTCTAGCCGAGCACCCGAGGTATAATTCTCTGTCCCGTTGCTTTTCATTGGTAGTCTGTGATGATAATCGGTCCCCGGTTTCCCCTTCGGAAATTCGGTTAGCTACGTAGAAGATTCGGTTAGCTACGTTAGCTTTTGGTGTGGTTGGTTTACGAGATTTTTGTGATGTGGTTGCTGAGATTTTATGTTGTTGTTTGATTGCGGAAATCCCGGGTATTTCGGGAAGGTTCTGTGGTTGGAAATTATTTCTGTGGTTGGTTTTCGGTGGTTATATTTTCGGGATTATTATTTTGGTTGGAACAATTGCAGGTTTTGTGGCGCATTTCCCAGTTTTGGGTTGTCCCGAAATAGAGGAAATGCTGCCCAAATTTTTATAAAACTTTATTTAATTTGATTTCAAAATTGGTTTTCGGAATAATGAATTTAAAACTGATTTTTCGGGCGACGACCATACCGGTCTGTGGGCCCTGGCGAAATGCAAACGCACCGGTCCGACCGGGCGTTGAGGTATTAGCTAGATTTGATGTTGGACCGAGTCTGAGACTCCAACTTATATTTTAAATTATTTTTATTTAATAGTTAAGCTATTTATTATAGTTATTTAATTACTGCATTTTATTTAGTAACTTAATCGTTTCCTCTTATTTTTTTATGTAAAAAGAATTGTACCGGGCATAAGCCCATAACTCTAGGATGATTAGCTGTGCCCATGTATTGTTTAGCGTAGGTTTTACTTTATTTTTCTGGGTGGATGTTGATCTTGGGTGGTATTTTGATTAGACGTATAAATCGTAGTTAGAGCGTAATTTTATAATTAATCAAGAATTAATTAAATGGATAAAATATTAGTAAATAACTAGTTCATGATTTATCACTATAAGAAACTATAATTTTATAAATATATTACAAAAACACAAAGTTTTCCAAAGTTAATTGGTCCTTGTTATTATTTCCAAATAACCAAATTAATCGGTTTAATCAACGCACGTAGTTGCGACGTAATCGTTAGCTGTAAATTAATACAACTTAAAACCTGACTAGGATTTACTACTAGAGATTGCAACTAGCACACTTAGTCTGGTTATTCAAGGTTCTAAGTCGAGTTCTCAACTGTAGGAACTCGAAGTTACACCTGACGTTTATCCTCGGTACCGACTCGTCTATCCAGTCATTCTAAAACAAAGGCAAGTACATTTATGTTGATTACAATTATTTAATAATCACTTCACTGCAATTTTAAACCACTATTCAAATACGAACTCCTTCGGGAGTATTGACTGTACTGTTGGGGACTGGGGGAGTAGAGTAATGTTTATGACCACATCCAAATTACTGTAACTGACTGTATTAGCTTTCCCCTCTTCACACGGGGACAAGCCATACCGTATCGCTAGATACTACTGTAACCCAAGTCGGTCATATACATTGCCTATTCACATCACTGTACTGTATTGTTTCAAAACTGTTCATCTTCAAACTGTTTAAAAGTGCATGATTTTATTGTTAAATTAATTGTCAAGATTAGCATGAATTGTACTTTGCTCCCTCCTGACTGGAGAACCAACATTTTAGGTATCACTGATGAGGCTTTGTTCCGCGATATTTTTCGAGGTCCCAACTAGAGGACGATGATCTCGAGACTGATGAGCTGGTTGCCTAGATTTTTCTTCTTCTTTATAATTCATGATGTTTGTGGAAAGCAATGTACTTCAGATGTATTTTTTATTTTATTGTAAAAAGTTTTAAACTATTCGAATTATTAAAGTTATGGCAATTAGACTGTGTTGTTTTATTTACCTGCATGAGTGATACAGCTTACTGCTGCCGTCTCAACAACGGTGCAGGCTGGGCATGATCTGATTCGACCCAAGAAATTGGGACCGGGTTGTGACATGTTTTTAGTGGTGGCCCATGCAGGTCAGAACAACAACTTAGGAAAATATACCTAGAAACAATTAGAATACTAGAACATCAATTTGTCACAACATAGGACCAAAATATATTATAAATAAATATTTTTGTTTGATTATAGACTGGTAGGATACCTTGCTTATGTTTGCATCCTAAACCATCCAGAGAATGACCGTTGACCAAATCCTGCTGGCGATGAGGTGTCATCTCCGGATCATACCCCATCTCCTCAACCAAGCCCAGGGTTTTTCCCTCGCGGCTGTTTGACCGTCCTCAAAGTGAATCCAGTGAAGTTTTCCCTACACTGGCGATTCCTACCTCATCTCAAACTGAGTTGCATTTCCTAGGTGGAGTATTTATTTTGTTGCTCCACCAGTACCAGCAAACATCTTCCAAATGGTTGCCCTATTTCAAGTAATCCTGGAGTTCCAGAAAGCTCAAGATGAAGCCCAGCAGGAACAGAAGAATATCACGAGAGAAGACATGAAGAACGTCAATGATGTAGCCTTAGCTATCTTAAACCAAGTTGGAGCGGAACCTCACCCTATAAGGGGTACCCCTGAAATCTAGAAGACATTTTGAGCCCTATCCGGCAGTTATATCGTAAAAAACTATTGGTTTGTGGCTACTGTAAAAGGCTTGGTCACCAAACCAATATTTGTCGCAAGAGATTGGAGAAATGTTTGGTATGTGGATCTGCTGAACATCGGGTAAAGGATTGCCCCTTATCTTTCCATCAAACCAGAGCTCTTATCCCAGCAACACCTGTTAGGCCACAACCCAGAGACTCTCTTCCTATCTAGCAGACCTTGCCTCCTACAAAGGCATGATGCAGACTCGAAGTTCATAGAAGATGAAGGACCAGATCAATGAAGGCTCTAGGATTTATCCAAGATAGAACTTCACCTTAGGGAACACCTATCTTGTTTGTGCCCAAGAAGGATGGAATAACTGATGTGCATGGATTACCAGACACTAAAGAACAAGTACTTTCTGCCCGGATCGAGGATCTGTTTGATCGGGTTGTGTGGAGTTAGGGTGTTTCGAAGTTTGACTTAAGATTTGACTTCCATCAAATCAAAGTCAGGAAAGAGGACATTTCCAAGACGGCGTTCAAACACCAAGTATGGATAGTTTTCTTTGGTCAGGACGTTAGATTGACAAATGCTACTGCTATGTTCATGAATCTCATGAACAGAGATTTTTATGAGTATTTGAATCAGTTTATCTTCTCCATAGATAACATTCTGATATACTTGAAGACTGAAGAAGAGCATAAGAAACACCTGAGGAAATTTTGGAAACTTTGAGGAAAAAGAAGTTTATAGTAAGTTATCTGAACGTGGATTCTTGACAAGGTAACTTTTGGCCATGTTGTCAAGAGAAGAAATTTCGATGGAAGATAGCTGTTGTTGAAGAGTGATATACCCCAAGTTCAATTCGGAAGGTTCTTGAACTTGGCCGGCTACTATCAGAAGTTCGTGAAGGATTTCGCCAAGATTGCTGAGCCAATGACGAAGCACACTTGAAAGAATGAAGAGTTCATCTGAACGAAAGTTTGCCAGGCGGCATTGAGGAGCTGAAGAAGATACTTACCACTACACCAATCCTTGCGCTACCCGCAGGAACCGGTGGGTTCTCAATTTACAGTAATGCCTCTGGAAAAGGACTGGGCTGCATTTTTCAACAACATGGGAAAGTAATTGCTTACACATGTAGGCAACTACAGACTCATGAGAAGAATCATCCCATACCTAATTTGAATTGCTTCAATTATCTTTACTTTGAAGCTATGGAAGCATGATTTTTTTTTTATGGAAAAGGAGTAAAAATATGTACGGGCTACCAAAGTCTGAAATATATCTTCACTCAGAAAGGGATGAATGTTAGACTAAGAAGGTGGTTGAAGCAGATGAAGGATTACGACATCAACCTGCAGTACCATTCAGGTAAGGCTAATGTGACCGCTGATACACTTAGTCGATACCAGTGGCGATGTTCTTAACCAAGGAGTGGCACCTACTAGAAGACGTTGAGAAGCTTGGACTGGAGGTTATACTACCTGGAGATAGAAGGACGGAGCTGGATGCTGATTCAGTATTGATGAAGTTCGAGACTAATGGACAAAATCAAGATGACGTAGTTTCAAAACGAGGCACTTTGCGGGCTTAGAGATCAAGTGTTGGCTGGAACACTTGAGGGTTTCTAAATTGATCAGCAGTGGAACTCTGAAGAATGGTACGAGACTTTGCGTATCGGCTGACAAACGGAGGAACGAGTTGAAGGAAGAAATGCACCAGTCGCAGTATTCCATATATTCAGGAGCTAATAAGATGTATCGGAATATGCCTCCATTGATTGGTGTTATGGAATAAAGAAGGACAATTCCAGGTATAGGATTAGATGTGAAGTTGTCAACATGAGGAATTTAGCAAGAGAACAACAAGTTTGTTGGAGCCGCTGGACAATTTGGAGTAGAAGTAGAAGCATATGACAATGAACTTTGAGTAAGGATTGCCTTGTTCCCAAGGAGGGAAGGACACCAATTGGATTATAGAAAACCGACTGACTAAGTCAGCACACTTTCAAAGTTGGTTTATCTACTAAAGAAGTTGGCAGCATTGTACGAGAGGCACATTTACCGGATTCATGGAGTACCGCGGGACGAGCAATCAGAGAGGTCAATCCAGACGCTTGAAGATGTATTGAGATTTTGTGTCTCGGAATTTGGCAGGTCTTGGGAAGACCAAATTGCATTTGGTGAAGTTTCTCCTACCAGAGGAACAATCAGTTTCGACGAAGCTGGAAATTGAGGCCAGGTACATCAGGTCATTTGAAGTTTAAGACGCGTTGGAAGTAGTGTACCAGTTAGCTCTACCAGCTAATCTTGAGAATGTGCAACGTCTTCTACGTCACAGCTCAGACGTTACATTTCGGATCCGAGTCACATTTTGGATAATTCAGAACTGAAGATTGGAATCAACCTTTCAGTGCCAGAGAAACCAGTTGCAAGTCTAGTCAGAGATGAGAAGAAATCAGAATTTGAGCCATCACTTAAACTCCTATTCCTTATCTTTTCTTTTTTTTTCCGTTCTAAATTTGACTAATGCTGCTAAGTTAGCCTAGTTTTGCAAGCTATCTCTTTAAATCAAGCTTGATCATGATGATATTTTATTGGGTGCACCCACTAATATATTGTCTAATCAGGACCGGTACATGATGGTCTGATCAACCTCGTGTACTTTGGTTCGCCTTTGTATTTTTCTGCGTGGATAATATCATAAAACTTGTCCCTAAACCGTCGCATCCACGACTGCTTTGGAAATTCTTATTTTTGGACTTGAGTTACGAGTGTAGTACCCGTACCTGTTTGATTCTCCTACCTGCCTTTTAATTTCGAGGACGAAATTTTCTAAGGAGGGAAGGTTGTGAAACCCATAGTCTGTTTTATTAGAATAATTAATTTAGTTGCATTCTTTTAAAAAAAAATAATAATAATAACAACTTTGGTTAAATTTTAAGTATTAATATTATTATTATTATTAATGTTATAATTATTAATATTATTATTTTGGGCTGAAACTATTTTCTAAATAATAAAGAATTGGGTTTTTGGTTGCTGACCCAGCCCAACCCGCGAGACCGATCCATTTTCCCAACCTGCAAACCCCTTTCCTAGATCTACCCGACCTATGGACTCTTTCTCCACACGTTTTGTTAACCCCTCGTTTCACATTCATAACTCCCTCCCTATTTCCTCTCCACTCATTCACTTTGTTCCCCACGTTCTGGAAGGAGACTCTTCCTCCCCTTCTCCTTAATAAACCCACAACTCCTCCCACTCTTCACGTTCAGAACACATCATCACTCTTTTATTCTCTCCTCTTTTTCTTCACAAGCATTAGAGAAGAGATCAACTCCACTCTTTCTCAACAGAGCCATATTTTCCCCTCTCCAACTTCTTTCCTTCCCCACCTAACTCCAGCAAACCCATTTTCCCCCGACCCCGACCGACGGAAGCCCCGCCCGGCCAACTTCCGCCGGCGACCAGCCCCGCTCCCCGGCTTTTCCCCGTCCAGTGCGCTTCCCGCGCGGCCAAGCCAGCGCCGACGCCCCAGCGCGCACGACCTCCCTCGCGCCTCCGGCCGTCCGTGCGCGGCCCACTCTCTGGCGATCTCCGCCACCCCGAGCTCGCCCACCCCCGGCGAAGCCAGCGGCCGTGCGCCCCTCCGCGCGCGCGGATCTCCCCCGTGCTGTCCCGAGCTCCGGCATCCTCGCTTCCCCGCGAGCCCCGCTGTTCAGATCCGCGGAGTTCTCCTCGCTGTCCACAGCGGAACCCCGCTGTCCAGATCCACTTTTCCGTCGTCTCTCCAGCGCTCCCCGCGAGCTTCCCTCTTCGACAGCGTTGCTCTTCGCCGACGTCGCTGCCCTTCGCGGGATTTCTTTTATTTCGGGCCAGCGTGCATATTCTGGACTTTTCCGACGTTTTCGTCGTTGACGTCGCTGCTGGATCTTCTCTATTCTTTATATATCATCTGAGAGCTCTAGCCGAGCACTCGAGGTATAATTCTCTGTCCTGTTGCTTTTCATTGGTAGTCTGTGATGATAATCGGTCCCCGGTTTCCCCTTCGGAAATTCGGTTAGCTACGTAGAAGATTCGGTTAGCTACGTTAGCTTTTGGTGTGGTTGGTTTACGAGATTTTTGTGATGTGGTTGCTGAGATTTTTATGTTGTTGTTTGATTGCGGAAATCTCGGGTATTTCGGGAAGGTTCTGTGGTTGGAAATTATTTCTGTGGTTGGTTTTCGGTGGTTATATTTTCGGGATTATTATTTTGGTTGGAACAATTGCAGGTTTTGTGGCGCATTTCCCAGTTTTGGGTTGTCCCGAAATAGAGGAAATGCTGCCCAAATTTTTACAAAACTTTATTTAATTTGATTTCAAAATTGGTTTTCGGAATAATGAATTTAAAACTGATTTTTCGGGCGACGACCGTACCAGTCTGTGGGCCCTGGCGAAATGCAAACGCACCGGTCCGACCGGGCGTTGAGGTATTAGCTAGATTTGATGTTGGACCGAGTCTGAGACTCCAACTTATATTTTAAATTATTTTTATTTAATAGTTAAGCTATTTATTATAGTTATTTAATTACTGTATTTTATTTAGTAACTTAATCGTTTCCTCTTATTTTTTTATGTAAAAAGAATTGTACCGGGCATAAGCCCATAACTCTAGGATGATTAGCTGTGCCCATGTATTGTTTAGCGTAGGTTTTACTTTATTTTTTGGGTGGATGTTGATCTTGGGTGGTATTTTGATTAGACGTATATATCGTAGTTAGAGCGTAATTTTATAATTAATCAAGAATTAATTAAATGGATAAAATATTAGTAAATAACTAGTTCATGATTTATCACTATAAGAAACTATAATTTTATAAATATATTACAAAAACACAAAGTTTTCCAAAGTTAATTGGTCCTTGTTATTATTTCCAAATAACCAAATTAATCGGTTTAATCAACGCACGTAGTTGCGACGTAATCGTTAGCTGTAAATTAATACAACTTAAAACCTGACTAGGATTTACTACTAGAGATTGCAACTAGCACACTTAGTCTGGTTATTCAAGGTTCTAAGTCGAGTTCTCAACTGTAGGAACTCGAAGTTACACCTGACGTTTATCCTCGGTACCGACTCGTCTATCCAGTCATTCTAAAACAAAGGCAAGTACATTTATGTTGATTACAATTATTTAATAATCACTTCACTGCAATTTTAAACCACTATTCAAACACGAACTCCTTCGGGAGTATTGACTGTACTGTTGGGGACTGGGGGAGTAGAGTAATGTTTATGACCACATCCAAATTACTGTAACTGACTGTATTAGCTTTTCCCTCTTCACACGGGGACAAGCCATACCGTATCGCTAGATACTACTGTAACCCAAGCCGGTCATATACATTGCCTATTCACATCACTGTACTGTATTGTTTCAAAACTGTTCATCTTCAAACTGTTTAAAAGTGCATGATTTTATTGTTAAATTAATTGTCAAGATTAGCATGAATTGTACTTTGCTCCCTCCTGACTGGAGAACCAACATTTTAGGTATCACTGATGAGGCTTTGTTCCGCGATATTTTCCGAGGTCCCAACTAGAGGACGATGATCTCGAGACTGATGAGCTGGTTGCCTAGATTTTTCTTCTTCTTTATAATTCATGATGTTTGTGGAAAGCAATGTACTTCAGATGTATTTTTTATTTTATTGTAAAAAGTTTTAAACTATTCGAATTATTAAAGTTGTGGCAATTAGACTGTGTTGTTTTATTTACCTGCATGAGTGATACAGCTTACTGCCGCCGTCTCAACAACGATGCAGGCTGGGCATGATCTGATTCGACCCAAGAAATTGGGACCGGGTCGTGACAACAACCCAAACTGATAACGCGTCATAATAAACAGAAATGGATCCTTTGAGATGGCAACAAATACTTGAAAATATCTTAAGCACAGAGTCCTCTACAGGAGTACTTTCTTCCTCCTTAAGGTTCAATTCTAAAGGTTAAACATCACACTCAATATAAACTTCCCTTCAATTTCTGGTCCCCAAGGGTGAATATGATACAAATACCGTGACATGCAATCTAATGGCAACCTCTGCACTTTTAATTTGGCTAGAAATTTATCACACAGATTGATACCCACACCAAACTCATCAGTAATAGAATGTACATCAATAGGGCTTTGTCATACTTAATCAACCAAAATACAGCATTCCAAAATAAAATGAGAGTACACTCAGGAAACAAAACATGTAAATAAACCACAAAACTAAATAAGATGGAAAATGGTGTAGTGTCCCTCTCCTAGCAGAGGCATTGTGTGGGGTTGCGACTTGAATAGCCATTTGGAATCAGATGATTGTAGGAGGATCATGTCGATATCGATTGATCGAGACAGTGAATTGGGACCATGTTTTTCAAACTTTTTCACTATTCGTTTTTATTGAATATTTTTTACTGTTGCTTTTGTTGGATGTCTATTCGTCGATATTTTTCGATAGATGGTTTTCATTATTTGCCTAGATCGATTTTCGCATGTATATCGAATTCTGAGAGAAAGAGAGAGAAAGAATATTGAACCTCCGGTACTGCAAATGCTGGTGAACGCATAGAAGAGTCTTGATTAATGCGTAGGGGAAAAAACTCCACAATTCTCCAATAGCGAATGGCTCTGATCCTTTTCTCATTTATCTCCATGCCATAACAAAAAAAATCTCCTTTTTTTATGTCCTCCGATGAATGATACATTAACAAGAGAACCTAGATAAAAGAAAGTAACAATATTGTTTTTAGTTCGTTATATAAAACTATGGAATGTTATAACAAACAAATAAAATTGTAGAAAGAAAATTAGGACAATTGGGTCACTAGTTGTGTTAACCCCGGATTGGAATGTATAAAATTACGAATAATGGCTCAAGAACCATTGGGTCACTAGTTGTGTTTATTTCAAGTTGCTATTATCATGCATTATATATTTTATAGCTAAATTGTATATACATACATAGTCATGTACTATTTGTGCATAAAATTTTGTTCCCTCGAACTAGAAGTGCATCCTTATTTCAGCACACAACTAAGTCTTGGCATAGACACCAGGAAAGATAAACTTGAATATCTTATATAAAAAAGCAGTCAACAAAGCAAATCCAATTTTTTCCCCTGGAGAACACATTGCTTCATAATAATATGGGGAAAGAAGTTTTGAAGGACTTCTGTGACGATACATCAATTGAAAAGGTGATAGACTCATAACTTCTATTTCAAAACTCCAGTTTGATCTCAGAAACCAAATATATGCAGAAACAATACATTACCTCATACAAAATTACCTGTACTAGGAAAACTAACCAACATATTATTACAATTTAGAAGATGCAACCAGATTTTACAAAAAAAAAAATCGACATAAATTACTTCTAGTCCAGCAGTTGTACCATTAAGTCATACAACAAAAAGAGTGACTACACTTATAAGATTTAGTAGTTAACTATCTGCGTCTAGAGAAATTTATATGGCAAATAACTAATCCCAAATATCATAGAGATAACTATCACAAGTTCACAAATATAAGCAAAATTATTTCAAGAAAGAACTTCTAGTTAATTAAAGGAAAAACTGTCGAAATAGAATGCTTAACTCAATGTTCTTTATTTATTATAGTTACTCTTCTGTTCAAGATGAAAATTTGCAAATACTTAAAACATGAAGATGGAGAGTTCTACTTGTTTTGAGCATACCTAACAAAGAGGCAAAGGCAAAATACAACAACCTTTGCAGGTGGATTGGAATTTCACCAGCAATATCATGATGGATTATGGGGGAAAATGATGGCCAATTTTTCTCCTCTATTATGATTCCAGCTGCAAAAATGACCCAATAATCATCAGATAGTTTGGAGGGTGGTCAAGGTATAAGATACTTGAAATGAGAATGGATTTCTCAGAATATTAAGGAAAGTACGTACCATATTGCTAATTAGACTATTTGCTAAATGGAAAAAAAATTGAACTTACTTCTCAGAATATTAAGGAAAGTACGTACCATATTGCTAATTAGACTATTTGCTAAATGGGAAAAACAATTGAACTTACCTCGTTGTGCAGCTTCTTTCCTCCATTTAAGTTCCTACAGTAAAAGTATTAAGTGATAACGTGAAATCAAAATTGGTACTTTACATTATTAGAGATCCATCAACTCATTTTCTTAAGAAGATTGCCCTATTAAGTTATAGAATCAGATGGAAGCATTCATTTGACATACTCAAAAATGCATCAGAAGCGACTTTCTACAAAAACTGAAGTGTATGGGCAGGACCGTAGGAGAGATGACAAATCTCCATTTCCAATGGAAATCACAAATTTCATAACTCAGATCTTCTATCTACAATGATATTTAATTTATTTTTAACTTCTCAGTGTCGACAAGGTATCATAAACAAAAAGAATAGTATCATGGTTTTAATAAGAAACATCCTAAGACATTAGGAAAGAAATCTTAACTACATGTGATGATAAACTACACATTTGTGAATGCAACTTAGCTCTAACGTTAAAGTTCACATACAAGTTAATGGCTTAAGGAGGTCATATATTACTTTTGTAATAATGATGCAACAATTTTTTTCTCATGGCCTTGAGGTCCTTTAAAAGTCTCTCCCTTATGTTGCATAACTCAAATACGGCACAATCTGAACACTGGCAACGAGTTGCCGATTTTGACATATCCAATGTCGAAGTTTTCGTGCTATGTCTGTTATGTGTCCAACACAGTGCTACCTAACATGGATACTGCAACATCGCTGTGAGTGTCCATTCTTCAAAGTTCATCTGAATACTTAAGAATGCAGTTATTTCACAAAAATAAGACAATTTAAACAGAAACAACCTAAAATCCCTAATCCCCTCAAAATTTTGTTCTTTTCGGAACATAATAAGCAAAGAAAATGATAGCAAAAGAAATGAAAGAGAGAGAGCATAAAAAAACTACCATCGGAGAGACAGCCGTATCCACCTCGAGTGAAGGAGAGCATGGAGGTCATAAGCACGGATGCGACGACGCTGTGCATCGGCAGAAGTGGCTCAACTCCACCGGCGATGTCCAAGTCCAAATTTAAACCAAGTCGAACAAATAAGTAGACAAACTTGAGAACAAACCCTAACCCTAGCCTAATTTGAGTACGTACCGGAGGATTCGAAGAGCAGCGATGGGGAGCCTGAAAGCTGAGGCAGAGGGTTTCGGCTTGGTGGCGGTGGCGGTGGCGAGTTTTGCAGTGGTGCTTCGGACGGAGGATGATTGGAGAGCCGATCTGGCGGCGGTGAAGGTTGCCATTCTCTAATGCAAAGATGGCAAAACCCTACCCTAATTTTGGATGGAGAAGAAGGAAATTTGGGGCCAGGGTTCGAGATCGAGAGAGAGAGGGGGGGGGGGAGGAGAGGATTTTTCAGGAGAAGGTTTCTCTAATAAGGAGATTTATTTCTCAGAAGAGGGGTTTTCTAATCGGTCTGTGGCTTGGGATGGAATGCAATGAGAACGAGTGACGAAGAGAAATTAGGTTATCAAAAACCTGGAGGAAAACCAAAAGATGGGAGGGGAACAATATTTTTGGTCCATGATTTTAAGAAACCCAAAATTTACTTTTGGTTTCCCTCCAGGACTTGTTGAGAGTGGGACAAAAAAAATTCTCTAGTCCTAAATAATATAAATTATTATGATCCATTTACAAATTTGTCATAAATAATAATTTTTTTTTGTTACAAAATAAATATCCGTCCCAATTATTAATTTTTTAGGACACTTTAAAATAGTGTATCTAATTGTGTCGTCCCAAAAGCACTCATTTTTTGTAGTGTATTATAATGCGGCTTAGAACGGGCTCCAAATTAAGTCTTTTGTGTCATATGTTGATAGGTACGGGAGGATTTGTTATCATATATTTGATTTTTGGAAAATCTCTACTATTATATACATCTTAGAGCGGGCTCTAAATTTTATTGAAAAAAGGAAATATATTCAACCAAAATTATTCTTCACCTAATTTTGAAAAAAAATGTTAAGGTGATAATTTGTTAACATAGATTCATTATAAATCATTTTTATTTATTTGGTGAATTATTTAATTATTTGGAGAAAACTTTTTGATTTGGTGAATTATTTAATTATTTAGAATTTTCTTTTAATTTAATTAGAAAATAGTTTTAATTTATTTCCTGGATTATTTGATTATTTGGATAAACCTTTTTGACTTATTTGGAGAAATATGTTCAATTATTTGATTATTTGAAGAAATATTTTTAATTTATTGGTGAATCATTTAATTATTCCACAAACTTTTTATGATTTATTTGTGAATTATTTGATTTCTGAAGAAAAAATGGAAAATCTCTACTATTATTATGTGGCTTAGAACGGGCTCCAAATTAAGTCGTTTATGTCATATGTTGATAGGTGCTCAGTTCATTACCTCATCATTTACCGACTTGCAAGCTCATACAAGTATGCCAAATCATCGACTTGCCGTCTCAGACGAATATGCCACAACTCGTCTCCAGCTGATTTTTTTTTTTGAAGTTTCCTTTTCTTCGGGTCGACGAGAAATGTCGGAGGGGGGGGGGGGTCCGAACCATGCACATCCCCACAGGACCCTCCGGTATACCCAACGGGCTATACACCCACGGACATGTATGAGGGAGCCATGTATCAAAATCTATAAATATGAGCTATGAAGGTATGTAATCAGATTGAAAAATGTACTTAGCTTGTGTTCTCATTTTCGAGTCTTTCTTTCTTGAATCTGTAACTGGCTTCTTCTTCTCCATTCAATAAAATCTTATTCACGTAGTTTATTTTTAAAAAAACCTAAAATTCTCCAAACTACTTAACATATAATCCTCAAATATTTTAAATTTTAAATTATATGTAAAGTAACTAAATAATATCATTTAAAATATTCTAATTTCTACATTTCTATATTTTTACATTCAATAATATCATAAATTTTTATATTTAATTTTATTGTACGTGTAACACACGTGCATTTACTAGTATTTTTTTAATTTGTTTGGTGAATTATTTGATTATTTGGATAAATATTTTTAATTTATTTGGAGAATAATTTGGACTTTTATTTTATTATTATTTCTGACAATGTTTACTTATGTATAGAAAATAGTCAACTACTTCTGATGACATAAACAGATCCTTGGAAAAAACATATACTTTCACTTACAATATTTAACTTCCATCGTAAATACAAATTTATTTCTGACAATGTTTAGAGTTTCTCATAAATAAATCCTTATTTATGACCAACTATAATTGTCATCGCAATTAGGCTCATACAAATTTATTTCTATTAACAACACTACATAATGAATGATATTGATAATGGCATTCTAATAGCAGGAAGGCTTCAACGCTATAGATAAACTGCTATTGTATGAACGTTTAATAGCACTTCAATATGAACGCTATGGATGATTATATTATAATAGCAGGGAGGCTCGAACGCTATAGATAAACTGTTATTGTATTCAATTTTAATAGCACTGCGGAAGGAACGCTATTGATGATGACATTCTATAGCAGGGAGGCTTGAACGCTATAGATAAACTGCTATTGTATGTCCTATTTGTTGTAGTGTATTTCTCGACAAATTTTTCAGCCAAAATCCGCCGGCAGTCCATCGCTAAATCTATTTGCCGACGGATTAGCGACGGATATGGCCGTCGTTAATCCATTAATTTTTGGTAGTGAATATTATTCGATAACCTGTACTTACTTGAAATTACTCTAACTTAGGGGTAATGCCTTCCCAGTGCGCTGCTGGCTGCAGTGAACCCTTGGTCTCCATAATTCAAATAAATAGGGACAGTACGCATTTGCCTTGCCATTGTAAGTCATCGAAAATTATTTTAACTATATCCATAAAAATTTCAAATAAGCTTCTAAAAATTCAAACAAGTCGATCATATGATAGAAAAATTGTAAGTATCTGTCCTTGAAGTGAAAGTATTAATTTTGAAAATCAAACGATCGATTAGGAAGAAAACGAACGAAGATGAGAGAAATATAAATCATATATATCTTTAATGTCAAAACAATTGACTCAGAATAAATATATGGATAATTGAATTAAGTTAGGCTCAAAACTCAATAGATGGAAATGAATTAAGTTAGTCGATAATATTAATTTAATGTTAATATTAATGTTAATTTAATGTTAATATTAATATTATTGTTAATGTTAACGAAAATATTAATTTTGATGTTAATGTTAACATTAATTTTAATGTTAATTTTAAAATATTGCCACGTCAGCTGCCACATTAATATATCACGTCAGCTGCCACGTAAGGAATGCCGGTTTAGAGGTGCAATTTGGAAGTACAAATAGCATTATTCTTAGCAAATATTATCACTTTTTTTTTAAATTTGCTTAGATGACAGTATGAAGTATGAAGCATGCTGCATACTATTGTTTCTCCAATGGACCAATGGATGTAGTAGGAACTAGCAAATATTTCTCCTTGCTTGGAATGTATCAGATTATGCAATGTAGACACAAAGTATGCAACGTATTTGGTTAAAAATTAATTTTTATTGTAATTTGTAATTAAAAATCTGAAGAAAAAGTAAGAATTTTTTTGTTTCGTACTACAAATCGATTAATGTTATCTTATATTGTCATTTTTTCACTACGTATAATATTTTTATAGTTCAGCGAAACACGGCTTGAATTTCTGATTTTGCCCTTGCGTATTTGAACGCCAGGCCACAAGTTTCTGGAAACAAAAGGTTTTGGATTCTAAACAATCGACAGCGAAACGCGATGTGTTAATGCTACGAAACATGGGTCACGTCGTTCGAATTTAAGTTTGTCGGCAAAGGAAGCTTCTGTCGATCTGCACCATTCATGTGGGAGTTATATGTGACGGTTCATCCTTCCATATGGCATATATTACGTAAGTGCCAACGTGAGCAACAAAACACACAGAAAATCTTTCCCATTTGCACTCATTCAACAACTGAATTTCCATCTGACACGTTCTCTCCCATCTCCTCCACGCCTTCTCTTTTTTATATTCTTCATGCACGTCAACTTTGAATTGCACATTTACAACCAAACTTCGACACTACTGTACTTATTCCACATGCTCAAATTATCACATTCCCTCCCTCCACTATATAAAGAAACTCAATCTACCACACTTTCTACAACCAACAACAACTACTACTACATACCATACTCGACATCTATTCTGTTGCAATCCAAAAATGTACTCGATCTTGACTTACATTGCTCTCTCATTCTCCTTCATCTTCTTCACAAAACTCTTCTTCTCCTTCTTCTTCTTCTTCTCCTCCTCCTCTTCTAACAAGAAACTCCCACCAAGCCCTCCTGCTCTCCCCTTCATCGGCCACCTCCACCTCTTCGAGAAGCCCCTCCACCGCGCCCTCGCCCGTCTCTCCACGCGCCATGGCCCCATCATCTTCCTCCGCTTCGGCTCCCGCCCCGTCCTCGTCATCTCCTCCGCGCCCCTCGCGGAGGAATGCTTAACCAAGAACGACGTCGCATTCGCCAACCGTGTCCACTTCCCCTCCGTCCAGACCCTCTCCTACAACTACACCACCCTCGGTGCGGCCAACTACGGCCCGCATTGGCGCAACATGCGCAGGATCACAGCGGTCGAGGTCCTCTCCGCCCACCGCCTCAACTCCTTCTCCCAAGTCCGCTCCGGAGAGGTGGTCGAAATGATCCGGAGGCTCTTCCAGGAGTCCTCCTCGCCAATGGGAGGAGCATACACTAGGGTGGAGCTGAAGTCGAGGCTGTTTCAATTTGCACTCAACAACATAATGAGGATGATAGCCGGGGACAAGCATCGCGGGGAGAGTTCGGAGGAGTTTCTGAAGACGGTGGAGGAGATGTTCTCGGTAGCGGGAGCATCGAATGTCGGGGATTTCCTGCCATTGTTGGGGTGGGTAGATGCTCAGGGAGTGAAAAAGAAGGTGACGAGGCTGCACAACTATATGGACAAGTTCTTGCAAGGGTTGATTGACGAGCTAAGACACGAGAACGACAACGAGGAAACCAAGGAGAAGACGATGATCGGAGTTCTGCTCTCGTTGCAGAAGTCGGATCCGGAGTACTACAATGACCAAATCATCAAGTCTCAGATCATGGTGAGTTCCGTACGTAAATAGCTGACTTAATTACATTTTTGCAGTGCTCATCGATCTGAATATGGAATTAGTTAAGAATTAATGTACTTTCCAATTAACTAAAAGGATTTAAATTTTGCGTTGCAGAGCATGTTGGGTGCAGGAACAGACACTTCGTCGCACACGATCGAATGGGCAATGTCACTCCTGCTCAACAACCCGGACAAGCTGAAGAAAGCCAAAGCAGAACTCGACATGCAAATCGGCAACGGACGTCTAGTACAAGAATCTGACCTCCCGAATCTCCCCTACCTCCATTGTGTCATCACCGAGACGCTCCGCCTCTACCCTGCAGGACCGCTCCTCGTCCCCCACGAATCTCAAGAAGAATGCGTAGTCGGAGGGTACACCATTCCTCGCGGCACCATGCTACTGGTCAATGCCTACGCCATTCACAGGGATGCGGAAACGTGGGAGGAGCCCGAGAAGTTTGTGCCGGAGAGGTTCAAGGAGTCGAAAGGGGAAGGACACAATATGTTGCCCTTCGGAATGGGGAGGAGGAGGTGCCCCGGGGAAGGGCTCGCGACTCGGGTGGTCGGGTTGGAGCTGGGGACTTTGATACAATGCTTCGAGTGGGAGAGAATCGGGGAGGAAGGGGTGGACATGAGCCAAGGTTCGGGACTGACTCTGCCCAAAGCTCACCCTCTTGAGGCCATGTACAAGCCTCGTGAGTCCATGATCGGTGTTCTTTCTGGTCTTTGAATTTCAAAATATTTATGTTGCAATACTTAATTTGCTTGTTAGTGGCGAGGGCAAACTTTCACATCTTGTAAGATTTGCTGCTTGATCATTTCTCTTATTGGATTGTTGAAATATTCATTTGTGTGTGTATTATTGTGGAACTAATTACTTTGTGTAGGGAAATTGTCGATGGTGAAAACGACTGTCTTGAGTTTGGGTCCGCTCTATGGTAATTCTCACTATCAAGTTGCACATAAGTTTGGTGACACTGGGCGAAGCTGAACTAGCTTGGCGCTTCCTCATATCACCAAAATTCCAGGGTGGCTTGGGTACCAGGGATCCCCAACATGGCTCTTTCGGCTAAACTAACTTGGCGCTTCCTCACCAATCCATCTTCAATATGGGCCACTCTTCTCGAGGACAAGTACTTCTCTCCTGCTCAAGCTTCTGGAATGCTAAGCCTTCACCCTCGTCTTCATGTATCTGGTCAAACATTTTATGTAGCTGAGATCACCTATACAACAATGTTATATGGACAATTGGGGACGGTACCAAAATCAATGTCTGGGATGATCCATGGGTTCCCTTGTTTGCCCAATTTCAAGGTCTATGGTTATTGGAATTCCCATCTTATTGTCTAAACAGTGACGTGAGTGACCTGATCAACCATGACACCCACAGATAGAAATATAACCTGTTATCTTTACTCTTCCCTCCTCGTGAAGCTTCTGCCATCTCTAGCGTTCAACTTTCCGCAATCTATACTACTGATTGTCTCTTATGGATTCATACCAAGAATTGGGCATCCTGAACATTGAGTCAGCTTACAGACTTATCCATGAGACTACTAATAGGTTTCAGAGATCAGATAACCAGCTTTCCTATTAGAATTTCAGGAGTCATCGGGGAAAGGTTATTTCCTTTTATAATTTTCATAGCCTTGGATTCCAATTCTTTGTAAGACCTCAAAGCACATTGTGGATCTTCTCATGAGCATAGTATTCTTTGCCAAGAGATTGAAGAGGGTTAACAATTAATATCAAAGCAATATGTGAACATATTGGTAATTGACTCATTAGGTTTAATTTTGAAAGCTCTATATCCTTGAGTCATGAGTCTACTAATTTTTGAGTCTTTGATTTGTGAAGTTCCTTCACGAGTGACTTCAAGAAATCTCTAAATCTCTTGAGATGTTATGCATGCATAAATTTTAGTGAATTCACTTTTATCAAGAGCACAATATAAAGTCGACCAGCCAAGATTACTTACAAATTTGTCACATATTGTCCCAACTCAGCCTGAGACACCATGTGCATAGTCATTCTAATGTCAGTCAGCTTGCTATAATCCTAGCGACAACCAATGTCACAATATCTCTACTAAAGCCTAGAGTATCACATGTCCTCTACTCTACGCATTCAACCATGCCTCATCACTCCGCCTGAAATCTCTACCGCCTTTGAGACCTCCGACCATATTCCTTGACCTCATCCTGCTATGCATGAAGCCGCTTAAGATTCTACTGTTCCAACCACATCCCTTCACTCACTACTAGGATAAGGGCATTGGGCGACTGGTAGTTTTTTGTCGCCTAAATGTAAAATTAGTTGCCTAAGGTTTATCGTCCCTAAATTCCTTGGTCGCAAGCATCGTAGCCTCAGACTCCTGCCCAAAGTTTGGGACGACTAATTAAGCATTTTAGTTGCAATAGATCTTTGGCCACTACACTGTTGCAAGAAAATATCTTTGTTGTTCCAAACTTTTGGCCAAGAAGGCTTTGTCGCCTTAGGTTGTAAGATTTTTGGAAGGGAGGTACCTTTACCGACTAAAATAGTTGGCATAGGTAGTCTATGACAACTATATTTGCTTGCAATAGGTAGTCTATGGCAACTATATTTGCTGCATCAAGAAGTCCCATTGAGCCTTTTGTTCCTTGTGTTCAGCAACTCTCATTCTAGCTTTCTTCTCTATCTAAAGTTGGGCAAGTCAATAAAAAATTCTTACGAGTCCTATCGTTGCTCTACTCTTCTTATTTTTCTTAGCGATTTAGCTATGTCGTGTTGGGAAGGCTTGTACGAGTCATCAAGGAGGAAGATAGTGCACCGTACGGGACGAAGTGCTAGCAAAAACACTAAGTCTGTGACAAGTGGTATCAGAGCCAGTTTCGATCATCATCATGTCTTCATCCGAGATCGTCCACTATGAGGAGCAACCCGCATCACCTAAAGAGAAGGCGAAGCCCTTGAGGAAGGGTAAGAGCAAGGAACCGTCGATGGAACGGGCCCTTGGCGAGTTAGCGTCCCGCGTGGAGATGATGGAGAAGGGCGTGATGGCCGTCGAACATAAAGTGGAGCAGAACCAATCGGCTCACGATGGGTTCGCCCATGGGTTGGAGACTGACATTTCTACGACGATGATGCAGTTTCGCAAGCAACTCCACTAGATGCAAGTCGTGTTCGAGGAGGAACAAAAGGCTACTAAGGCAAAGATTGCTGAATTGCACGAGGAGTTGAAAACCAAAGCGGCGATCCTCGAGAAGGCTATTGCTGGTGATGCGTCGCCGATGAGGGAGGCGGTCCAAAAGGTGAAGTATCCAGAACCTAAATCCTTCAATGACGTACGAGTTGCTAAGGAGGTGGATAACTTCATCTGGAATGTCGAACGGTACCTGAAGGCGGTTCGTGTCGAAGATGAAACCGACAAGGTAAATATGACATCTCTATTTTTCTCTGATGATGCTATGCTGTTGTGGCGACGCAGGTGCATCGAGATAGAGAAGGACTATGCTCGGTCGAGACTTGGGAGGATCTCAAGAAGGAGATCAAGTCTCAAATCTACCCAGAGAATGTGGAATACGTCGCGAGACGGAGCTTGCGATAACTCAAGCACACCAGGTCCATCAAGGAGTATGTGGCAGAATTCACTCGCCTGATGCTTTCAATTTTCAGTATGGGCGAAGAAGATCGCATGTTATTCTTCCTAGATGGCCTGCAACCGTGGGCTGCGTAAGAGTTACAGAGGCAACACATGACAGATATGAACACAGCCGTTGCAGCGGCCGAGAAGATGATGGAGTATCGGCGGAGCGATATTCCTAAGCCCAAGACAAAGACCACGACCAAGTTCAATGGTAGGGAAGACAAAAAGAATAATAGAAAGGGAGCCCCGTCGAAGGACAAGCAACATGCGAGGCCTCCGATGGAGCGAAAGATCGAGTGCTTCGTGTGCGATGGAAATCACTTCACACGCGACTGCACCAATAAAGGCAAGAGGGTGAACGGTCCAAGGCGGGGAGGCTGAGGACGAGGAACCTAAGATGGGGGCTCACATGGGTGCCCTGCGCCTATGGAACACTTTGAAGAGCAAGGCGGTCGTGACCAAAGCCCCGAATCGAGAACTGATGTACGTGGACGTAAAAATCAATGACCACAACACCAGGGCGATGGTCGACACAGGGACAATCCACAACTTCATCTCGGACGCGGAGGTCCAGCGCTTACGTCTGGTGCTTGAAAAAGACTCAAGCATGATGAAGATAATCAACTCAAAGGCACGTCCTGTGCAGGGGTGGCCAAAGGCGTGAAGATCCAATTGGAAGACTGGACGGGTGTGTAGTGCTCCACTCTACAAAGGTACTAGAAAAACGGAGAGATCGGATTGCTGGCTCTGCAACAGAAGACGATTAATCTGGGTTAGTGGACAAAGTCTTATTTTATGATTCGCTTACGCCTAATAAGAATCTGAGTTTTTGATTGAATGTTATTGCTAATAACAATATGGTAAATGATTGAGTATGCTTGTAAGGGATTTCACATGTTGCTATGCTAAGAACAAAGATAATATGCATACTAAGAATAAGAGTTGTTGTCTGTTTATAAGAAATAAGATTTACCATGCTAAAGTAGATATGTTGCCTTTAATCAATGAACTGTTGCCATGCTAACAAGAAAGAAAAAAGATTGCTTATATTCCCCGAACTGGTATGCTTTTAAAGGTAAAATGATATGCTATATCTGCATAGAACTACTATTATGCTCCAAGGAGATGAATGATTGCTTGTCCCTCAAAGATGTTCTGAATGCTGGTCATGTACAGACGGGCTTGTACATGTTGCAAAGAGATTTTAATAGTACCCTGGGGTAAATGCTACACCTCAAAAATGTTGTATGAGGTAAATGCTACACATCGGGAATATTGTATGAGGTAAATGCTACATCTCGAGAATACTGTATGAGTTAAATGCTACACCTCGGAAATGTTGTATGAGGTAAATGCTACACCACGGGAATATTATGTCTATTAGCAACGAGCTGAATCCAAAAGTCATAGCTGCTAATCGATGACATGTATAAGAAGATTTTGATAAGTGCTATCAATGCAGAGACAAATCGAAAATAAGAATGTGTTATATTATGCTTATGCTAATCCTTGTCTTGTGCAGGGATGGACCGTCGACTATGGTAAGAATCACTGAAAAGTGATATACATGTGTGCTTAAGTTTTCTATATGAATTGCTTGAAGAGATTAGTCTATTGCAATGAAATGCTATGTCCCATTAAAGAAAAGATATGATATTATGCTTGTCATTGACCCTATGAGTTGCTTGAACAAAAAAATGATTATGGCTAAAACACGCTGCACACTCTACAGAAATAAATAGTACCTTGCATGCTTAAAGTAAAATAAAATAAACTATGGCTTTTCAAAGATATTTTCAAAAGAGATGTAACCTGACTCTGTATTGCATGAAATGAATATAGGTAAAAGTAGCAATATCACATCACAAGAAATATTTTCTCACTAAATGAACAGTGATCATTTCAAACAAATGTAGCTCTTTGTTCTCAATCACTAGAATGCTGATATACTGACCCATCATCAGTCTGCATGCAGGTCCAAGATGCATCGAAAAGGATAGTCCGAAGCGATAGCTCGAGCCTCATCCTCAGGAGCCAAAAATTAGAAGAGACGCCAAAAGAAGGACATCTATTGCCAAGAGTTGATTTTGTATATAAAGGTATGCAATGTATGGGAACGGGATCATTGTAATCTGTAATATTTTTGAGAGAATGTAAACATTATATCAAAGAGAACTGAGAGCTTGTAATCAGTTCAAATGAAATTAATAAAGAGAATTTTTTCTTGTTACCATTGTGTTCAATCATATATCTACAAAATGTCCGATGTTGCTTCAATTATCTACTTTATGTTCCGCTGCGTATTGTCTATCTTTTCTATTTTGTCATTTTACAGGTCTTGGCCTTGTGCAAGCGCAACTTAGGCTTGCACGGCATCACGCCCAAGTGAGGATGAACAGTCTCACAGAGTTCGAAGCAAGGACGAAAGGACTCTAAGGGATCGGGGCGTGAAAGGGTGTCTCCAGTCTCACGACCGCACCACTGGATGACTTCAACGTGATCCTTGGGATAGACTTTCTTACTTCGGCAAATGCGGTCCCAATGTCGCATCTGAGAGTCGTCGAAATCATGGAGGAGAGCTTCCTGTGCATGGTGACAGTTGCACGAGGCGAGCTTTCGAAGGGGAAGATTTTCTCCGCCTTACAACTCAAGAAGGGGATGCGACATAGAGAGATGACCTACCTTATGGTGCTCAAGACGGAGGAGGCGCCCGTGCAGGGGGATCTTTCACCTTAGATCGATGACGTCCTTGTGGAGTTCGGGGACGTCATATCGAAAGAGTTGCCAAAGAGGCTACCTCCACGGAGGGGGGTAAACCACGCCATCGAGTTGGAGCCGGGCATGAAGCCGCCTACCATGGCTCCATATCGCACGGCCCCGCCCGAGCTAGACGAGTTGAAGAGGCAACTCAAGGAGCTGCTGGATACAGGTTTCATTAAACCGTCAAAGGTCCCGTATGGTGCGTCGGTGCTATTCCAGAAGAAGGAGGAAGGAAGCCTTCGTTTGTGCATCGACTATCGTACACTAAACAAGGTGACCGTCAAAAACAAATGTCATGCCTCGATCCCGGAGGATTAAAAACTAGCGACTGGATGTGATACCGTACAAGTCTAGATTACACTTGTATAAGGCAAAACCATTACAGTTTCTGGTATTTCTCAGAAAACAACGACATCGTAGTAAAACCAAGCAAATAAATTGAAGTCACACAAGATATGAAAAAACGTATCTCTTTATTGATAATTGCAATTGATTACAAGACTTGTAATAGAATACAGAGTTTACAACTGATTACAAGACTCTTGAATAGCCAACTGAATATATAAACTTGCCCTTTAGGCTATAACTGAATGTGTCGAATTCTTTATAATGAACTTGCCAATTTGGCTACAATCTCACTGGTATAATTGAGTTACATTGTTCCATATATTATGTCATGTATAGCAGAAGAGATCGTCTTGAAAGAAGAGCTTCTGCACACCTATCCGAATTATCGATGCCAAGCACTGATCAAACGATTCCCCCATACGCAAGCACCTGTAATATTGCCCACAACGTGGGTCAGTACATCATCAATGTACTGGCGAACGGTGTTGGCCCAACTCACCTAAGAAGACAACACTAAGTAATCATGTTATAAAACATTATTAACTGTGGTCTTTCTCGTTGCCTTAGGGTCGATTTCATGTTATAGTCGACAAGAAGTAAAGCATGCAAATCTCATTGCTAATATAATTTAAAGTATACAGTTATCACCCTTTGGTGATTCCTATCCACGGTCGTGTAGCCACCCCTATATATTTATAATACTTATTCAGCCTGCACAAGACATTGTTAGAAACAATATCATAATTCAATATAATTGTCACCATTCAGGTGATTCTTACCAACAGCCAACATCCTTCCCTATAAATGAGTAATAACTTACTCTGCCAACATAAGACATCATTAGCAATAGACCTATCTATATGAAGGTCACTAGCGACACGCCATCTTGGACTATCTTTCTGGCGAATGGCTAACTCTGAATGGGATGCGAATCCATGGGAGATTTCCAAAACATCGTGCTACTACTTCAGTACCATGGTTATTTCGGCGTCCTTTCAGTGGGCGGTAGCAAGCCCCCACTGCAAGTCCCAAAATTTTGATGCCAGTACGTCGACTCCATCCTTATTCCCCCTAGGATGAACCGGGTCCGTGGCCGCGAATTACCGTTCTGGAAACTACCTTGTAAACAAGTTGTCCATGACCATTCAAGTATATACATCTTATCTATAAAGAAAAAATACAATGCATAATTAGGAAAACTAAGTACTCAGCCACCACTCTCATTTATATTTCCATCTTTCTCACTCCAGGGTCCTGGCGTAATCAACATTCTACATCGGCTACGGGATAATAGAATGTTGTTACTTAATCCCTTTCCCACATCTTTGATACCATATATCTTTCTAGCCAACTCAACGTACTTACTGTCCAATTCTTGGGACTTAGCATCTGTTTAGCATATGTTCATCGAGCTGAGGCTCGACATACTCACTGCCCAAGTATTTAGGACTTTTCCTTTATCTGTCATGTATTTCATTGCAAAACACGCAAGCATACAATTCATTAAAATGATTCGAAGCACACAATTCATAAAATGATTAGCAACAGTTTTCGGGTCATGTGATTAATTATCTTTCATTATCTTTCTAAATTTTATGCACGGTGTTATTCAGCATCTCAACAAGTAAACATAGCATACTATCATTTATTTAAGCGTGAAGCTAAAGGATCTTCGAAGGGTTCAACACTACTCACTTTTATAAGTCAATTTCCGCCACGATCGCCTAGCCTTTCAAGCGATCCTTCGTAAATTTCCAAGTCCAAAAAGGCTTCATCGAACCAACCAACCATCATAAGACATCTTGCCGGTTGGGGCACTATAATATATACCACTCAGAAAAAGTTTCGTCCGCGAAACTTAAAACAAAACTCATCCCTAAAACTTTAACCAACTTTTATGAAACTTCTCAACGATCAACTTGCACCATTTAACATTTCTTTGCAATATCTCGATTGATTTCAAGTAATGTACCATCTCATCACAGTATTCCAGTTTGATTCAAAATAGTTTACCATCTTTATTCTTCCTCCAACACTCGTACAATTTTCTTAGCACATGATAATCCTTCCCTTGGCTTCGTTTGAATTCAACATACCACTTAGTTGGAATCATACACATAATTTAGGCGTCCCAGAAATACATGTACTTCAGCCAAGTTCAGTGATAGAGAAAATGAACGAGCTACGGTGTAACTTCTTTTTCGAACATCAGTGATTGCTCTGAGCATCTCGAATATTCCCAACTTGTTTATTCAATTATCCAACCAACCAATAATACAATGAATGTTACAAATTTTAACTTGAGAAATTTTCCCACAGTCGATCCATAACATTCCCAATGTATTCCTTTCAAGTTCATTGTCATTCATGCCACCAAAGTTGATAAATTCTATTGCCACATTTCATTTTGATACCCCGATTCTCATTGATTAGTCTTATACTCATCATCGTTCGCATCCATACATTTTATTTGCAACTCGTAAATTTCTCGATCATGATTCAACTTTCAAGTCATACCATCGTTCCACTCTAGCAAAAGTTTTTGACGTACTCAAACATTTTCTTGTATTGATTAAGCCTATATATTGTCCTCTCGCATAAGCAACTCTTATATTCCAGTAATATTAATTCCGAGGGTCATTTCAAAATTTCATTCGCTCTCATCGATCTTGACTACATGTACTATCCAATTCTGTCGTTACAATTTTCCTTCAAATTCTAATCTGATTATCCATCAATGAATTTATTCCGACCGCCTCAATGCAACCATCGTCATTTTAAGCATCTCAATATGATACAACCAACCAAATCCAACCAGCTTTAGCAAATTTTTGACATTCCCAAATAAAGGCAACCAAGTTTCGAAATCAACATAATCTATCATTCCGTTCAACATTGTAACATCGAATTTTCCAATCTTCATTCCATTCCAAAGTTTACTTCCCAACATATCTCACACGCTCCAACTATACCCACGCAACATCAATAGGGACATCCTACGGGTCTCCAACAGTCAACTTAGCATTCAGTCAAGTCTCTACATTCAGCTATTCTAAGCTAAACCAGACATTCAGCTAACCCATCTGAGATGAATAGCTATCAGGGACATACTTATCTCTTATTTTAGAGGCAACCAACTATTATCATAGGGACTATCTTATCTCAGGGGCAATCTATGATCTGACCAACTTAAGGGATATGGGATACCACCCCAATCTTATGAACTTATTCCCAAACTCGAACAACCGAAATAACATAGCCAACCAATTTTGAAACTTAGGCAACCAACCGACACTATAGGCAACCAACCGACATTCTAGGCAACCAACCGACACTATAGGCAACCAACCGACATTCTAGGCAACCAACCAACGTTCTAGGGTCACGTCTTTCTACCCGTACTCATCCTCGGCTATACCCAACAATGTCTCACTCTAGACTTATCCACAACCGAAGAAATCTGTCCAACAATTCTATTCGACAATTCTTATGGGTTAATCCCGAAGCTATCATATAAAACTTCTCAATCGAATATCCAAACTTTCAATTTTCACTAGCATAGACACATCATCCTCTCCTCAATCTGACTTGTATTCTCACATCGTAATCAAACTGCGTCTATTCAATCGCTCCAACTATTTTAAGTCATAATCTAACATCGTTACATCAATGGTCTATCATTTGCAATCTCTTTTATACGGTCACTTCGTGACATATTCAATTTCCACATTTCTAGATCGTCGATATGGTCTGTACTATTTAACCAATAACATAGGCAACTATAAAATCGTGTTTCTTTCGAAGGCATCCTTTATTAATTTTCGTTAGCACCAACACGGTCATCTCTTAGCAATTTACGTTAGCCATCAAAATTGTGTTTTGCATCATCTCCTTGTGATTCCATAAGAATATTTTACTATTCATGTACCAATCCAATTACTATGGCACTAAACATCCAGCATCCGTATATCGGTCATCTAGTGAATATGGCATAACACATATGCTAAGTCACCATCCAATAATTCTATATTCCACCCAAACTCGTTATTCATGCGACAACATCTTCTACCGACATGGTCTATTATATATCGCTGCACCTCGATACTTATTTATATCCCAGCCATTCGACTCTCATAAGGAACATCTACTCTTTCATGCATTAAGGGACAAGTACTTATTCTCTATGCCTCCAAATAATCAAGGGTCATAACTTGTTAATTCCGGACCCATCAAATTCTTTCAAACACAACTGCACAACGTGCATGGCCATCTATTTTCTCAAATCCATTCTCTAACTTTTCGGTCGTTAATGCAACTCTATGCATCTTTTAAATCATTCGCAACATTCGATAAGCGCCTAACATCACTATCAGTTTATCGATATCCAACATGCAATTTTATTTACTCAATTCCAATATCATTCTATATTCAGTCCACATTGTTTTCCTAGAATCTTTTGATAGCAGCACCCCACCATAGTTACTAAGCCTACAATCCTTATACCCAACTGATTCAAGTATGCTTGAAGCTGTAATTCGTACTATTTTCAACCAAGGCATTCATTTTATATTCTCAATTTCTCATTACCCAACATAATGCTAACCATTCTAATATCGCATCGGGTCATCCGAACTTAATAATCAAGGGACACGTCTAGCTGTCATGTATCAACCGTAATCGCAACTACGACTCGATACTACCCAATACCTTACAGATAAAGCAATCACTATGCCACAAACAGGCTCAAGGAACATCTTATCACGACGAAGGTATATGCAATATACCACTCAGAGCTAAAGCAATTCCCGACACAATATTCCCTTCGCATCAAACCAATGTCTAATATGGACTATCCATCCTGTAGTGGTTATGCTGACCACAAATACTGACTCAAGATTTTTTCGATTCCCATTCACTGAAATCCATGCATATTATGTTCCAACATACTATGCCACCACCCACAGTCGATTGCTGCATAACAATGGACTTCAATGAATCCCACAATTAAGACATCAAGCACACATTACCAACTTATTATTGCATCACATCATTGTTAATCGTTTCGATATCTTTTAGAAATTTAACAAAGCACACATATCACAGCCCACATATTTAGACTTATTGTATAGAACACCCAGTGAGCGGCTAGAAGGATCAACGGACTTTCATTCAACGAAGCAACTTAGAATAATTTGAAAACAACACTGAATAATTACGGAAGCACTTTGAGTCATCAAAGAGGCAACTTTGATTCATCATGGACGCAACCTTGAGTATTCGCGAAAGCAACTTTGATTCATCACGGAAGCAACTTTGAATTATTTTAGTAGCAACTTTGATGGAACAAATCAAAACAAGAATCCAAGGACGTAAAGCTGCACTCTGATACCATTTTGTCACGTTCCGATCCCGGAGGATCAAAAACTAGCCATTGGGCGTGATGCCGTACAAGTCTAGATTGCACTTGTACAGCGCAGCAAAACCAAGCAGATAAATTAAAGTCACACAAGATATGAAGAAACGTATCTCTTTATTGATAATTGTAATGGATTACAAGACTTGCAGCGGAATACAGAATTTACAACTGAATACAAGACTCTTGAATAGCCAACTGAATATATACACTTGCCGTTTAGGCTACAACTGAATATGTCGACTTCTTTACAATGAACTTGCCAATTTGGCTACAATATCACTGGTACAACTTGTAAACCCCCTAAATTTTTACTAGAATTTTTTTAAATTTATTTTGGCACTTGGTATTGTACGAATGCGTGATACGAAATATTTTCCAAATTAGTTTTACTATAAATTGTTACTAAATATAACAAATAAATGTTTTGGTTCAAAATACTTATATTTTGCTTTGTTTAGTGTCATAACAATTCCTTGACAAAAACATAGGTTTTATTTTCTAATAAAAGTTATTTCATTTATTATACAAATATGGTTATTCATTTCAAAAATATTATTTAAATAAATATTTTTCGTATGCAAGGAACATGATATTAGATTCATATATTAGATTCATATATATATATATATATATATATATATATATATATATATATATATATATATATATATATATATATATATATATATATGAATCTAATAAATATATATATATATATATATATATATATATATATATATATATATTTATTAGATTCATATATATATATATATATATATATATATATATATATATATATATATTTTATATATATATATATATATATATATATATATATATATATAAAATATATATATATATATATATATATATATATATATATATATATATATATATATATATATATATATATTAGTTTTTGAAACAAATTATAATTATTTTATTTACATGAAAAAGATTATTCAAATATTTAATATTTATTTTCAAAATTAATTAATATGATTATTTTAGTATTCATAAAAGATATTTTAAAATAGTTTGATTGATGTTTAAATTAGTTTGAATTTATGGATTTTATTTTAGATAGATTTAATAATTATTTTCAAAATTAATTAATATGATTATTTTAGTATTCATAAAAGATATTTTAAAATGGTTTGATTGATGTTTAAATTAATTTAAATTTATGGATTTTATTTTAGATAGATTTAATGTAAAGGTAGATTTATCTATAATTAATTTGAATTTGAATTTGAATTTAGATTTGATTGTATTGATTTAAATTTAATATTGAAATTATCTAAAAGTGGATTTGAATCATTCCTACACCTTATCCAATTAGGAGTTTATACCCCTATATAAGGGAGCATCCACATGTTTTCTCCACAAATTACTTCCTAAATTTCTCCAAGAAAGTGCGTGCATCGTGTCTGTGGCCAACTCTCTCCCAGTCAGCCGTGACGGCCTTAGGTCCGACCCCGGATGACTATCTTATTCCATCTAATTACATAAACATTATAACCTCCTCCGTGTCGATAACCCCGACACGATTTATCTAAATCCCTAACCTATCCAAAACCCGTAAACACCCTACTTTCCTTCTACTCCTCCTGGCCACCGATACTGGCCAACTTCGGTACCCTCACCACAGCCAACCCTTCATATCGGACAACCCCTTCCAGGCTACGCCAATCCGGCATCCCCACAACCACAGCTACCGACACAGAATCCGTTAACAACCCCGTACCACCATCGCCATCCTGGCATTCCGGCCCTGACTACTACCACAGACCCGATCCCGACAAACAACACCACCGAACACACCAGCGACACGCTGTTGTTCCCCAAAACAGAACCTCACCCGCCACAAACCAACCACCACACTCATCAGCATCAGCACCCAGTCACCAACGTGATCGGACACTTACCAGACTCCCCGACCTCGGCCATTCCTCTCTATGGTCACCACCGGCAGCATCCCTAGCAACCCCACCACGACCTCCACCCGTGGCAGCCACGCGTCGAAAATTCCCCAAATCATTACCACCATCACCAATTAAAACACCGACCACCACCAGGACTTACCACCCGCAACCGGCGAACGCCGCCACGTCGGGTCTTCTCCTCTCCATGATCGGAGTGGCTGACTGCTGTGCCCCGACCCGGTGTCCACCGAGCTTCCGTGCCAGTGCCTCCCACCATGGCCAAGCAGCGGAAAGGCCGCCGCGCCATGCCACGCAGACCGGAGCGCCGAGAAGCCCCCATCTGGCACCACCGATCCAGCACCACCGAACCCTCTCCGCTCCTCTGTGTGCTGCTCCCGTCTCGAACGCCACCGCGCTCGAGGGTTTCCTCCGTCTGCCAACACCATCCGCACCCACACCATGGCCGCTGAACCGCCGCGACCCCTCTCGACCCGAGGCGCCTCACCCTCTGCCGGCGACCTCCACCCACCCGAGTGCTCCTCCGCCTCCGGAACCCCTCATCCGCAGCTCCCTAAGACCAACACCGCGCTGCCTCTGGGCGACTCCGCCGTGCGTCTCCGCCCGAGCACCGGCGAGAGTCTTCCAATCTCTTCCCTCTCCCCCTCATCCTCTCCTGATCTCTTCCTCACTGGCCCTCTTTCTCTTTCTACTAATGGAGAAGGACTCCATTCAATGCAACATGCCTTAGTTTTTTTTTTGTGTGTTTCAATGCAGCATGCCTTGTTTTGTTATTTTTTGTGTTTATTATTTCTTTGCTTTATTTTGTTAAAAATATTGGTATAGAGTGTTCTTTGCATGTTTCTTGGTTCTAAGTGCAAGATTGGACTCCCTGGTACTTTTTTTCGATAGGGAAAGAGAACATGCAATGTTATTTTTATCTTATTTTACTTAAAATATCAATATGTATATATAGTATGATATCTACTATAGTACTAAATACAATACTTTATCTATATCAATAACTGTTATATTTAACCATTATACCATTATTACTATTATTATTCTTATTAAATAACTATAGTTTCAGATTATTTTGGTAATGTAATATTGTACTAGGCCTTGCCCTATATTTATTTCCAAAGCTGAATTTCGAAGTCTAAAATATATAATTATATTTTTTTTATGTTATTAAATATGGTTGTAATATTTAATACTAGCAAATTATAGTTTTGCTATAAAAATGATTTTTGTGACTTTCAAGTATTTATCTAAAAAATATTTTATATAGTTTTCAAATACATAAATACTTTTTGAAATAGCTATTTATATATACAAAAATTCTTCGATTTTCAAAAACTTGTCCCTGGCTAGTTATATTCCTATCTTCTTGCAAACGTCGAACTTCTTTATATCATCTCTAGCTAATTTGGTTATTCCAAACTCAATGGCATAAACCGTGCCATCATCTGAGATCGTCTTGTGTGTTTGGACTTATGAGACTATTTTTGTGCCAACAAGACCATATCCCGTCAGTCAACTCCAAATCAACCATCCGTGCCATCATCAGAGGCTTTCTTGCGTAGTTGTCACATCAAAGTCACAGTTCGTGCCACCTTGATTATCGTAACACACCAGGCGTCAATACCAGGCAAGTATACCTTACTAATTAACTGTCATATTATTTATTTTTTGCATTATTTACTTTGTTTCATATTTGTTATCTTTGTTATAAACTGTGCGTCCAAGCCACACTTGGGTGCAAGCGAATCTATTAGTCGTTACTTTATTACATGCATGTTAACTTAGTTTTAGCGGACTACCTTCTTGTTGTGGGATATCTTTATATCTCCTTGGGCCATGACACTCACACTACACGGTTTGAAACATTTTGCTAGGGGCACGACTTATAGACCGGCCATCTCTATTGTCGTGTGACGGATAGATCGTAACTACTACGATTAAGGTATAGAGACTCGAGCAGTTACAAAACTGGGCGGGTCATGGACATGACTTGGTCAACATGGAAAATATTGAGGGAGGACAGTCGCTAGTGCGTATGGGAAGCCAAAAAGGTAAACCATTGTTTTCGAAAGGAACTATGGCGTGATATATTTGTAGATTCCCTATGAAGTTTTGGACGTTACGGCCAGATGCGTATGACTGGATACCAGTTACGTACTTATAGCCTAAATCCTACCCATATGCATGAAAGTTGTCCTCTAAATTATACATTAGACGGTTAGAATTCCCTTTGCATATTTGTGTCTAGGTTAGTCTTTTGTATATTATTTTATTATTTGACAGTCCATATTAGCATGTTCTTCCTGTATCTTGTTACGTCCCTCTGAAGACCTGGTGATTTCTCCAGGTGTGTTTGTGATTTTTGCAGGTGCTCTAGCCAAGGACATAGTTACAATCTACCTTCGTGATGCTAGCTTTTGGATCGTCTTTCACTTCGCTCGACTCTTCCATCGTCACTATGTATTTCTCTCTTTTTGTTGGTAGTATATTTGTCTCCGCCCAACGTTTTGTACAAATGACATTGATAAGTAATTTTATAATATATTTATTTGTGGATGAGATTAGTTTCATGGTTATTGCATTTTACAGCTTATGTATACATATGAGGTTTCCGTATATTAGAGTATGCTTCGTATGTATACAGCTTGCATGTCTACGTACTTGATCCTAAGTATTTTGGGACTGGAACGTTACATATTTTTGTGGTGGCCAATGTAAGTCAAGATAAATTGTTTGGTTACTTTACCGTACCAAGCAAGCCTGCATATAGGATTAGAGTCTAGGATCTCATCCACACCCTTGACCTCCTACCTCGATTCTATTTTTGAACTCTCTCATGACTCAGTGATTTACATCTTGCTTGATTCCTTCTATCATGATTCTTATCTTCCCTTCGTGATTGCTAGAGGATAGGAAGATAACCCTACTAGTTAGATGTCTTAAAACACCCTTAGCGTAACTCTTGTAAGTTGGGTAGAAGGCCTCACGACCTAACCTCCCTTATGACATTAACCAAGTCTTAGACCATAAAACAGTAGGATGATTGTATAGGCACAAAAAAGACTTAGATCCTTATGGCACTCGGACTATTCATATTTTTCTACTCTCGTGCTCATAGTTTTAACTATCCTAGCTAATGCCGCTAATATAGCCTAGTTTTGCAAGCTTAGCATTTATCGAGCTTGTTCAAGACATATAATATTGGGGGCACCCACTAACATATTGTCTACTCAGAACCGGTGTATGATGGTCTGATCGACCTAGTGCACTTTGGTTCACTTTTATATATCGTTCTACATGGATGGCGACATAGCTAAACTTGCCCTCTAGAGTCCCATTCGCGACAGTCTTGGCAATTCTTTTTGAATTACTCACTCGCCTTTGAACCACATATTGGTATTCGAAAACAACATCTTTGGACTCATATTGGTTTTCGTCTTTCACCTATTTAGACGAAGACTCGTACTTGATAGATAGACCCAAAGTATCACCTTTAGTTGTCCCACCATCTATTGCCAAGATAGTTAGCCACCGACCAACCGATGGGACTATATCCTCATCTCGAGTTACTAATCCTTTCCCTTGACCCTAGATTCATTATCGCGACCATCACTCACTCCTTAAATTAAATTTGTGATTTATTTCCATAGTAATCGAAATCACGATTTTCTAATACATGTTTGTGTTGAACGTCGTGATTTGATCGATATACCCTTGTACCTTCTAAACCCCCAACTTATTTTTAATTTCGAGAACGAAATTCTTGTAAGTTGGGTAGGATGTAAACCCCCTAAATTTTCACTAGGATTTTTTTAAATTTATTTTGGCACTTGGTATTGTATGAATGCGTGATACGAAATATTTTCCAAATTAGTTTTACTATAAATTGTTACTAAATATAATAAATAAATGTTTTCGTTCAAAATACTTATATTTTGCTTTGTTTAGTGTCATAACAATTCCTTGCCAAAAACATAGATTTTATTTTTTTTATAAAAGTTACTTCATTTATTATACAAATATGGTTATTAATTTCAAAAATATTATTTATATAAATATTTTTTGTATGCAAGGAACATGAGATTAGATTCATGTATATATTAGTTTTTAAAACAAATTGTAATTATTTTATTTACCTGAAAAAGGTTATTCAAATATTTAATATTTATTTTTGAAATTAATTAATATGATTATTTTAGTAATCATAAAAGATATTTTAAAATGGTTTGATTGATGTTTAAATTAGTTTGAATTTATGGATTTTATTTTAGGTAGATTTAATAATTATTTTGGAAATAAATTAATATGATTATTTTAGTATTCATAAAATATATTTTAAAATGGTTTGATTGATGTTTAAATTAATTTAAATTTATGGATTTTATTTTAGATAGATTTAATGTAAAGGTAGATTTATCTATAATTAAATTGAATTTGAATTTGAATATATATTTGATTGTATTGATTTAAATTTAATAGTGAAATTATCTAAAAAGAGATTTGAATCATTCCTACACCTTATCCAATTAGGAGTTTCTACCCCTATATAAGGGGAGCATCGACATGTTTTCTCCACAAATTACTCCACAAATTCCTCCAACAAAGTGTGTGCATCGTGTCTGTGGCCAACTCCCTCCGTGTCAGCCGTGACGGCCTCGGGTTCGACCCCGGATGACTATCTTATTCCATCTAATTATATATACATTATAACCTGCTCCGTGTCGACAACCCCAACACGATTCATCTAAATCTCTAACCTATCCAAAACCTGTAAACACCCCACCTTCCCTCTATTCCTCCTAGCTACCGATCCTGGCCAACTCCGGCACCCTCACCACAGCCACTACTAAAATATGCTCAATTGGCGACCAAAATTTAGCGACGTTCGATTAACGTCGCTAAATTGTGTGCATTAGCGACGTTTTATAGAAACGTCGCTAATAGTCGCTACTAGCGACGAAATAATCAACGTAACAACGACGTATATTAATTGCATGAGCTAGTCGTCGTAAAACGTCGCTCTGACGTCGCTAATAGCGATTACTTTAGCGACGGTAATATTAGCGTCTCTAAATTCTAATTATATTCCCCCAACGATTCATTTTCCCCCATTTTACTATCTCACTCTCTCTCCCCCCTCCGGAGCTTTCACTCTCTCCGGCGACTCTCACTCTCTCCGACGACTCTCCTTCCTCTCCGGTACGTGACTCTTCCCCTCCCTCTCTCTTTCTTCGGCTGTTTTGGTTGTTGGTGGTTGGGGGGATGCGGGTGGCTTGGGGGAGGGGCAGGGGGGATACGGGTGGTTGGGGGGTGAGTGGGGGGTGGCTGGGGTGGTGGGGCAGGGGGGACGTGGGCGGCTGGGGGAGGGGAGCTAGGGTTCGGGTTAGGGGTGGGTATGTGTGGGTGGGGGGAAGGGAGCGGGGGGTAGGGTGGATGGGGGGAGGGGAGCAGTGGGGGTGGGGACGGCTGGAGGAGGGGAGCAGGGTGAGGAGAGGGTTAAGGGTTCGGGTTAGGGGTGGTGTAGGGGAGGAGGGGGCTTGGTCAGGGGCACTGATAGTGCCGAAAAATCTGATAATTTAGTAATAATTATTTATTTTTTGACACCGAAAAATGTGATACTCTAATTCGAAGGCACCGATAGTGCCGATATTTGTAACAAGTAGTTTCGTTGGTTGGTTAATTGGTAACATGGTGATCAGGACATATAGTCCCTGCTGCCATTCGACTAGCGAAGTAGAAACTATGGTACGACATGGTGATCAGGACATAGTCCCTACAGCCATTCGACTGGCGAGGTAGAGACTATATAGACGTAGATAAAGTTAACTGTCCTCCGACCCTCATCCCTCGGCAATGATGATATGACAACCTATCACTATATCTTATATAGTAGTAGATGATGTCTTAGTATTACATTATGTGAGTTCATCTTGATTCTGTTACATTCTTCAGATACTAGATACGATAAGAACATATACTACATCATATGTACAGAACATAGATGATTCACACTAATGTATGCTAGAATAAATTTTGGGTTGTGTTCTGAGCCATCCGTTCTCACACTTAACAAAAAATTGAATTTTCTATATTTTATCTACTTTCGAAAATGTACTCAAACGAGATGATGGTTCCTTTAGTTAGCTTGCTTATGTTACATTTATATTATTTGTGAATATCGATCTTACCAGATGGCACCCATGACCCGAGGAGCGGCACATCGTTTGAGGGAAATAGTGAATGCTGAGATGGCTCCTCCTACTGTTAAGGAGGAAGTGGCACCGGTAGCTAGTGAGACCGGGAGTTCTATTCATCCAGTACCGGTAGCTAGTGAGACCGGGAGTTCTATTCATGCAGCACTTGCAATGGACTATATCTCTCCTGCCGTCGTCGATCCCACTTATTCGAGGTGGTTGCGTGATCGTATCACTGAGCATTTGCGTGAGCTACGTGGTTCTCATTAGCTATTAGTACTTATTTGTATTGGGTTATTTTTGTATTAGACTATTTGTATTGGACTACATATATGAATTAGTACTGTGTCAATCTCTGGATTGTGTTGGACTACGACATGGTGATCAGGACATAGTCCCTGCAGCCATTCGACTGGCGAGGCAGAAACTATATAGTCGTAGATAAAGTTGACTGTCCTCCGACCCTCATCCCTCGGCAATGATGATATGACAACCTATCACTATATCTTATATAGTAGTAGATGATGTCTTAGTATTACATTATGTGAGTTCATCTTGATTCTGTTACATTCTTCAGATACTAGATACGATAAGAACATATACTACACCATATGTACAGAACATAGATGATTCACACTAATGTATGCTAGAATGAATTTTGGATTGTGTTCTGAGCCATTCGTCCCTATACTTTGTAATTAAGCATGTAAAATATATCGTTGAAGAACATAAAACTTGTGGTCGTTACTGCAGAAAGTGCAGACTGACATGAACTGATGCACGAAAAGGAGGAGATCAAAGCTGTAACAAGTAAAGTTGTGTTTTGGATGTTCTACTCTTGTAAGTTCTTTGTTCACAAAGCAAGATATAATGAATACAGAACAAGTATCGAGTTTATCACTCTTGTCAGCTCTATACTTGAGTTACGAACTCGATACTTGTTCTATATTCTTAAATTATAGCTTGCTTTGTGAACAAAGAGTTTACAAGAGTTCTTTTTCCAAAGCACAACTTTTCTCGTTCTAGCTTAGAGCTCCTTATTTTCATACGTCAGTTTATGTCGGCCTTCACTTTCTGCAGTAACTTCCTTCAACTAACCTCCCTCCCTTGGCAATGATGATATGACAACCTATCTTGATTTTGTTATTATAGTAGATGATGTCTTAGTATTACATTATGTGGGTTCATCTTGATTCTGTTATATCCTTCAGATACTAGATTCGATAAGAACATATACTACACCATATGTACAGAACATAATGATCCACACTAATGTATGCTAGAATGAATTTTGGGTTGTGTTCTGAGCCATCCGTTCTAACACTTAAAACATATATAAATTTGTACTGTGAGAGCGCCGGAGAGAGTGAGAGCGCCGAAGGGGGGAGGAGAGAGAATGAGAGAGTAAAATGGAGAGAAATGAATTGGTGGAGGAAATATAATTAGAATTTAGCGACGTTCATACTAACGTCGCTAAATTAGTCGCTATTAGCGACGTCATAGCGACGTTTTGCGACGACTAGCTCATGTAACTATATAGCCGTAGATGAAGTTGACTGTCCTCCGACCCTCATCCCTCGGCAATGATGATACGACAACCTATCGCTATATCTTATATAGTAGTAGATGATGTTTTAGTATTACATTATATGAGTTCATCTTGATTCTGTCACATTCTTCAGATACTAGATACTAGATTCGATAAGAACATATACTGCACCATATGTACAGAACATAGATGTTACGCCCCGATTCCGTCGAATCGATAATCATCCCCCGGGCGTGATGCCGTGCGAACCTAATTTGCGATCGCACAAGGCATAGTCATAAGGTAATCCGAGACACGAGATCTAAGAGAGTACGCAGACAAATTGAATCACACAATAAGTAAAAGAAACTTGATTCTTTATTGATAATGAACATCATTTACAGACTCTGGTACAAGACTCATTGCCGTGCGGGCTACAACATGACTCGATTACAAAAGAGTGCCGATGAGATAGTAGTTCCATACATTGCACACATCCCTCAATATACACAAGTACTCCAGTGATCTGGATAGAAGGGACGCTGAGTCATCTTCCTTGGACTGTCGAGAGCCTTCAAAAGTGGAGTCGCCGAGAGAGAGACTTCGACGCACGGCCGAAGCTTCAAAAGTCATGAACGTCGCTGAGCTAGTTGGCGCATCCTTCCTGGTTCGCGGGACCTGCAAGGAGCGGGGATCAGCACAGAACACATGTACTGGCGAATGGCTAATTAAAATCCAAGCTCTGCATTTGATTAAAGAAGTTTCGTAAACATGTTAGCTAGCTATTTCAATGATCTTTCTAACCATCCTGCTCGATTTGCATGTTAACATATTTTGAGGCAAGCATATGAAATTGTGTAACATTAAGCAACTATAACATTCATCCCATGTCCCGTGCACTTGTTAAGCAGTGAAGAAGGGTTATGAAGGCCACTGGCAATTTCAAGCCATCTCGGACTATAGCTGAGTTAGACGGCGACCCTTTCGCGTCGGGTAGCGAGCCCTGTGCAAAAGTTCCCGTATAACCCGCGCCGATGAAGGGTTGGCGCTTGCTATATACTCGTTCCTCCCGGGCCGAATCGGTCCCTTGGCCTAGGTAACCGTTCGAAGAAACTACACATTGTCGACAAGTTGTCCAATGACCGTTTTCCTTTGAACTTAGTTGATTTGGTCATTTAGTCGTATCGTTGCGATAAACATTAATCGATTCATTCATTGTTTTGCGTAGACCAAGTATGATTGTATAAGGAAGCACGTTTTCTATTTTCCAAAACGGCAGTTTGATAGCAAGTGTTTTGTGAAGAATCGTGCCACGATTTCTTTGATTCTACCCTAATATGACAAGCATTCATTTACTTCATATATTAAGTTTTGAAGTAGAGGGACGAGACGAAGGAGATTAGCCACTCGCCTTAGCCTTGCTTCAAGCGAGCGACCGGTTGGCTGCGCTGACGTCGCCTACACGATCACCTGCAATCGCATAAGCAACTTATTAGAACACTGTATAATTCAAGGATATTCGATATGAATACGAATCTCGAAAATGCATCACGAAAACCTATCGAAAACGTTCACAAAAAATGCATTCACGAAAACCAAAGCCAAAGCCAAATCAAGTACGGCATGAAAACCAGAGCAACGGAAGGTCTCTCCCGACTCAGCCGCAGAGCCAATCCTCGAGGCGCAACCCGCTGAATATGGGACTTGGTTCCGAAGAAGCCATTCCATAACATGGAATGGATCTTAATTCAACTGTTCCCGTTCGATCGACTCAGCCGATTCCGACCTATCGGTCCCGACCGAATCGATAGCGACAGTGTTCCTTTTTCGTGCACCCCGTAGACGGAGACGGGGCACGATGTAGGGACGGGGCACTACACCATAACCAACTAATAAAAAGTTTCGTCCTCGAAACTTAAAGATGGAACCTACCTCTAAGGGAACAATGAAGGAAATTTTTTCTTCATCTCCGATTCAAGCTCCCACGTCGATTCTTCGACCGAGTGGTTCTTCCAGAGGATGCGGACAAGCGGGATCGCTCAATTGCGCAGCAGCTTATCCTTGCGTTCAATGATTTGAACTGGCTCTTCAACGTAGGATAAGTCAGACTTTAGCTCCAGCTGGCCAAAGTCTACCACGTAGCTCGGGTCGTGCACGTACTTCCGCAGTTGAGAGACATGGAAGACATTGTGAACACCTTCAAGCGCCGGTGGTAGGGCAATTTTGTAGGCCACTGGCGCGACCCTTTCAAGTATTTCGAACGGCCCAACGAATCTCGGACTCAACTTTCCTTTCGTGCCAAACCGAGTAACTCTCCGCATGGGCGACACTTTGAGAAACACGTGCTCGCCTACTTAAAACTGGAGGGGGCGACGATGAACGTCTGCATAGCTTTTCTGAAGACTCTGCGCGGTCTTAATCTTTCCCGAATGAGCCGAATCTTCTGCACGGTCTGTTCAACCAGTTCCGGACCGAGAATCTGCCGCTCTCCGACTTCGTCCCAGCAAATGGGTGATCGGCACTTGTGCCCGTACAAGGCTTCATACGGCGCCATTTGAATGCTGGATTGATAGCTATTGTTGTATGCAAATTCGGCCAGAGGTAGATGATTGTCCCAGCTTGATTTGAAATCAATTGCGCAGAGTCGTAGCATATCTCCGAGAATCTGATTGACGCGCTCCGTTTGGCCGTCGGCCTGAGGATGGTAAGCTGAGCTGAACTGCAACTTGGTACCCAGCGCCGACTGAAGGCTACTCCAGAATCGCGACATGAATCGTGAATCCCGATCAGAGATGATGGATACTGGAACTCCGTGCAGCCATACTATCTCATCAAGATATATCTGTGCCAGGCGATCAACGCTCCAAGTGACTTTGATGGCAATAAAATGTGCTGACTTGGTTAATCGATCGACGATGACCCAGATGGCATCATTTTCCCGCGGCGTCTTCGGCAGACCAACAATGAAATCCATGCACACGTGCTGCCACTTCCATTCTGGAATCGCCAGATTCTGCATCTTCCGCCCGGTCTCTGGTGGTCATCTTTCACCTGCTGACAGGCCATGCATTGCGACACGAAGAGTGCCATATCCCTTTTCATCCCGTGCCACCAGAAGTTTGTGCGGAGGCCCTTTTACATCTTCGTGCTACCGGGATGCAAGGTGTATTTCGCATAGTGCACCTCCGACAGGATCTCCTTTCTGAGTTCTGAATCGTACGGAACGCATAGCCTATCCTTCAATCGAAGCACGCCGGTTTCGTCTTCCACAAAGTCGGTCGTCCTACCTGTCGAAATTAGCTCTTGTACTTTCTTCAGGTACGGACCGTCCGTCTGAGAAGTCTTGATCTTTTCAAGCAAGCTCGGCTCTAACTGCAACTTTGCCAACTGCACATTCCGGAATCTGACTCGGAGCTCGATGCCCATCTCTTCTAGGTCGCGTAGCAGTCTGGGGTCGATGGATAACGAGGCAATATACTTCCGACTCAAAGCGTCCGCCTCAACATTTCCCTTTCCCGGCATATAGTCGATAGTCAAGTCTTAGTCCTTGATCAGTTCAAGCCAGTGCCTCTGCCGTAAGTTCAGTTCCCTCTGCGTGAATAGATACTTGAGGCTCTTGTGATCGGTGTAGATCGTGCACGCCACGCCATAGAGGTAGTGACGCCACAATTTTAACGCAAACACAATCGTCGCTAACTCCAGGTCGTGCGTGGGATAATTCTTCTCGTGCGGCTTTAGCTGTCGGGAAGCAAATGATATCACCTTGTTTTGCTGTATCAGCACACACCCCAAGTCCTGACCGGACGCATTGCTGAATATCTGGAAACCCTCAGTCCCTTCTGGAAGTACGAGTATCGGGGCCGAGACGAGCCGTTGCTTTAATTCTTGGAATGAAGCTTCGCAGTCGTCTGACCAGTCAAATGCAACTCCTTTCTGGGTGAGGCAAGTCAGGGGCGATGCGATCTTCGTGAAGTCTTTCACGAAGCGTCGATAGTATCCTGCTAAGCCAAGGAAACTTCGAATCTCGTTGACGGACGTTGGCCGCTTCCAATCGACGACGGCTTCAACTTTCTTCGGGTCGACCGCAATGCCTTCAGCAGAAATGATGTGTCCGAGGAATGAGACGCTGCTAAGCCAAAATTCATATTTGCTTCGCTTCGCATATAGTTTATTTTCTCGAAGGGTCTGAAGCACGGTCCGTAGATGCTCAGTGTGTTGCTGCCTATTCTTCGAGTAGACGAGTACAAAATGCAGACTTTGGCACATCGTTCGGCTTGATCTTGAGTTGATGGCAACCCGAGCTCAGATCAATTTTTGAGAACACCGTAGCACCTTGAAGCTGATCGAACAGATCATCTATGCGAGGCAGGGGATATTTGTTCTGGACGGTGGCTTTATTCAGCTCGCGGTAGTCGATACAAAGACGGATAGAGCCGTCCTTCTTCTTGACAAACAGCACGGGCGCTCCCCATGGCGAGACGCTGGGTCGAATGAATCCCTTGTCGAGTAACTCTTGTAACTGCACCTTGAGTTATTTTAGCTCTGCAGGGGCCATCCTGTATGGGGCTTTCGAGATCGGTCGAGTGTCGGGAAAGGTATCGATAGTGAACTCAATCTCTCGATCGGGCGGCATGCCGGGCAGCTCATCCGGGAACACATCGGGGAAGTCTGCCACAACGTCGGTTTGACCCGCGTTTGCACCATCCTGTCGTATGTCTCGAACGGAAGCTAGATAGCCTTCGCACCCGGAATGCAGCATCCATCGAGTAGATATCGCGGAGATCACCATGCAGGTCGGCGACGCCTCACCACACGAGTAGCAGAATTCAGGCACTCCAGGTATACGGAACGTGACCTTCTTTTCAGCGCAGTCTATGGTTGCGTTGCACGGACCGAGCTAATCCATCCCCAGAATGATATCGTAGTCTTTAATATTTAGAACTATCGCATCAAGACTGACCTTTTGACCACCTATACAGATGATTCCATCTCCACAGACTAAGTTTGCAGCTAGTGGCATGCCCGACGGGATGTTAACAGTGAGCTCGAGACCCAGCGGTGTCAGGGGAAATTTGTGCTCGGCGGCAAAGTCCGACGATATGAAACTATGCGTGGCACCTGAATCAAACAATACACGTGCAGGTTTATTATTGAATTGCAGTATACCTGTCACGACTGTGTCAGATACGAACACTTCGCCTCGGGTCATGGCGTAGACGCGGCCCTGAGCTTTAGGGCGACGGTCTTGGCCATTCTGTTGTGCAGTCGGTGGAGCCCGAGGTGCTTGGCCTCGGTTGGTGTTGTCGTGGACGCTGGTTTGACTTCTCCGGGCAGTCGCGTATGATATGGTCGGCTCGGCCGCACCCGAGGCACGTACCATTCTTCAATCGGCACACGCTGATCAAGTGCCCCTCCTTATGGCAGAAAGTGCAAACTACTCGATCCTTCGCCTGGTTGCCGCCTCCGTTGTCGCAATTGTGATGCTTGTGTGCGTTGTTGCCTCCCGCATTACTATAGCGTTTGTTATTAAAGTGAACAACGCCGGTAGTAGTAGGAGGATACTCGGACTCCAGACGGATGGCATGGTTGAGTGCCTCGCCCATGGTTTTGTATTCGGTCACTGAAACATGCGTACGGATAGTTGAACGTAGGCCCACTTCGAATCGTCGAGCTCGACTTACGGTGGTAGGCAGATAGTCTCCAGCAAACTTGGCCAGTTTGTTGAATTCGGCCGCGTACTATCTTACAGTCATACTCCCTTGCCTCAGTTGCATGAATTTATTTTCCTTCTCCTGTCGCACGGCTACTGAAAGATATTCTGTCTCGAACGCACTTTTAAATGTGGTCCAGGAGATTACCGCCGTCTCGTCTTCACGTCGAATAGCCCACTTCTGCACAGCCCACCAATCGTGCGCGTTCATTCGAAGTAGAAGTTGAGCACATGCGACTTTCTTCGAGTCCTCGACACCCAGAAGCTCGAACTTATCTTCCAGCTCCTCCAGCCAGTCGATCGCCACCGCGGGATCTTCTGTGCCGTTGAAGGAAGTGCGGCAGCTTTTCGTGAATTTTGACACGTCGAAGTTAGAACTTCTCGGTGCTGCAGGTGAGAGCGCGGGCGCCTCTGGTTCAGCTTCGTTGGATCGAACCGCAGGCTGGGTCACGGCAGGTGTCATCGTTGAGTTGTTGTTGTTGCCGACGACCGACTGTACGATTTGTTGGAGAGTATTCAGCTGCTGTTGTTGCAGCTTGAATTGAGCTTCGAACTGATTCTCAAATTGAGCCTGACGAGCCTCCGCTTGCTGACGATGGAGCTCATTTTGACGTTGCTGTATTTCAAGCATCTGCAGCATACGTTGCATCGGGTCGCCGGAAGGTCCGGCTACAGTAGGCGTCATTCCCGTTGGGTTAACAGAATGCTCGGGCCTAAAAGCACTCGAGTCGCTGGAAGCGCTCGTCTCGTCTTCCGTCTGAGCTCTCGTAACTGCAGGGAAAAAGGGAAGGCAACTCTCGTTAGTTTCAAAAAATATCCTGGGTTCAGCGTATGGAACAACTCTTCTCATCGACGGTCGGAGAATATAATTCGACACTAGAGGCCAAGGACGTATAGCCGTGCTATGATACCATTATTTTACGCCCCGATTCCGTCAAATCGATAATCGTCCCCCAGGCGTGATGCCGTGCGAACCTAATTTGTGATCGAACAAGGCATAGTCATAAGGTAATCCGAGACACGAGATCTAAAAGAGTACGCAGACAAATTGAATCACACAATAAGTAAAAGGAAATTGATTCTTTATTGATAATGAACATCATTTACAGACTCTGGTACAAGACTTATTGCCGCGCGGGCTACAATATGACTCGATTACAAAAGAGTGTCGATGAGATAGTAGTTCCATACATTGCATACATCCCTCAATATACACAAGTACTCCAGTGACCTGGATGGGAGGGACGCTGAGTCATCTTCCTTGAACGGTCGAGAGCCTTCAAAAGTGGAGTCGTCGAGAGAGAGACTTCGACGCACGGCCGAAGCTTCAAAAGTCACGAACGTCGTCGTGCTAGTTGGCGCGTCCTTCCTGGTTCGCGGGACCTGCAAGGAGCGAGGATCAGCACAGAACACATGTACTGGCGAATGGCTAATTAAAATCCAAGCTCTGCATTTGATTCAAGAAGTTTCATAAACATGTTAGCTAGCTATTTTAATGATCTTTCTAACCATCCTGCTCGATTTGCATGTTAACATGTTTTGAGGCAAGCATATGAAATTGTGTAATATTAAGCAACTATAACATTCATCCCGTGCACTAGTTAAGCAGTGAAGAAGGGTTGTGAAGGCCACTGGCAATTTCAAGCCATCTCGGACTATAGCTGAGTTAGACGGCGACCCTTTCGCGTCGGGTAGCGAGCCCTGTGCGAAAGTTCCAGCATAACCCGTGCCGATGAAGGGTTGGCGCTTGTTATACACTCGTTCCTCCCGAGCCGAATCGGTCCCTTGGCCTAGGTAACCGTTCGAGGAAACTACACCTTGTCGACAAGTTTTCCAATGACCATTTTCCTTTGAACTTAGTTGATTTGGTCATTTAGCCGTATCTTTGCGATAAACATTAATCGATTCATTCATTGTTTTGCATAGACAAAGTATGATTGTATAAGGAAGCACGTTTTCCATTTTCCAAAACGACAGTTTGATAGAAAGTGTTTCGTAAAGAATCGTGCCACGATTTCTTTGATTCTACACTATTATGAGAAGCATTCATTTACTTCATATATTGAGTTTTGAAGTAGAGAGACGAGACGAAGGAGGTCAGCCACTCGCCTTAGCCTTGCTTCAAGCGAGCGACCGGTTGGCTGTGCTGACGTCGCCTACGCGATCACCTACAATGACATAAGCAACTGATTAGAACACTATATAATTCAAGGATATTCGATATGAATGCGAAGCTCGAAAATGTATCACGAAAACCCATCGAAAACATTCACTAAAAATGCATTCACGAAAACGAAAGCCAAATCCAAATCAAGTGCGACATGAAAACCAGAGCAACGGAAGGTCTCTCCCGACTCAGCCGCAGAGCCAATCCTCGAGACGCAACCCGCTGAATATGGGACTTGGTTCCTAAGAAGCCATTCCATAATGTTGAATGTATCTTAATTCAACTGTTCCCGTTCGATCGACTCGACCGATTTCGACCTATCGGTCCCGACCGAATCGATAGCGACAGTGTTCCTTTCTCGCGTACCCCGTGGACGGAGACGGGGCACGATGTAGGGACGGGGCACTACAATAGATGATTCACACTAATATATGCTAGAGTGAATTTTGGGTTGTGTTCTGAGCCATCCGTTCCCACACTTAAAACACATATGAATTAGTATTGTGTGTCAATCTTTGTTTTTGTATTTTCGGCGAACCCAGGGATTGGATTCTGTATTTTGTATTTTGGATTCTGTATTTTGGCTCCAGCTTCAGCTCCAACTCTATTTGCATTAATCTACGGTACGACATGGTGATCAGGACATAGTCCCTGCAGCCATTCGACTGGCGAGGCAGAAACTATGTAACCGTAGATAAAGTTGACTGTCCTTTGGCCCTCATCCCTCGGCAATGTTGATATGACAACCTATCACTAGATCTTATATAGTAGTAGATGATGTCTTAGTATTACATTATGTGAGTTCATCTTGATTCTGTTACATTATTCAAATATTCAAATACTAGATACGATAAGAACATATACTACACCATATGTACAGAACATAGATGATTCATACTAATGTATGCTAGAATGAATTTTGGCTTGTGTTCTGAACCATCCGTTCTCACACTTGGCAAAAAATTGAATTTTCTGTATTTTATCTGCTTTCGAAAATGTACTCAAACAAGATGGCACCCGTTCTCACAGATGGCACCTAACACCCGAGGATCTCGCTTGAGGGAGGCACAGATGGCTGTGAAAGAGGAGGTGGCTCCAGCTCCAGAGGGCAGTTCCACCGAGAGAGCTGCTCCCGAAGTAATTCCTAAAGCCGAGGGAGCTATGAAGGAGGAGGTGGCACCACAGGGCAGTTCCATCGGGAGTTCCAGTCATCCATCTCCTCTGGATATTGATCTGGCTGTCGCGGATCCTACTTATGCGCGCTGGTTGAGGGAGTTCTATTTGCCCCAGCATAGACGACAGTAGATACATATTTTGACTGGATTTGTTTTGATGGATATATCTCATCTGGATATTGTGATGGATATTTGTTTTGATGGATATATCTCCTTTTGGATATTGTGATGGATATTTGTTTTCTTGTGTGTGAAGTATATTGGTATAGCTTGCTGTGTGATGCATATTGTGATGTATATTTGTTTGTGTGATGTGTGATGCATATTGTGATGTTCCGAGAGGCTTGAGGAGATGGCTAATTATTTTTGGTCTATTCTGGATTGTATTGTGCGGGCTGGTGATGAGTTTTCCACCGAAGGGGTCGACGAACCCAGGGATTAGATTCTGTATTTTGGATTGTACATTTGCATTCTGGATTCTTTTTTTAATTTTTTTTTCAATTTAGCGACGTTTTTAGTGACGTTTATATTCGTCGCTAAACTTTAGCAACGAATATAAAGGTCACTAAAAACGTCGCTAAAGTGTTGACGTGGCAAGTAATCTGATGCCACCACATCGTCGCAAGAACGTCGCTAATGTGTCACTAATCGGCGACCACTTGAAAACGTCGTAAATTAGCGACGTTATAAATGTCGCTAACTAACGTCGCCCTAGCGATGTTTTGCGACGTTTTCCTCGATTAGCGATACGCTTTTTTTCGTCGCTTATTGAACGTCGCTGAAAACGCCGCTAATTTAGTTTAGCGACGTTTTGGCCTAGTTTAGCGACGTTTTGGAACGTCGCTAATCTGACAAATTTTTGTAGTGAGCCAACCCTTCACCATCGGACAACCCCTTCCCGGCCATCCCAATCCGGCATCCCCACAACCACAGCAACCGTCACAAAATCTGTCAACAGCCCCGCACCAGCATCGCCATCCTGGCATTTCGGCCCTGACAACCACCACAGACCCAACCCCGACAAACAACACCACCGAACACACCAGCGACATGCCGCTGTTCCCCAAAACAGAACCTCACCCGCCACACTCATCAGCATCAGCACCCAGTCACCATCGCGCTCGGACACTTACCGGACTCCCCGACCTCGGCCATTCCTCTCTACGGTCACCACCGGCAGCATCCCCTAACAACCCCACCACGACCTCCACCTGTGGCAGCCACCCGTAGAAAATTCCCCAAATTATTACCACCATCACCAACTAAAATACCCACCACCACCCGTACTTACCTCCCACGACCGGCAAACGACGCCGCGCCGGGTCTTTTCCTCTCCACGATCGGAGTGGCTGACCGCTGCACCCCGACTCGGTATCCGCCGAGCTTCCGTGCCAGTGCCTCCCATCGTGGCCAAGCGGCGGACAGGCCGCCGCACCACATGGCACAGACCGGAGAGTCGAGAAGCCCCCGCCTAGCACCATCGATCCAGCACCACCGAACCCTCTCCGCTCCTCTGTGCGCCGCTCCGGTCTCGAGTGCCACCACACTCGAGGGTTTTCTCTGTCCGCCGACACCATCTGTGCCCATACCACGGTCGCTGAACCGCCGCGACCCCTCTCGACCCGAGGTGCCTCGCCCTCCATCGGCGACCTCCACCCACCCGAGTGCTCCTCTGCCTCCGGAACCCCTTATCTGCAGCTCCCTAAGACCAACACCGCACCGCCTCTAGGCGACTCTGCCGTACGTCTCCGCCCGAGCACCGGCGAGAGTCTTCCAATCTCTTCCCTCTCCCCCTCATCCTCTCCCGATCTCTTCCTCTCTGGCCCTCTTTCTCTCTCTACTAATGGAGAAGGACTCCATTCAATGCAGCATGCCTTGTTTTGTTATTTTTTTTGCTTTTGTTTTTTTTGTGTTTCAATACAGCATGCCTTGTTTTGTTATTTTTTTTTGTTTTTGTTTTTTTGTGTTTATTATTTCTTTGCTTTATTTTGTTAAAAATATTGATATAGAGTGTTCTCTGTATGTTTCTTGGTTCTAGGTACCAGATTGGACTCCCTGGTACTTTTTTTTCCGACAGGGAACTCCATTCAATGCAGCATGCCTTGTTTTGTTATTTTTTTTGCTTTTGTTTTTTTTTGTGTTTCAATGCAGCATGCCTTGTTTTGTTATTTTTTTTTGTTTTTGTTTTTTTGTTTTTATTATTTCTTTGCTTTATTTGTTAAAAATATTGGTATAGAGTATTCTCTGTATGTTTCTTGGTTCTAAGTAACAGATTGGACTCCCTGGTACTTTTTTTTCCGATAGGGAAAGGAAACATGCAATGTTATTTTTATCTTATTTTACTTAAAATATCAATATGTAAAATATATATATATATATATTTATATATATATATATATATATATATATATATATATATATATATATATATATATATATATATATATATATATTGTAATGCCTGTGGTTCGTATTACGTATTTCTGGAATACGTGTACGTATTTATTATTGTATTGCATGATTCCTTGTTTAGTTTTCTTCATGGCTTGGCTTGGTTTATTCTTGGCCCGGGTTGGCTTGGTTCGATTGGGATTATTTTGGTTCATCATGAACCATGGATAAACCCCCTACCTACTACCACCTTTGATATTTATTGCCATTTCTTCTTTCTCTCTCTTCATTACTCATCTTCTTCTTCCTTATTTACTCCTTTCACCTACCAGAGAGAGAAGAGAGAGGTCTAGGCAAGTGCAATCTTGCTTCATGATGGATCTCATGTTTTATTGTTCCATTCTCTTCCTTACTAGATTCTAAGCCTCTTTAGAACTGGAAGTTTTTGGTTTTGATGGTTATATTTTTGTAGATCTAAGTTTTAAATTCCTTCTTGTTTAGTTTTCTTGGTTTTGATCTCTAAAAACTTGGTATTTCCAAAAACTAGTGGTTCCATGTTGTAGAGAATTTGATTTCATGCAGTTTTGGCTTTTGTTTCGCTTGATTTCGACTCCGGATGAGGAAGTTATGGCCATTACAAGTTTTCAGAACTTTCATGGCTGAACTTGCTGTTTGGGGACGATGAACCTCATGCGCCCGGGAGGCCATGCGCCGGAAGGCCATGCGCCGTGAAGTCCCGGCAACGCATCCCTTAACTCCGAGCGTGTCATGTGCATAGGTTTCCTACGCGCATGTACTGAAGACGCAACGTGAGTTTCTCATGCGCCGATTGCACAGGAATCTCATGCGCCAATTCGTGCAGGAATCCCATGCGCCGATTCGTGCAGGAATCTCATGCGCCGATTCGTACAGGAATCCCATGCGCCGATTCGTGCAGAAATCTCATGCGCCGATTCGTGCAGGAATCCCATGTGCCGATTTGCGCAGGAATCTCATGCGCCGATTGCACAGGAATCTCATGCGCCGATTCGTGCAGGAATCCCATGCGCCGATTCGTACAGGAATCTCATGCGCCGATTCATGCAGGAATCTCATGCGCCAATTCGTGCAGGAATCCCATGCGCCGAAATTGCTCTATTTTGTTGTTTTGCATGTTTAAGTCGTTTTGTAGCTAGAATCTTGAAAAAACTCAAAACATGAAAGTTGTAGATCTTTTCCTTGGCTTCAAGAACATGTTACTAGTTATTCTATGCAACTTTCTCTCATTCATGAAAATGTAAGGATAGAACACGATAGTGGCCTGTTAAGGCGCACTCTTGACAAGTACCAAGTGGACATGACCTGATAGTAGCCCGCCGTGGCGCACTCCTGACAAGAAAACCTGATATGATATACCCTGATATGCTGTTGCGACGGCTACCTGACATGACATGACCTGTTTAATTAATCATGACACCGTGGGCGATTGTGCTTGTACAAATAATCCAGTCCTGTCTTGCATCATGTCTAGGAGGGGACTCCTGAGTACCACGGTCAGGAGTACCTACTGAAATGGACTAAGGTTAATAATTAGTATAATTCACTAGTCATGAAGAGATGTTCCCCAGTTACAGGCGATCCCGTTATCCCGGCCGCTAATGTTTGGACTTGTAGCCTGCCGACGAGTAGGGCACATTTCCAGCCTACTGTTATGTGGGGCACCCTCTATTGTCACTTTAATGATTGAACTCTATTGTCACTCTAATGATTGCCTGGATAACCTGGATAGCTGCAGGGCCTGTGGCTACTTGGAGCATCTCATTGCATCTTGCTAGTAATTAGGATTGTGATAACCCTAGTTAGTTAATGTAGAAAGCCGTAGGCAATGATTGGCCGTTATTGATTGGATAGAGTCTAGTCCAGTATAGTATTGTCTAGAAATGATTGATTGCAAGATTGTACCAGAATGATTGAATTATTGTCACTCCAGATTGTCACTATAATGATTGTACTCTATTGTCACCCTAGCGTATTGTACTCTTCATTGTCACTTTTATTATTGTACTCTCTCCTTTTACCTTAATGATTGTCACCTTAGCAATAAATGATCAGAGACTAAGTTCTGTTCAGGCGAAGGGTTACAATCTCGGTCCTTATTTGGTTTAAGGATTGTAACCTGGCTTTCGGAATAGTATCTTCGTCTTCTCTTCATATATTGCCCAGCTATATTTTATTTAGCATGATTCTCCAGTTATCTTATGTCATGATGCTTTACTTAATCATTTTCTCTGATTGGGGCAAGTGCATTGGTAGTGCGCAAACCTCAATCTGTGTTACTGATTGTTGTTTTCTTACATGTTGAATGCTAATGATTTGCTGGTTTTAGTTCCTAAGTGAAGCCTCATTTGTGGCACTTGCTCTTTCTGGGGTCTGACCCAGCTGGTTTGTATGGCCAGATACCGGAGCAGCACCAAAGGATCTCTCTGCTTTCCAGCCCGATGGTGGTCACCAGGCGTTACCAGGGCATCGAGTGGGTTTCTTTTGTTCTCCCACTGTAATATTGTAAATTATTCTTTTGAGGCGTTTAGCCGACGAGCAAGTGTTAGCTCGATTGTACTTACTTACTGTCTGTCTACGGGCTGTAGCATGATTGACAAGCCCCGGGGGTTGATCATGTATGACTGAACTCTTGCTAGTCCTCGCATTTTGTAACGACTAGCTTCATGATCATTCCGAATATATAATGTATGGGACGCCTTACTATTGTGTATTTGGTGGTCTGGCATCTTGTAATTACTATTAGTTGGTTGAGATTGAGACAATAGGCTATTTTATGACCTTAAGAGACTGATGGATTGTAGTGAAACCCTCACATATCTAGACAACCGTGATCGTATAGCGGGGTGGATCCCATTCCGTTATACGTAGCTGGCTATGTCTGCCCCCGCTCTCCAGTATTCTGGTTCTGGGGCGTGACATATATATATATATATATATATATATATATATATATATATATATATATATATATATATATATATATATATATATATATATTTTTTTTATTCTTATATATATATATATATATGATATCTACTATAGTACTAAATACAATACTTTATCTATATCAATAACTGTTATATTAAACCATTATACCATTATTACTATTATTATTCTTATTAAATAACTATAGTTTCAGATTATTTTGGTAACGAAATATTGTACTAGGCCTTGCCCTATATTTATTTTCAAAGCTGAATTTTGAAGTCTAAAATATATAATTATATTATTTTTATGTTATTAAATATGGTTGTAATATTTAATACTAACAGATTATAGTTTTGTTATAAAAATAATTTTTGTGACTTTCAAGTATTTATCTAAAAACTATTTTATATAGTTTTCAAATACATAAATACTTTATGAAATAGCTATTTATTTATACAAAAATTATTCGATTTTCAAAAACTTGTCCCTGGCTAGTCATATTCCTATCTTCTTGCAAATGTCGAACTTCTTTATATCATCTCTAGCTAATTTGGTTATTCCAAACTTAATGGCATAATCCGTGACATCATCTGAGATCATCTTGTGTGGTTGGACTTATGAGACTATTTTTGTGCCAAAAAGACCATATCCCGTCATTCAACTCCAAATCAACCGTCCGTGCCAACATCAGAGGCCTTCTTGCGTAGTTGTCACATCAAAGTCATAGTTCGTGCTACCTTGATTATCGTAACACACCAGGTGTCAATAGCAGACAATGATACCTTGCTAATTAACTATCATATTATTTATTTTTCGCATTATTTATTTTGTTTCATATTTGTTATCTTTGTTATAAACTGCGCGTCCAAGCCACACTTGGGTGAAAGCGACTCTATTATTCGTTACTTTATTACATGCATGTTAACTTAGTTTTAGCGGACTACCTTCTTGTTGTGGGATATCCTTATATCTCCTTGGGCCATGACACTCACACTACACAGTTTGAGACATTTTGCTAGGGGCACGACTTATGGACTGGCCATCTCTATTATCGTGTGACGGATAGTTCGTAACTGCTACGATAAAGGTATAGAGACTCGAGCAGTTACAAAACAGGGTGGGTCATGGACATGACTTGGTTAGCATGGGAAATATTGGGGGAGGACAGTCGCTAGTGCGTATGGAAAGCCAAACTGGTAAACCATAGTTTTCGAAAGGAACTATGACGTGATATATTTGCAGATACCCTCTGACGTTTTGGACGTTACGGCCGGATGCGTATGACTGGATGCCAGTTACGTACTTATAACCTAAATCCCACCCATGCGCATGAAAGTTGTCCTCTAAATTGTACATTAGACGGTTAGAATTCTCTTTGTATATCTGTGTCTAGTTTAGTCTTTTGTATATTATTTTATTATTTGACAGTTCATATTAGCATGTTCTTCCTGTATCATGTTATGTCCCTCTGAGGACCTGGTGATTTCTTCAGGTGTGTTTATGATTTTTGCAGGTGCTCTAGCCAAGGACATAGTTACAATCTACCTTCGCGAAGCTAGCTTTTGGATCGTCTTTTACTTCGCTCGACTCTTCCATCGTCACTATGTATTTCTCTCTTTTTGTTGGTAATGGATTTGTCTCCGCCCAACATTTTGTACAAATGACATTTATAAGTGATTTTATAATGTATTTATTTGTGGATGAGATTAGTTTCATGGTTACTGTATTTTACAACTTATATATACATACGAGATTTCCGTATATTAGAGTATGCTTCGTATGTATACAGCTGACATATCTACGTACTTGGTCCTAAGTATTTTGGGACTGGGACGTTACACAACTGAGTTACATTGTTCCATACATTATGTCCCGTATAGAAGAAGACATCGTCTTGAAAGAAGAGCTTCTGCACATCCATCCGAATCATCGATCTGAAGCACTGATCAAACGATTCACCCTTACGCAAGCACCTATAATATTGTCCACAACGTGGGTCAGTCCATCATCAATGTACTAGCGAGCGGTGCTGGCCCAATTGACCTAAGAAGACAACACTAAGAAAACATGTTATAGAACATTATTAACAGTGGTCTTTCTCGTTGCCTTAGGGTCGATTTTATGTTATAGCCGACAAGAAGTAAAGCATGCAAATCTTAAAGCCAACATAATTTACAGCATACAGTTATCACCCTTTGGTGATTCTTATCCACGACTGTGTAGCCACCCCTGTATATTTGTAATACTTACTCAGCCTGTACAAGACATTGTTAGGAACAATATCATAATTCAATATAAGTGTCACCGTTCAGATGATTCTTACCAACAGCCAACATCCTTTCCTGTAAATGAGTAATAACTTACTCTGCCTGCATAAGACATCATTAGCACTGGATCTATCTATATGAAGGTCACTGGCGACACGCCATCTTGAACCATCTTTCTGGCGAACGGCTAACTCGGAATGGGGTGCGAATCCATGAGAGGTTTTCGAAACACAGTACTAATACTTCAGTACCATGGGTATTTCGGCATCCTTTTAGTAGGCGGTAGCAAGCCCCCTCTGCAAGTCCCAAAATCTCGATGTCAGTACGTCAACACCATCCTTGTTCTCCTAGGATAAACCGGGTCCGTGGTCGCAGATTACCGTTCTGGGAACTATCTTGTGTACAAGTTCTCCATGACCATGCAAGTATATACAACTTATCTATGAAGAAAATATATAATGCATGATAAGGAAAACTAAGTGCTCAGCCACCATTCTCATTCGTATTTCCATCTTTCTCAATACAGGGTCTTGGCGTAATCAACATTCTACATTGGTGACGGGATAATAGAATGTTGTTACCCAATCTCTTTCCCACATCTTTGATACCATACATCTTTCCAACCAACTCAACGTACTCACCGCCCAATTCTTGGGACTTAGCATCTGTTTAGCATACGTTCATCGAGCTGATGCTCGACATACTCACTGTCTAAGTATTTGGGACTTTTTCGTCACCTGTCATATATTTCATTGTAAAACACGCAAGCATATAATTCATTGAAATGATTCGAAGCACACAATTCAGAAAATAATTCGCAACAGTTTCTGGGTCATGTGATTAATTATCTTTCATGCAAGGTGTTATTCAGCAACTCAACAAGCAAACATAGCATACTATCCTTTATTTTAAGCGTGAAGCTAAAGGATCTTCGAAGGGTTCAACACTACTCACTTTTATAAGACGATTCCCGCCACGATCGCCTAGCCTTCAAAGCGATCCTTTGCAAAATCCCAAGTCCAACAAGGTTTCATCAAACCAACCATCTATCATAAGGCATCTTGCGGGTCGAGGCACTACAACAAATATCCCATCCCGTTGGTAACAGACTTGTTCAACCAATTGGGAGGCGCAAGATACTTCTCCAAACTCGATCTACGCTCGGGATATTATCAAGTCAGGATTGTGGAGGGCGATGAGGCTAAGACGACATGCGTCATGAGTTATAGCGCATATGAGTTTATGATTATGCCTTTTGGTCTAACAAATGCTCCTGTAACTTTCTGTTCTTTGATGGTCAAGCTCTTTCATCCCTACCTAGATCGGTTCGTCGTGGTCTATCTCGACGATATCGTCGTGTACTCAAATACGATGTAGGAGCACATTGAGCATTTGAAGACCGTCTTCTAAGTGCTAAGGAAGAACGAACTATTTGTCAAACGGGAGAAGTTCTCATTTGTACAAGAAGAAGTATCGTTCTTGGGGCACTGGATCGGGCATGGCAAGATATTGATGGACAGCACGAAGGTCCACTCCATACGGGAGTGGGAGGCTCCTACCAGGCCGACGGAGCTGCGATCGTTCCTTGGCCTGGAAAACTACTACCGGCGGTTCATTCGAGGATATTCCGCCATCGCAGTGCCTTTGACCGATCTGCTACGAAAGGATTGGGCGTGGAGCTGGACGCTTCGATACGAGAAGGCATTCGAAGCACTGAAGCGGGCTGTGACGAAGGAGCCGGTCCTATCTCTACCGGACTACTCCAAGGCATTCGAAGTGCGTACGGACGCGTCCGACTTCTCCATCGGTGGGGTGTTGGTGTAGGATGGGCACCCCATCGCATTCGAAAGCCGCAAGTTGAATGATACCGAGCGGCGCTACACGGTGCAGGAGAATGAGATGACCGCGATCGTGCATAGCTTGAGGACATGGCGGCATACCTTCTCGGCACCAAGTTTGTGGTCATGACGGACAATGTTTCCACGAGCTACTTCTTGTCCTAGAAGAAGCTATCTCTGAAGCAGGCGAGATGGCAAGATTTCCTAGCCGAGTTCGACATGGAGTTGCGGTACAAACCCGACAAAAAAAATCAAGTGGCCGATGGCTTAGCAGGAAGTCCAAGCTCGAATCAGTTTGCTTGCTCAAGGGGGATATTCTGGACCTTGTTCGAGTGGGTATTATGGAGGACCCGTTGACACAAGCTATAGTGAAGCTTGTCAAGGAGGGCAAAATGAGAAGGTTCTGGATGAAAGACGGACTTCTCTATACCAATAGCGATACGGTAGTTGTCACGCCCCAGAACCAGAATACTGGAGAGCGGGGGAATGACTCAGCCAGCTACGTATTACGGGTAGATGAATACCGTATAATACGATCAATGCTGTCTAAAAGACAAGGGGGTGCATACTACATGAAAGTCTTACTATGGTCACTTTACATCTATTGTCTCAATCATTCGAACAAGAAACAGTAATAGAGAACATGTAAGATAAAGCAGTAAGGCGTCCCAAACGCTCTGTCAAAATGTTCTTGATATTTGGCTTTACAAAACATAGCCAGATTGATGTAGCAAAAGTATCCACAATTGTTATCAGCTGCAGCCTGACTTTAGTTACAATTATGTAAAAAGTAAGTACGAGACGATCCGACTAACATGTCGGTGCCAAACGGCAAAGTATAAAGTAGATAACAAAACGAGCGGGGAAGTAAGAAACCCACTTGAGTCCTCCTGCGATCATCCCTCTAGTGTTGACCATCTTGGAGGTAGAAGTAAGCTGAGTCCTCGGGAACCGGCTCTAAATCTGGCCATGCAAAACCAGAGAGGTTAGACCTCTAATAGCAAGTACCACAAGGAAGCACGACATGAGAACTAAAACCAGTAATATGAAATATGATAAATAGATCTCTGCTTGCTACTAGGATTCACATAACATCACGACACTTCGAACCAACCTCCCAACCAAACAAGGACAGAAGTTGGCCCGTCATGTCCTAACATTTTGATCATCCCAGTTAAGTAACAGAGTAGGTACAGTACACAAACAAATCATCTTGAACGGCCAATCAATTACTACGGCTTGCTATTGTGAGTCCCAAGTTATCCTGGAATTTATGCAATAGGGATTCCTCAGTTCCTACTATGTGCAAGCAAGGCTAGTCTATCCAATCAATCAATTGCGCCAATCATGTAGTTAGACGAGTCCCAGCGGGACGTCCGCCGTTAATATAGCATGTACAATAATATAAGCAGATACTGTTCCCTGCCCGTGTGACAGATTTACAGTATCTGTGGGAACCAACCGGCCCGTCGGGCACTTAATAGTCCCAAGGGGGCTGCCATGTAAGAACTCAGAAATCCATTCTCTCCATGCCATCATTATTTTATTTAACTTAATAGTCTCTACGTTGAGTGAAGTTCCATGCCGTGGATCATGGTCATTCAAATGAGTACTTTCGTACGGGGTACGATATGCGCAACTCTACAACGATACCCGTGCGGCTAGGTTGTAGGTTTTATATAGCGTGATGCAACAATCAAATCTGACCACGGAGTAATCATGCCTTGACCATAAAGTACACATGATATTTTTGTAAGATAGATAAATAACTAAATAAATAAATAATTTGAAGCCTGCATGTGCCTGTATGCCAATATTCGGGATTGGCTAATCGAGTACAATAGTTCATTACATGAACGTGTCTCATTCATTTCATTCAATAAGACGACTAGCCAGTCTCTTAGTTCCAACTAGGAACGCATGATCAATTTTAGTCAAGATAACCATTATCATCAATGGTGACAAGGCATGAAAGTCAAATAGTATTCAGTGGAGTCGAGTCTACGACTCTCAGGGTTTAATTCCAGTCAATCGGGGTATCTATAGCTCAATTCACGACACATGGTACATCCCACGTAACAATCTATATTTAACAGAAATATCAACATATCATGATTATATCAAGTTTATGCAAAAAGGCGTAAGGATATAAAATGGACGTTAAACATCTAATAAGATATCAATATACAGGGCTATAGAAGATCCAGGGTAAGTAGGCTACTCTCATGTCAGCCTACGCTCATGTCAGCGTACGCTCAGGTCAAGCTACGCTCAAGCCAGCGTACGCTCAGGTCAAGCTAGCGTATGGACTCCATACGACTCCTCTCTATCCAAGCCAGCGTACGCAAGTCATACGCTCCCAAAAGGTAGCGTATGAACTCCATACGACTCCTGACCATCCAAGTCAGCGTATGCATGTCATACGCTCCCATAAGGTAGCGTATGAACTCCATACAACTCCTGACCATCCAAGTCAGCGTATGTATGTCATACGCTCCCAAAAGGTAGCGTATGAACTCCATACGACTCCTGACCATCCAAGTCAGCGTATGCATGTCATACGCTCCCAAAAGGTAGCGTATGAACTCCATACGACTCCTGACCATCCAAGTCAGCGTATGCATGTCATACGCTCCCAAAAGGTAGCGTATGAACTCCATACGACATACGCTTCCAAAAGGTAGCGTATGCAAGACACACGCTTCCTAAAAAGGCAGCGTATGGACTCCATACTGCGCTGCGCTAAAGAGCGCGCACAGCTCAGTGACGCAAGCTAAAAAGCTAGCATACACTGCTCACTGTCTTCTCCAAACAGCAAGAACTCCATGGTTGCACCCTAAAGTTTCAAAAGTCCATAACTTGGTCAAAATAAGTCCGAATCCAACTTTACAAAGGTCAAAATTGGGTAGAATGAAATCCTCTACAACATGGAACCATCAAAACTTGAAAACACAGAAGTTTAATAGATTAAAACCCCCAAAATCCGAAAATAACTCATATCTAGATCTACAAAGATTAAGACTTCGAAATGAAAAAATGTCAAGTTCTAAACTCTCTTAGAATCACGAGGGAAAGAGAATGGAGCCATAAAAATGGGTCCTCATGAAGAAGCAAGATGTACTTGCCTATGGGTTTGGTAGGTGGAGAGAGTAATGAAGAAGAAGAAGAGGAGTAATGGTGAGAATGAGTAATGAGGAGAGAGAATGGAGAGGGTGGCTTTAAATATGGAAGGGTGGTAGGTGGGAGCTAATGGACCGGGTCCAATGGGTCGGGTTGTAGGGGATCCAACCAAGGCCAACCCGAACCCAAAGCCTAGCTAAAGCAGAGAATAAAAGCATAAAATAAAGTGCAGAAATAAAATTGCAGAAATATAATTGCAGGAAATAAATTAACATGAATTAAAGGAAATTAAATACAGGATAATACATGATAACTATTAAATAAATACATGATAAATACTAAATAAATACACATGAGTTGTACATGTATAAAAATACGCATTTTAGGAACGGGGAGTGACAGTAGTCGTGCCCAAGTGGAGTGGCTTTGCGGAGACAGCTGCTCAAGGAGTGCCATGAAACGAAGTGGGCTGGACACCCGGGACAAAAGCAGACCTTGGCGCTGCTGGAGGCCGCCTATTACTAGCCTCTCATGCGTGAGGATTTGGAGGACTATGTGTGCACTTGTCTTGTGTGCCAACAAGATAAGGTGGACCATCAGAAGCCCAGGGGCCTACTGGAGCCTTTTCTCGTATCGAGCAGGCCGTGGGAGAGCATATCGATGGACTTCATTTTTGTCCTGCCGAAAGTGGGGGCGCTTGGGTCCATTCTCGTGGTGGTGGACTGAGTCTCTAAGTTCGTGATCTTCATTGCTTCTTCAACGAACTGCATAGCAGAGAGGCCGTGTGACTATTCATCTGCCACGTGGTGAATTTTTGGGGCATCCCAGTGAACGTAGTCAACGATCAGGATCCCCGCTTCATGGGAAAGTTCTGGACGGAAGTGTTCAAAATCCTCGGGACGGACTTGTACTTCTCGACCTGCTTCCACCCGCAGACGGAGGACAGACGGAGAGGGTCAATTCGCTACTCGAGGAGTACTTGCGGCACTTTGTGAGTGCCAACCACAGGGATTGGGTGCATCACCTCGACGTCGCTCAGTTCTACTACAACCTTCAACGGAGCGATTCGTCGCTCTGCAGCCCATTCGAGTTGGTGATGGGTCGACAGCCACTTGCCCCGCACACGCTGAGTGCGGGGTCCTCGAGTAGAAGCCCCGTGGCCAAGCAGTTAATTTCAGACTTCAAGGCGAAGGCGGACATTGCCAAAGAATTTTGGAGAAGGTCGCGAGAAAAATGAAGATATGGGCCGACGCGTGGCGAAGGCTGGTCGAGTACAAGGAGGGGGACGTGGTGATGGTGAAGCTACAACCGCAACAGTTCAAGGTGTTCCGAAAATTGCACAAACTGATTCGGAAGTACGAAGGGCCCTTCCCCATGCTCAAGAAGTAGGCAAGGTGACCTACAAGCTCGAGCTCATCGCAAAGCTAAAGATTCATCCAGTCTTCCATGCCAGTTGCCTGAAGCCGTACCATGAAGACTTGGAGAATCCCTAGCGAGGAGTTCCGAAGCGACCAACGGCGACCATGACTACGTCCTACGAGAATGAGGTGGAAGCCGTGCCGGACAAGCGAACCATTCGTCGGCGAGGCGTGTCCCTGTATGTGGAGTACCTCATCCAGTGGAAGAGAATGCCGCACGGCGAGTCTAGCTGGGAATATGCTAATATGCTGCATCAGTTCGAAGCCGAGATCCAGACGTTCTCAGCGAGCATGGTTGGCGAGGACGTCAACGCCTTAGGTGGGGGAGAATGTAACGTCCCAAATGTTGCGTCCCGTCCAAGGCCAAGTTATATAACCTTTCCACGGATCAAGGTTATGCGGAAAGCTTCTAGAATATTCCAGAAGATGGCGGAACTCTCCAAAAGACGGTGGATTTCTCTGGAAGGCCCAAGATCATTCTAGATGGCCCAAGATGCTTCTGGATGGCCCGTGAAGTTTCTTTTATCTCCCTAGAGAATAATCTCTGGAATATCCTTTCTCGAAGTTTTCATGTAAAGTTCAATGAGCCATTATAAGAGGGGGAGGTCACATTTGTTCCTCACCACCTAAAAACTTGTAAGCATTCACCAAGTCAATAAAGAAATTCTTACGAGTCCCATCGTTGCTCCACTCTTCTTATTTTTCTTGGTGATTTAGCTAAGTCATGTTGGAAAGGCTTCCATGAGTGTTCGAGGAGGAAGATAGTACATCGCAGAGGATGAAGTGCTAGCAAAAATACTAAATTCGTAACATGGTGCTAACTATTGACATTTATAATGAGTTTATTCTTTTTGTGGACATGGTTGACCGTTGGTTGTTACGTATTGGATTGTTGTGGACATGGTTTACTGAATAATTTGTTGTGAGTGTGGTTGACTAGCGAAAAAAAAAAATACCATTTTGTTCTCTTACAATGTATTCTGTCGGTCCTTTTGGTTTATTTTCTGTAGAATAATATTTAAGAATAATATTTTGTGAATATTATAGCTATTATGTATGATAGATTTGTGACTTAATAGTTAAGCCTATTTTATTTTTGCTGGTTACAGAAATATGATTGAGGGAAAATATGATGGCGGAGATACGAAGGCTGTATTCTTTGACATAAATATGGAGATGTGTCACTGCGTGTTTATCTTTGCTTGTTTTTAGAGCATCTCTAACTCTATTGTCTTGTTTTTAATTGTGATTCCTATGTGGTATGAGGTACAAGACAATATCTTTTCTATGTGACAAGATAATATTCACACAAGATAATGAGATAAAAAAGTGTTCTCCAATACAAAAGTATTGAGAAGACAATAAAAAATATTTTTTTCCAACTTCTAAACATCTCCTCCACTTTTTTATTTTTTTTTATAAATATTTCTATTCACAATTGATGATGTGGAGACAAAGACATTGTGAAGTGCATTGTCTAGATCTAGACAACCAACTTCAAATTGTATTTTTTTTTTTTAACTCACAATAGGATTTGAGATGCTCTTAGTGGTGGGGGGAGACATTCACTTTCTGTCTGGATGGCTGGAGGTTCTCGAATCGAGTGTGCGGAAAAGCAAAATAAAAGAAATTGTTGATTGTGGAGATACAGATGGTATTCTTCGACTTAAATAACCAGATGCGTCACTACGGGTGTGTTTGATTGCAAGGTGAAAAATACGTAGAAAAGAAATTAATTTCATGGAATTATTTTTCTAGGAAAAAAATTTCATAGAATTTTAAAATTTTCTATGGAAAACTTAATTTGGTTGTTTGATTGTCATTATTTTCCACGAAAAATAGTTATTTTCCATGAAAAATGATATTTTCCTATGGGTTAGACAAATTTCATTTTCCACAATTTTAGAAGAAAATATGGAAAATGATAATTTTTTGGAAAATAATTCCATGGAAAATATAAGCTATCAAACACTACAATTGGTGGAAAATTTGTGGTAGAAATATTTTTCATGGAAAAAAAGTCCAATCAAACACAGCCTACATGTTTATCTATGCTTGAGTGATGAGATATTGTTTTAATTACATGTTTATCTATGCTTGAGTGATAAGATATTGTTTGAGCGACGAGAGGTAGAATATCACTATCTACACTATTATACTAATATAGAACTCAAATTAACATTTTTTAATAAAATTTTGTACTTACATGTTTCATTACTTATGGACAAAAAGATAACTTAATTACCTATAAACTTAACAGAAATTTTCATTGGCTTGTTTGGTAACCGGATTTTACTATTTGGATTTGGATTTGGAAATCCTCCAAATCCAAATCATGAATTTTACTATTCAAATCCAACTCCAACCAAACATAGGATTTTGTTTTATGATTAATAATTAAATTATAGTCATGATCAATAATTAAGCTATTAGTTAATTATGATTAATTATAGTTATTATTATTTATAAAATTAATAATTAACAATTAGTAATTAATAATTGACGATTAGTTATTATTAATTATAAAATTAATAATTAATGAGTAGTTAATTTTTAAATAAATAACGATTAATAATTAAAGATTAATAATTAATAATTAACGATTAATAATTAATAATTAATAACTATAAATTATAATTAACGATTAATAATTAATAATTAACAATCGATAATTTTATATTAACGATTAATAATTATAAATTATAATTATTGATTAATAATTAATAATTAACGATTAATTAACTATAAATTAAATATTTTAAAAATATTAATTATAAATGAATATTATTATGATTAGTAAATTATTATAAAATATGATTCTAATTGTGATTAAAATATTATTAATTAAGATTGTAATAAAATAGTTATTAAAAAATTATTAATTAATATTATAATAATACTAATAAATTATTAATATGATTATAACAAATAATTAATTTTTTAATTAATAATACTAAACATAGGATATGACTATTAATTAATATTATAATAATACTAATAAATTATTAATATAATTATTACAAAATTAACTAATTAACTAATTTTTAATCAATAATACTAAACATAGGATATGATTATTAATTAATATTATAATAATACTAATAAATTATTAATTAATATTATAATAATAATATAATAATACTAGTAAATTATGATTATTAACTAAATAATAAAATATTATTAATTAGTATTATAATAATACTAATAAATTATTAATTATGATTATAACGAAATTAACTAATTAACTAATTTTTTAATTAATAATTCTATTTTTTTATTAATTAATAATACTAAAAAAATAGTTAGTTTTTTTATTAATTAACTAATTTTTAACGAAATTATTAAAGAGTAAATATTTTTAACGAAATTATTAAAGATTAACTAATTTTTAATTTACTAATTTTTAACAAAATTATTAAATAATAAATATTTTAACGAAATTATTAAAGAATAATTATTTTTTTCCTCCAAAATCTAACCAAATCCAAGTTTTGGATTTTGTCATACTTTCCATATCCAAATTCCATCTCCAACCAAACATAGGATTCCATGGATTTGTCTCCAAATCCATAAAAATTCAAATCCCACTTCCAAATACGATTTATCAAACGGGCCTTAAAGTACACGCTGAGGCGCAGCAGAGCCCGCTCAGTTGGCGGCCAGAGGCGGAGGGCTGATGTTCTCCAAAAACAGGACATGCTTTGAAAAAGAAGTGCCAAAGTTCTGATTGTTGGAATTTATACTGTGTGTGCATATTTGGGTCACACGCTCAAACTTGCAAGGTCCAAGTATTATTGTGAGGGAGTATTTTTGGCAATTCAAAACTCAAATGACCATTTCCGAACCCCAAAAGTCTGACAAAATTAAAGCTTCCGTCTCTGGCCGCCAACTGAGTTGGCAGGCTCTGCTGCGCCTCAGCGTGCCCGCCAACTCAGTTGGCAGGCCATCCCTCCTCCCGGCAATAACCCAAACTCGTCCCATCTCGTGCCGTTAGAATAAATTTTGTTACTTTAAACGAAAATTTCTGTTAACTTAAAACTTCCAATAACTGATCTAAAATATACTCACACTTTTGACTTCAAATTTTCTCCATCTTCGAAAATTCTCACCACTTTTCTTTTCACACCACATATGCAGATTCACAAATAGCCTCAAGAATAACCCCTCTTCCCTCTCTATTTTCTTTCTTCATGTGTTTAGAATTTTCCTCCTAACGAACACCATTCCTCATCTCACATTCTCTACGCTTCCAATTAGGGTTAGGGTTTCCTAAGGCTTTGTTCGTCGAGTTCGGAGATGCAGACGGAGGCGAGGTGTCATAGCCTATATTTTGTATGTATTTGTTTATTTTTTTTTCCCCCTTTAAAAAAAATTTTCTACTTAAATTTTCATAACTTAATATTCCTTTTCATTTGCCCCCTCATGCAAATACAAATTTTGTATTTTGCACAATGAGCATAGGTGGCACTCATGCACGGAGAGGTGTCATGTGGCATCCTCTTCTCATGACAAAGCCTCAAGGGTATTTTGGTAAATCCCTAAATGGAACCATTCTTTTTATGGAAGAGAATGGAGAATGAAAAACTTATTCTCCTCCTAATTTTGTCCGTGTACTCTTCTTCTTCTTCTTCCTCCTTCCTAATAGCAGCCACCCCCCCCCCCCCCCCCCCCCCCCCCCTTAAGCTGCCGCTGCTGCTAGCGCTGCTACTACTACACTGCGGCTGTTGCTGCCGCACTGCTGCTGCGGGCCGCGTCGACGCTGGCGCCGCCGGCTGTCGACCGCCGGTCGACCCCCCCCCCTCCCCCCCCCTCTCAACCACTCTTCTTCTTCCTCTTCATTCTTCCAATTCCTCTTCCCTCTTTCTCTTTCAATTTATTTCAAATTTGTTCTAGGTTATTGTGATAACCCAATTCCAATTTTTGTGTGTAAATAGGTTCTGATTTGGAAAAAATTTCTCTCTAGGGAGAATATCCAAACCCAAGGCAAGTCCTTTTTTCCTTCTCATTTGAAAGTTGTTCAAATGTGATCTTCTAATTATTGGGTTAATATAGTTTAATTTATATTCTGAAATTTATGAACCTTATGACAAGTTAAAAATGTAGTTTTGTTTATATTCTAGAATTGGGAAACTCTATGATAAATTCAACCATGAACTATGATATATATAAATTATGTATCTTCTTGCTTGATATGTATGCTTATGAATTAGTGTTAAACTTGTATCATACTAGTTTATTCTGTCCATTTTTGAATTTGGTTTAATTAACATTTGCTTGCATGATAAATTAGTTTAAAGTAAATATTTATAGGTACCTATACTTTAGGATAACCCTATACCTATAATCTTTCAATGTTAAACCTTCCTCTGCACATTCAAGAAGTTAAAATACGTACATGGTTGCATGAGTTAAATTGACTTGTGGTAGGTGTAATTGTCGATTTTATTAGCATAATGTTCAAATCTGTCCAGAAATTTTATTCATGCATAAAATGACTATTTTGTCATGAACACATAATTAGAATTGATATTTATAGATACCGGATCAATAGGATAGCATAGTAGTTAACTTTTCAAGTGAAATGACTATTTCGTACACTCAAGAAGTCAATTGTGATATTGCAAGTTAACTTTTAGAGCTTAGTTTTGTAAATAACTAGCATTGATTCCAATATATCTAAAGGTATTCAATATGCATTGGAAATTAGGTTTGGGTATCTATATTTGCTAAATTGATTTCTTGAGCTTGGAGAGTATTTAGAAAAAGGGCAATTGCTGAAATTAAACCTTATTGCTTGCTTGCTCGCCAAGGTAAGAAACTATTATTTAATTGCATTTCATACAATATTGTGTGAGTTTTCGGTGTTGGGGGTTGCTCCACCGAAGTGGTCGGCGTACCGGTATATATATATATATATATATATATATATATATATATATATATATATGTATATATATATATATATATATATATATATGGGAGCGGATCAAAAGCCCCCCTTAGAAAGCCCCCAAAAACCCCCCTCACTCTAGTTCGTAATATTAATGTTAATATTAATGTTAATATTGATGTTAATGTTAATATTAATGTTAATATTAATGTTAATGTTAATATTAATTTTTTTTAATTTTTTTTATATTAATGTTAATGTTAATGTTAATATTAATGTTAATGTTAATGTTAATATTAATTTTAATGTTAAGTTTAATGTTAATTTTAGTATTTAATGTCAATATTAACATTAATATTAACATTAACATTAATATTAACATTAATATTAACATTAAATTACGGATTAGAGTGAGGGGGTTTTGGGGGGCTTTCTAAGGGGGGCTTTTGATCCGCTTCCTATATATATATATATATATATATATATATATATATATATATATATATATATATATATATATATATATATATATATGAGCGGATCAAAAGCCCCCCTTAGAAAATTCCCTCACTCTCAGCCGTCCATTTAATGTTAATGTTAATATTAATTTTTATTTTTATTTTTATATTAATGTTAATGTTAATGTTAATATTAATGTTAATATTAATGTTAATGTTAATACTAATTTTAATGTTAAGTTTAATGTTAATTTTAGTATTTAACATTAATATTAACATTAAATGGACAGCTGAGAATGAGAAGATTTTTAGGGGGTTTTCTAAGGGGGGCTTTTGATCCGCTTCATATATATATATATATATATATATATATATATATTGCGTGGCCGGTGTTGAGAGTTGCTTATATATAATATATATATATATATATATATATATATATATATATATATATATATATATATATATATTGCGTGGCCGGTGTTGAGAGTTGCTCTACCGAAGGGGTCGGCGTGTCCATATATTCTTGTTTTGTGTTTATTGTATCAGATTTATTTCCGGATCAGTAAATACAAAGGAGACTTTGCCGAAATTTTTGAGAATTTCCAGAGATAGTTATTTTTCGATAATTCGGACTCTTTAGAAATTTTGGACTTAAGTTCTAGATCTTGGAACCATCCATCTCCGATCTATAACATCGGAGGGATTCATGGTAATAATTGTCCAAATAGGTATTTTGGAATTTTCCTTGGTTCCAATACCTTCTTGGACTTTCGTAGTTTCGGAAAGGACGAAACTATAACTTGAATGCGACTTGACTTTTAAGACTCCCGTTCAAGGGATAGTTCCTATGGAATCTGAATGTCTAGAATAGGTTGCATTAGGATGGGAGAGAAACCATTGGATCACACCCGGTTGACTTCTTTGCAATATGATTTTGATATTTCGTACTGATCAGTCCCTGAATCGGTGTTCGTGCGGCCGCGCGAATATCCGGGGTGAGGCTTAGCTCAATTTCTTAATCACAATTGGACATCCAGGCCCTAAGTTTCAGCTCAGCTATCTATTGCACAATACCCTGAGTTTCAGCTCAAAATACTTGTTAATTCATTAGATATCCAGGTCCTGGGTTCAGCTAAGCTCTCTAATGAATGGGTTCGATATTCTTGGAAAAGTTTAAGTCATATGAACTTCTTGTTATAGTACATGATGCGATGATTCGACCCAGATGATTCGAAAACCAACTCATGATGCTATCTTGCTTGTAATAACATCAATATATGATAGTACAGACGTATGGATAATCTAAGTACCACCCGTTTTGTACGAGCCTGATCCCGGGCAAATGGGGTTATTGTTGGGATGCTAGGCGCGTGTGTGTGATCCAGAAAGTTTCTCTAAATTGTATTTAGGTCTAGAAAGATCTTGTTTGTGTCCTTTGTGACATTATTTTGAGAGCTACTTACTTTTTGATTGATATCACACGGTATAAATTTAATTGTTCAAGTTTACTTCATTGTTTTCATTCTTCTTATCATTCCACATTCATAACTTCCTCCTTTGATCGAGGGCTTGCTCGTCATATTGGCGACCTAGTTTTGTTCACTAGGGATTGATGAAGATCAGAATGTGGATCAGGCATATACCGAGGACGAACTCTATGAATGACATGGGACTGAAGGACTATAGTTTCATTTTGGAAATTTCTACACTTATGTAATTTATGTGTTTAGAAGAACAATGAATCAGATATGTATATTATATGTCTTAAAGAAACTTGATCAAGTTTGTAACTTTTTGGACAAATGAATGTTATATAAATTGTGGAAATTCTATAGTTATGCCTTATATCTATACCTATCCGGGACCTTACGGGCAACAATCGCAGGGTACAATACGGTATTTATTGTATAGTTGCGTAGCCTGGGGAGAAGTATCACATGCTCCGAGTTATCTTGGGAACCGAGGCGTGACACGTCTCTTTTGGTTGGTGGCCTATGCAGGTCTAGTTGATAAGGAATGTATATAGGTTAAGGAGATTATATAGGTAGATATTAGATATTTTCTAAGGACTTACTTGAACTACCATAGGATAGAAATAGTTAACAATTGAAGTTTGAACACATAATTGACGAATTGAGGATTTCACAAAGGCTTGGGGATATGAAGGGACTATAAGTAGATGGGAGGAGTAAGTTTTCGGGCTAGACTAATAGTTTTTCTCATGAACAACTATGATGTAGTATTTGGGATGGATTGGTTAATATTAACATCGACGATTATAGATTTTGGACAAGGAAAAGTTCAATTTTCTTTACCTAGTAAGAAGTTGCATGAGTTTGTTAGAGCTCAGAAGGAGTTTGATAAAAAGGAGTTAGAGAAGTTTGAATTAAGGAGTCTCCAGAATCAAGTAATAAGGAATGGCCAAAGATTGTAGATAAATTTAAAGATGTATTCCATGATGAGTTACCCGGATTACCACCGGATAAGGTCGTTGAATTTAGTATTGATTTAATTCCTAGAGCTGCCCCTATTGCTAAGAAGATATATCCAATGAACAAGGAGGAATTAGCGGAATTAAATAAGCAAATCAAGGAATTGCTGGCTAAGGAGTTTATCAGACCTAGTGTTTCTCCATGGGGAGCACCTGTGCTATTTGTAAAGAAAAAGGATGGGAGTTTGAGATTAGTAATAGATTATAGAGCACTGAATGAAGTGACAATCAAGAATAAATATCCACTCACTAGGATCGATGAATTATTCGACCAACTTGGAGGAGCAACTGTATTCTCTAAGATAGATCTCAGATCAGGATATCAAGTAAAGATTAAGAAAGAAGATATACCAAAGACTGCTTTCAGAATCAGATATGGACATTATGAATTTCAAGTCATGCCTTTTGAATTGACTAATGCTCTGGCCATATTTATGGATTTGATGAATAGAATATTCTACCAATATTTGGATAAATTTGTGATCGTGTTCATTGATGACATATTGATTTACTCGAAGAATGAGGAGGAGCACGAAGAACATTTGAGGATAGTACTTGAAACTCTGCGACAGAAAAAGTTGTATGGGAAGTTGAGTAAATGTGAATTTTGGTTAAAAGAAATTTATTTCTTGGGACACATAGTAAGTGGAGAAGGAATAACAGTAGATCCTAAGAAAATAGAGGAAGTCAAATCATGGCCTATTCCTAAGAATGTAGCTGAGATTCGAAGTTTTTTGGCTTAGCTGGATATTATAGAAGATTTGTGGAGAACTTTTCCAGAATAGTTGAGCCGCTTACTCGGTTGACTCGGAAGAATGAGAAATTCGTTTTGACTTATAAATGTCAAGCAGCATTTGAGAAAATAAAGGAAAGACTTGTCACAGCACCAGTAATAGCATTACCATCAGGGTCAGGAGATTACGAGATCTATAGTGATGCTTCTGGCAAGGGTTTAGGATGTATATTGATGCAGCACGAAAGGATTATTGCTTACGCTTTTCGACAGTTGAAGGTTCATGAAAGGAACTATCCAACACATGATCTGAAATTAGCAACTGTTGTGTTTTCACTAAAGTTATGGAGACATTACTTGTATGGTGAACAGATCAAGATTTACACATATCATAAGAGTTTAAAATACGTGTTCACCCAAAATGAGCTAAATATGAGACAATGTAGATGGCTAGAGTTGCTTAAAGATTTTGATATAGAACTGGAGTATCATCTAGGCAAGGCAAACAGAGTGCAAATGCTCTGAGTAGGAGGCCTGAAGCTTTCTTTTTGAACATGTCCAAGGAGATACTAGAAGATCTCAAAAAGATAGGGATTGAAGTAATATGGCCAATAGCAGATGGAGTCTGGGAAAGTTTATAAATCCAATCATCTCTAGTGGAGAGAATTAAGGAGGCACAGAAGAAGGATGTAAAGCTGCAAAAACTATGGAGTCAAACTGAAGATGGAATACAAACTGGGCTAATTAAGCATTTCGATGGATCCTTGAGGTTCGGGAGTCGTTTGTGTGTACCATATGGTGAACTCCGGACCGAAATTATGTCTGAAGCTCATAATTCACAATGTCTTATTCATCTCGGGAGTATAAAGATGTACAAAGATCTGAGGCAAAAATTTTGGTGGCATGGAATGAAGCGGGAGATAGCTAAATTTGTCTTGAAATGCTTAGTGTGCCAACAAGTAAAAGCCAAGCACCAACGGACTGCTGGACTACTGCAACCACTACCAGTACCTGAATGGAAGTGGGAGCATATTACTATAGATTTTGTATCAGGACTTCCAAGGACACAAAGAGGTAACAATGTTACCTGGGTGATAGTGGATAGACTTACAAAGTCTGCAAGATTTCTACCATTTTGAGTCAGACAATCTACGAAGCATCTAGCGGAGATATACATGAAGGAAGTTGTTAGTCACTATAGGGTGTCGGTAAGTATCGTCTCAGAAAGGGATACTCGGTTTACCTCCAAGTTTTGGAAAAGCTTGCAAGATAGTCTTGCAGTCGCCTGAAGTTTAGTTCAGCATATCACCCACAGACTGATGGGCATTCAGAAAGGATGATACAAATTTTAGAAGACATGTTGACAGCGTGCTCTCTAGATTTCAAGGGATCATGGGATGATCATCTGCATTTGATAAAATTTTCATACAATAACAGTTATCGGGCCAGCATCAAGATGGCACCATTTGAAGCATTGTATGGGAGGAAGTGCAGGTCACCAATATGTTGGTATGACGTCGGAGAATGGCAACTCCTAAGGCCAGAGTTGGTTACGCAGACTGTAGACATGGTCAAGGCAATCCAAAATCATCTTCAAGCTGCACAAGACAGACATAAGATGTGGGCAGATAAGCATCGAAAGACCTTGAATTTTGAACCTGGTGATCATGTATTTCTGAAGATCTTGCCAACAAAGGGAACTATCAGGTTTGGAACAAGAGGAAAATTGAGTCCAAGGTATATATGCCCATTCGACATCTTGGACAGAGTCGGCGATGTGTCTTATCGATTGGCCTTGCCACCCTCTTTAGAAGGAGTCCATGATGTTTTCTATGTATCTCAACTACGGAAGTATGTGCCTGATCCTAGTCACATACTTGATCATTCAGAAATCACAGTTGGCCCAACTTTTCGCATCGAGCAGAAGCTAGTAGAGATCCTAGATCGAAGACAGAAGATTCTTAAGAACAAGAACATCTCATTGGTTCTAGTATCTTGGAATAAGGACTCGCCTGGAGAATCTACTTGGGAAAGAGAAGATGAGATACAGCAACTTTACTCCTCTACATGTTCGATGATTAAGGTACCTTAGCACCTTTCTTTTTCATTTCTCATTTCTTAAATTCCGAGAACGGAATTTAATTAAGGTGGGTAGAGTGTCATAGCCTATATTTTGTATGTATTTGTTTATTTATTTTCCCCCTTTTAAAAAAAATTCCTACTTAAATTTTCATAAATTAATATTCCTTTTCATTTGCCCCCTTATGCAAATGCAAATTTTGCATTTTGCACAATGAGCACTGGCGACACTCATGCATGGAGAGGTGCCATGTGGCATCCTCTTCTCATGACAAAGCCTTAAGGGAATTTTGGTAAATCCCTAAATGGAACCATTCTTGTTATGGAAGAGAATGGAGAATGAAAAACTTATTCTCCTTCTTATTCTTGTCCAGGTACTCTTCTTCTTCTTCTTCTTCTTCTTCTTCTTCTTCTTCTTCTTCTTCCTAATAGCAGCCACCCCCCTTAAGCTGCCACTGCTGAACTGCAGCTGCTGCTGCTACGGCTGCTGCTGCGGGCCGCGCCGGCGCTGGCGCCGCCGGTCAACCACCCCCTCTCAACCACTCTTCTTCTTCCTTTTCATTCTTCCAATTCCTCTTCCCTCTTTCTCTTTCAATTTATTTCAAATTTGTTCTAGGTTATTGTGATAACCCAATTCCAATTTTTGTGTGTAATTAGGTTCTGATTTGGAGGAAATTTCTCTCTAGGGAGAATATCCAAACCCAAGGCAAGTCCTTTTTTCCTTCTCCTTTGAAAGTTGTTCAAATGTGATCTTCTAATTATTGGGTTAATATAGTTTAATTTATATTCTAAAATTTATGAACCTTATGACAAGTTAAAAATGTAGTTTGGTTTATATTCTAGAATTGGAAAACTCTATGATAAATTCAACCATGAACTATGATGTATATAAATTATGTATCTTCTTGTTTGATATGTATGCTTATGAATTAGTGTTAAACTTGTATCATACTAGTTAATTTTGTCCATTTTTGAATTTGGTTTAATTAACATTTGCTTGCATGATAAATTAGTTTAAAGTAAATATTTATAGGTACCTATACTTTAGGATAACCCTATACCTAGAATCTTTCAATGTTAAACCTTCTTTTGCAGATTCAAGAAGTTAAAATACGGTATATGGTTACATGAGTTAAATTGACTTGTGGTAGGTATAATTATCGATTTTATTAGCATAATGTTCAAATCTATCCAAAAATTTTATTCATGCTTAAAATGACTATTTTGTCATGAACACATAATTAGAATTGATATTTATAGATACCGGATCAATATGATAGCATATTAGTTAACTTTTCAAGTGAAATGACTATTTTGTACACTCAAGAAGTCAATTGTGATATTGCAAGTTAAGTTTTAGAGCTTAGTTTTGTAAATAACTAGCATTGAGTCCAATATATCTAAAGGTATTCAATATGCATTGGAAATTAGGTTTGGGCATCTATATTTGCTAAATTGAGTTCTTTAGCTTGAAGAGTATTTAGAAAAAAGGGCAATTACTGAAATTAAACCTTATTGCTTGCTTGCTTGCTCGCCAAGGTAAGAAACTATTACTTAATTGTATTTCATACAATATTGTGTGAGTTTTCGGTGTTGAGGGTTGCTCTACCGAAGGGGTCGGCGTACCCGGATATATATATATATATATATATATTATATATATATATATATATATATATATATTATATATATATATATATATATATATATATATATATATATTATATATATATATATATATATATATATATATTGCGTGGCCGGTGTTGAGAGTTGCTCCACCGAATGGGTCGGCGTGTCCATATATTCTTGTTTTGTGTTTATTGTATCAGATTTATTTCCGGATCAGTAAATACAAAGGAGACTTTGCCAAAATTTTCGAAAATTTCCAAAGATAGACATTTTCCGAGAATTCAGACTCTTTAGAAATTTTTAACTTAAGTTCTAGATCTTGGAACCATCCATCTCCGATCTATAACATCGGAGGGATTCTTGGAAATCATTGTCCAAATAGGTACTTTAGAATTTTCCTTGGTTCCAATACCTTCTTGGACTTTCGTAGTTTCAGAAAGGACGAAACTATAACTTGAATGCGACTTGACTTTTAAGACTCCCGTTTGAGGGATAGTTTCTATGGAATCTGAATGTCTAAAATAGGTTGCATTGGGATGGGAGAGAAACCATTGGATCAAACCCGGCTAATTTCTTTGTAATATGATTTGATATTTCGTACTGATCAGTCCCTCAATCGGTGTTCGTGCAGCCGCACGAATATCCGGGGTGAGGCTTAGCTCACTTTCTTGATCGTAATTGGACATCCAGGCCGAGAGTTTCAGCTCAGCTATCCATTGTACAATACCATGAGTTTCAGCTCAAAATACTTGTTAATTCATTAGATATCCAGGCCCTGGGTTTAGCTCAGCTCTCTAATGAATGGGTTCGATATTCTTAGAAAAGTTCAAGTCATATGAACTTCTTGTTATAGTACATGATGCGATGATTTGACCCAGATGATTCGCAAACCAACTCATGATGCTGTCTTGCTTGTAATAACATCAATATATGATAGTACAGACGGATGGATAATCTAAGCACCACCCGTTTTGTACGAGCATGATCCCGGGCAAATGGGGTTATTGTTGAGATGCTAGGCGCGTGTGTGTGATCCAGAAAGTTTTTCTAAATTGCATTTAGGTCTAGAAAGATCTTGTTTCTGTCCTTTGTGACATTATTTTGAGAGCTACTTACTTTTTGATTGATATCATACGGTATAAATTTAATTGTTCAAGTTTACTTCATTTTTTTCATTCTTCTTATCATTCCACATTCATAACTTCCTCCTTTGACCGAGGGCTTGCTCGTCGTATTGACGACCTAGTTTTGTTCACTAGGGATTGATGAAGATCAGAATGTGGATCAGGCGTACACCGAGGACGAACTCTATGAATGACATGGGACTGAAGTAGTGTAGTTTCATTTTGGAAATTTCTACACTTATGTAATTTATGTGTTTTGAAGAACAATGAATCAGATATGTATATTATGTATCTTGAAGAAACTTGATCAAGTTTGTAACTTTTTGGACAAATGAATGTTATGTAAATTGTGAAAATTCTATAGTCATGCCTTATATCTATGCCTATCCGGGATCTTACGGGCGACAATCGCAGGGTACAATACGGTATTCACTGTACAATTGCGTAGCCTGGGGAGAAGTATCACATGCTCCGAGTTATCTTGGGAACCGGGGCGTGACACGAAGGTGGGGGTCGGCGGAGGCTTTTTCGCTGAAAATGTGGCCCATAAATACATGAAGGCAGCGGAGGAATGTCCTGCCGTCTTAGTAGCAACAACCGCAACAACATATGGGAGCAATGTTGAACCTGCTAGTCGGAGGAGTTCCCAATGAACCCCGAACAACACCGTCTGTGCCCTGTCTGTAAGAAAAGTATTGTTTGTAGAAAAATTCGTCCGGTAGACACAAATTTTATTTTCTAGCAGTTCCGGGAGAAAAAAAAAATCATGTTTAATCAATATGCTCAATTGGTGCTACTACTGGCTTTTATGTTTTTCTCAGAAAATGACAATCCATATTTCTTAACCTACTTTATTTGAAGTATATATTTGCGCTATAACTTTTTGGAGAAATCATTCCGAGAACTGTTTCTTTTGCAAACTCATTTTGTCTACACTTTTTATTTGAAGCCATATTTTTGGTCCATTTGAGAGTGCTTCTCCAGATTTTTATGTAAGTACATTTGGTTAAAAAAATTATATGGAATAAGTTTTGATATAGCCGACGTGCCTTCAAAGGGCTAACAAATTCTTCTTCAAACATGAGCTATTTCTTAATCAAAACTAGGAGGTGCTACAATAATTTATTAATTTCCATATAGATTATGCTATAACTTTATTTAAAATAGATAAATTTGATTGACTTCAATTTTCCTTTGGTTTTATATACAATTAACTTTATAGAATGTGTCCGTGGGGTATAACCTGTTGGATACACCTAGGGCTGCAAACGAGCCAAGCCGAGCCAAGCTTTTGTAAGCTTGAGCTTGGCTTGACTAGATTTAATCAAGCTCGAGCTCAAGCTTGATAAAAATATATTTTAGAGCTTGAGCTTGGCTCGAGCTTGTTTATATTAAGCTTGAGCTTGGCTTGGTTTGAGCTCGAGCTTGGCTTGATAAGCAAGCTTGATTCAAGCTTGATAAGCTCAAAATCAAGCTCATTAAACTTGATTTCAAGCTTGTTAAACTTTATTTCAAGCTTGTTAAGCTTGATTTTGAGCTTAATGAGCTCGATTTCAAGATAGTTAGGCTTGGATTCAAATATATGTAATATTAAAAATTTATTTATAAAAATTAAATTAAAAAAGTTCTTTAATATCAATTACCAAGGACATAAATATACAACACACACAACCATATTATTATATAAATATACATAAAATTAGAATTCAACAAACAAACGAGCTCCTAAACAAGCTTCTAAATGAGCCAGCTCATAAACGAGTCCGCTTGCGAGCTCAAACGAGCCGAGTACTTCTAAGCTTTAGCTTGGCTCGATTAATAAACGAGCTCGAAAATGAAGTTTGAGCTCAGCTTGTTTACTAAACGAACCGAGCTCAAACAAGCTTTTAGCGAGCCGAGCTTCGAGTAGCTCGCGAACGGCTTGGCTCATTTGCAGCCCTAGATACACCGGAAGGGTCCTGTGGGAATAGACACGGTTCAAATATCCATATAGCATTGCTTTTTTTGGTGTACCGACCGGAGAAAATGACACCTCAAAAAAACTTTATAAATTATGTTCTTTTTGCAGCGGGCAGTATATAGACAATTAGCCTCAAGAGATGAAGCTTTCTTTGGTGCTAAAGCTACCATAAATATTTATGCTCCACCACCAGTAGTTTCGAATCACTACAGCGAGGCAACATTTTGGGTTATAGATTTTGAAAATATACCCAAGGTTCTCTCCAACTCAATAAAATTATTAGTAGTACTTATATATAAAATTTTATTTTGACAGGAGAGAGAGTGCAAGTTTCGACACAACGCATGAGACACAATCCGAGAGAATGTCACTATTAGTTGAAGGACAATTGTATTAATCCAAGCTGTGGTTTTTTGACATCCTGTGAGTTCTTTATCATAGTACTATAGTAGTTTTTCAATAATTGACATACAATATAAGCGTTACTCTTGCTTAGCTTTTTAAGGTTAAATTGAAATTATTATATAAGAAATTGGAACTATAACGGAAAAGTATTTAGATAAATTATCTATATATAAAAACTTACTTTTATCATATTAACTTCATCTTAGTTGATAGTTCTAACGGTAGTAGTTACTATTTTAATATGACTACAAGAGAATTAAAGTAGAAGGCAATGAAAATAATACTATAATTAAATCAATAATCTATACTAATATAGAACTCAAATAGTAGGGGTATTGTTAATTTTTTTTTTATAAAATTTTGTTACTTACATGTACATTACTTATGGACAAAAAGGTAATTTAATTATCTATTTACTTAAAACTCACAATAACTGATCTAAAATGTGCTCACACTCTTGACTTCACATTTTCTCCATCTTCGAAAATTCTCACCACTTTTTTTTCACACCACATATGCAGATTTGCAGACAGTCGCAAGAATAACCCCTCTTCCCTCTCTATTTTCTTTCTTCATGTGGTTAGAATTTTCCTACTAACGAACTCCATTTCTCATCTCACACTCTCTTCGCTTCCAATTAGGGTTAGGGTTTCCCAAAGGCCTTGTTCGTCGAGTTCGGAGATGCAGACGGAGGCGAGGGTGGGGGACGACGGAGGCTTTTCTGCCAAGAATGTGGCCCACAAATACACGTAAGCAGCGGAGGAATGTCCCGCCGTCTTAGCAACAACAGCATCTGGGAGCAATGTCGAACCTACTAGCCGAAGGAGTCCCCAATGAACCCCGAGCAACACTGTCCGTGTCATGTCTGTAAGAAAAGTATTGTTTGTAGAAAAATTCGTCCGATAGATGCAAATTTTATTTTCTAGCAATTCCGAGAGAAAAAAATAATCATGTTTAATCAAGATGCCTCAATTGGTGCTCCTACCGTCTTTCAAGTTTTTTTTTCTTCAGAAAATGACAATCCATATTTCTTAACCTGCTTTATTTGAAATAGATAATTGCACTGTAACTTTCTGGAGAAACCATTCCGAGAACTGTTTCCTTTGCAAACTCATTTTGTCAACACTTTTTATTGGAAGCCATATTTTTTGGCCCATTTGAGAGTGCTTCTCCATATTTTTATGTAAGTACATTTGGTTAAAAGAAATTATATGGAATAAGGTTTCATATAGCTGACATGCCTTCAAAGGGCTAACAAATTCTTCTTCAAACAGAAGCTACTTCTTCATCAAAACCAAGAGCTACTATAATAGTTTATTAATTTCCATATAGATTATGCTATAACTTTATTTTAAAAAGATAAATTTTATTGACTTCAATTTTCCTTTGTGTTTTTATAATTAACTTTATAAAATGTGTCCATGGGGGTGTAACATGTTGGATACACCAGAAGGGTCCTGTGAGAATAGACATGATTTGAATCTCCACTTAGTGTTGCTTTTTTTGGTGCACCGGCCGGAGAAAATAACACCTCAAAAAAAAACTTTATAAAATATCTTCTTTCTATAGCTGGAAGTATATAAACAATTAGCCTCAAGAGATGAAGCTTTCTTTGGTGCTAAAGCTACATAAATATTTATGCTCCGCCACAACTCACTACAGCTAGGCAACATTTTGGGTTATAGATTTTGTAAATATACCCAAGGTTCTCCCCAACTCAATAGAATTATTAGAAGTACTTATATATAAAATTTGTTTTGACAGGAGATCGAGTGCAAGTTTCGACACAACGCATGAGACTTAATCCGAGAGAATATTACTATTAGTTGAAGGACAAGTGTCTTAATCCAAGCTGTGGTTTTTTGACATCCTGTGAGTTCTTTATCATATTACTATAGTAATTTTTTAATAATTGACATACAATATAAGCGTTACTCTTGCTTAATTTTTTAAGGTAAAATTGAAATTATTATATAAGAAATTGGGACTATAGCGAAAAAGTCTTTAAGTAAATTATCTATATAACAACTTACTTTTATCATATTAACTTAATCTTAGTTGATACTTCTAAAGGTAGTGGTAACTATTTTAATATGATTACAAAAGAATTAAAGTAGAAGGCCAATGAAAATAATACTATAATTAAATCATTAATAATATATGTCACGACCCGCATCCGGATATACGGGTACGAATACGTGGGCCACGCCCAACCTACGCCGCAGTATCGGCGGTAGAGCGCTGTCAAGAACACTAAACTAACTATAACATCTAATGATCCATAACTAGAAATGTACTCATGTCACATCACGAAAACTAAGGAAGATAAGACAAGAAATAATAACAATATCACTAGAACAACTAGAATCTATAATGATCATAAGACTGGAAAATAAAGAAGGAACAACAAGACTAACTAAGGATAACTACCAGGCAACTCACATAGAAGAATAGTGAGATCCACCTCAGCTAGCAACATCATGAAGTCCAAAACTGAGGGCACAACTACTCCTAAAATTTTGTCAACATATCCGGTCAGGATGGAACGAATACATATATCTCATAACAGATCTCAAGATAGAATAAAAGCTATAAGACTATAAATAGAGCATATACAATGAAATTATGGAGTGTACATATATGTATCATGGCATGGTAAGGTGTAGAGCTAGAGCTAGAACAAGAAAGTAGAACTGAATCATGGTATGTACACAAATCAAGGTAAACCATATATCCAATGTGTGTGAGTAGCAGTTTCAACTTGTGATCGGCTTGGGTACCTGTCGAGAACTGGCCTGGCAAGTCATAAGTGCGATATATGACTCACACTGTTCAAGAATGCAAGGGGATATGATCACAGGCATACGCTACTACTCCCCCTACCGCAAATAGGACATGTCACTGCACGGGATTCTAATGAGAAGGAAGCTAATCTTCTCTAGAATCAGTGACCATATATTGAGCAAGAGCTACAAGGGAGCTTGCACAATACATCCCAACCTAAGAAGGAGAAACATCTCTCGTTGGGATCCAGGAATACCAATCCGTGAGAACTATGTGTCAGGAATAAGCATATCTACACTAAGTACATGAATCATAACAGTTATCATAAATTGGAAAAAGGTTATCAGAGAATGTACTCCCCTGATATCTGGTCGAATATGTCAACCGAGTCCTAGAACAGTGCCTCGAGGACCTATAGATGGAATACTATATCAATATAAGGGTTTGAAAGTAAAATCAAGTCATACTAAGTCAAACTAGGTCAAGGCAAGGCAAAGCAAGTCAAACTAGGTCAATCTAAGTCAATGGTCGACTTACAGTTGACTTTTGGCCAACTGGTCAACTCTGGTCAATCCTAGGTCAACTCTATGTCAAACTTGACTAACAGTTGACTTTGGGTCAACTGGTCAACTTAGGTCTAGTTCTAGTCAATTTTAGGCTACGGTTGACTTTTGGTCAATATAGTCAACTGTGGTCAACCAAGGTCAAAACTAGTCTAACCGAGGTCAAATGTTGACTCTACTTCGACGTTCAGTCAAAGTAGTCAACCATGGTCATTAAAGGTCAAGTTAGCCTCTATAAACATCTACAAGGTCAACTTATAAATTTCAGTGATTTAGAAATTACTGAAATCGACGGGTCTCCAAAACAACCCAAAAGGAGAAAATATTATAATAATAGGATGACACAAAAAGGGAAGAAATCTACAGATATTGTCGGATGATGAAACTAACATCACCAACGTGTCCAGAAGGGTCGAAATAGCTAGAATAGCCTGTCCATAAGTCCAATTTGGACACAGGGACAAAAGGGTAATTTCGGGCCAAAATGATGTCCACCGTTGGACACACTTTGCATCGAAAAATGTGCCAAAATAAAAGTGCACAAAACCTAACAAATTATATTTCCACGAATCCAGAATGACGATAGGAATCCAACGGTATATCCAGAATTGGATTCCGTTGACCCGATCTCAAATTGGTCCGTTGGCCAGGACATTGAAATTCTGATTTGCACGGAAAAGCGTGTCGGAGCTAATGTCCTCAAAACTCAGCAAATTATATGTCAACGAGTCCAGAATGACGATACAAACTCAACGGTATATCCGAAATTGGATTCCGATGAGCCGGCATCAAAAAGTCCCATTGACCCAGACTGTGGGGCCCACTTTGTACCGAAATACGTGCCAGGGCCCACGTCCTCCAAATCTAACAAAATTTATATTAAAATAGGCCAGAACGATGCCACGAGTCTATTGGTGGTGTCAGAATTTGAATCCGGAGTCCCGGGTTCAAAAATAGAATTTTACAAGTGCAACACTAAGAATTCGAACGGCCAACTTTGGCGTCGAATTCGACCGACCTAACAAGCTCAAACTGAAATGAAATCTAAAGGGGGCAGGAAGAGGGTTAAACCAGCTGTGCACCGGAACTGGTAGCACATAAAGCGGAGCTACGACAACGAAGATACGAACCTGCGAAGTTGGCGTCACAAAACTGTCCAAATACAGTACAAATTAAAATGTCAACTTGGTGGCCGGTTTTGATGTATCAAACGACGAAATTAACGGTTCAACTTGACAGAGGTGAAGAGGGATATACCGAGATTGAGACGGAGCAAGGAGTACGCCGATCCAATGGTCGAATCTCCCAGAAAATGCGCACGAAGTCGCTGCCCCGAGACGCGAATTCTGACTTCGTTTCCGAGCGCGCGCCGACGGAAACCCGTACCAAACGCACGAATCGACTATTTAACATGTCGGGGAGGACAGCGGCGGCCATGGGGCCTGTCTGGGGGTGCGGCCGGCCAAGGGTGGCCGGCCACGGCGGCGACGGCCGGCGGCAGCGCCGTGCGACGGCGCGGCGGCACGCTACGGCGGCCCGCGCGCGCGCACAGTGCGCTGCTGCTGCTGCGGCTGATGCCTCGCTGCAGGGGCGCACCGGCCACGTGGTGGCACACGGCCGGGGGGGGCGTGGACTGGTGTAGGTGTGCCGTTGGATGTGGTGGTGGTGGTGATGAATGGTAATGGTGGTGGAGTTGATAATGGTGATAATGGTGATGGTGGTGGTGTGAAGAAGAAGAAGGAGGAGAGGGAGGATGCTGGAGTGGCTGTGTCGGGGAGGAGCTCGTCCAGGAGGTGGTGGTCGGCCGAGCATGGAGGGGGGTGGCTTGATGATGAGGGTGGTGGTGTTGGTGTTTGATAGTTTTAGGAAGAGAGAGAGATAGTTATTTTATGAGTGTGTGTGTGTGTGATATTAGTGAGGGAGGGAGAGAGAGAATGTGCTCGGGTACAGGGGGGTTGTCCTGATGGGAGAAGGGAGGGGTGTAGGTGTGTAGAAGAGGAGAGAGAGAAAGAGAGATATTTGTTTATATATATATATATATATATATATATATATATATATATGTATATATATACATAGGATATTTTATAAAGTGGAGAGAGAGAAAAGTAGATATTTAAATTAGAAAAAATAGAAAAATTATGTGGGGTATTTGGGCAGTCACCAGAGAACAATATGGAGCTTGGGTTCGGGTTCGGTCGAGCCGGGTCGGGCCAAAATCGGACAGGGGGCAATATTCGAATTAAAATGGGTATTTATAATCATGGGTAAATAAATAACATGCGGGGACTCAAATAAATGGGACACAAGTTTCACGTGGGTAGTAGGCTTCATGTGGGTCATGTCCATATTTGGGGTCGACTAGGTTGGATCGATGTCGGGTCCCGAAATTAAATAGAAAATTAAATCAGGTTTTACGGTAGATAATTAATTGGCCTAAATTGAACCGAAAGTTGTGCAAAGGAAATGAAGCCCAAATAGAGTATCTGAGTAGGACACGAAGGTCATGGGTGAAGAGCGTCTCGAGTAGATCATTCATGACAAGTTGGTTCTGAGAAAACGACTGGTCTGGTGCTCCTAAATTAAAAGTCATGGTAACGCACATATGATGATCAAGGAAAAGAGTGGGAATTCAATTAATAATTAAATGGTCTAATATTGATCCGAACTTGCGTGAAGCAAAAAGAGCACAAGAGAATGAGTTCAAGTGGGACAGCATATATCAAAATGAAGATAATCTCGTCTACTACAAACTCCAAGAAGAAAGTTTCCAGAGACTGGCATCCTTGATGCTCTAGAATTCCAAGTCACGGTAAAGAATATTAAATTAAATAATAATCAAATAATAATATTTATTCAAAATACTTGATTTATAAAAAAAATAAAAAAAATAAGCCCTAATTTCAGGGGCTTACAATATAATATTCGAGTTTATTGTTTGGGCTATCAACTACATCAATGTGAAAATTAAATAACTTAATTCTATTTTAATATGATTACAAGAGAATTAAAGTAGAAGGCCAAAGAAAATAATACTATAATTAAATCATTAATAATATAATAGTCGAGTTTTTTGCTCGGGATATCAACTACATCAATGTGGAAATTAAATAACTTAATATTTGAATAAACATTAGTGTTGACATGAGTTGCTCTCAAATTTTTTTAATGTCTAAATATCTTATTAGAAATAATACATTTTAAATAAGTTTTTTTGTATGTTGTCTTTCCTACATAAAATAGTTTCAATATTTGTAAAATGTGTTGCACACGCATTGCGCATGACACTAGTAATATAATAGTCGAGTTTATCGTTCAGGCTATACATCAATGTGGAAATTAAATAACTTAATATTTGAATAAACATTGGTGTTGACATGAGTTGCTCTCTAATTTTTCAATGTCTAAATACCCTATTAGAAATAATACATTTTAAATAAATTTGGTTGTTTGTCTTTCCTACATAAAATAGTTTTAATATTTGTAAAATACGTTGCACACGCATCGCGTGTGCCATGACACTAGTTTTTTTACTAATTGAAGTGATGCTATATACTATTGTCACTACTGGTTTTCATGTGATAGAGTGATAAGAGGTAGTGGTTATGGTTGTTAGTAGATATTCTTCGATTCATAATATACCTCATCACAATTAAGAAACTTACAATAACAGGAAAAATAAAAGTCGGCGCATATAGTTTTCCTGCGGAGTTGATTCGAGAATCCTAGACCTAGGGGATGTCTTTTGAACGGACCGTTAAATAAATAAAAAATTCTGTTCTTTCTAAACGGATTTTATAAAAAATCTCAAATAGCAGTTTTATCAATCAATTTAATAACTAAAATTTTCTCAAAAATAAAATTTCTAAAAGTTTACTATGCATAAGTGGATGTAGACCCTCTTTGGATCGCCTTCTACTAAAATTATTACTATGAGTAGTACTTAAGTGGGTCTAAAATATATTTGGACCTTCACATTGTAAGGACTATTTGGACTAGTAAGTAATCTTAAATTCTATTCGGAGGTCTTGTCTATTAAGGGGCTTGGGCAGTCATCTAGCTCACTGTCCCTCATGGGCCAGCCCTACTTTCCTAAATAGTATCAACAATAGTCATTGCTGAATATAATATGCAGTGACGAGAACTTTTAGTGACGCATCGGGAACTATAGTCGGCATGTTGGATTGTATCTCGTTTTCGGTTGAGCGCTCAAAAGGGGGCAACAATAGTGTTGATAATTTAGTCTCACATCAGATAGGAGGTAGGATTATGAGGTGTAGATAATTAAAATTAGTTCATACCTTGAAAATTCTCTATGTGCTCAATGTTGGAAAAGAAGCGTAGAAATCTTTCCCCAAACTAGAGAGTACCTGCGAGAGAACAGAGCAATACAACGCACGAACAATCACCAAACATAATCCACCAGACACAAAGAATTTTTGACGTGGAACAAGGACGACGAGTACACCCTCTACAAACTTCTTTCGATCCAACCCTTGAGAAGCCTTCACTAATGAAATAAATGAGTACACCCTCTACAAACTTCTTTCGATCCAACCCTTGAGAAGCCTTCACTAATGAAATAAATGAGTACACCCTCTACAAACTTCTTTCGATCCAACACGGATCCCCACAACACTTGAAAGCAAGAAATATTGATTACAAGGCTACGAAGAACAAGGACGACGAGTAGAGACTACCCGAACACGATCCTCCTTCGAAAACGGCCTTCAATCCTCCTTCTTCTCTCCCAAAGTTGCAATGGCACTCTTACCTCTTTTTTTTCTATTTTCCTCAAATGTTGTGTTGTGATTAGGGTAAGAAAAAACTATTTATAAACCCCCTAATCCGTAGCAAAACCTGGATCTAGGATACGATCCAACAGTATAAAAATACCGTGAAATTAGTCTCAGCCCGTCGACACAGAGTTCGGCCAGAACTCTGTATTTTTGTGACAGAGCAGTTCTGGAACCAAGGGGCAGAGTTCGGCCAGAACTCTTGTTACGCCCTAGAACCAGAATACTGGAGGACGGGGGCAGACAAAGCCAGCTACATATAATGAAATGGAATCCACCTCATTATACGGTCATGGTTGTCTAGATATATGAGGGTTTAACTACAAGCTATCAGTCTCTTACGATCATGAACAAGCCTATTGTCTCAATCATAAGCAAGCAAATAAGTGTTACAAGATGTAAGATCACCAAATATACAATAGTAAGACGTCCCAAACATTACATATTCAGCTGATCATGAAGCTAGTCGTTATAAAATGTGAGGACTAGCAAGAGTTTTAGTCAATACATGATCAACCCTAGGATTTGCCAATCATGTTACAGCCCGTAGGCAGACAGAAAGTAAAGTGCAATCGAGCTAAACAGGTGCTTGTCGGCTAAATGCCTCAAAAGAATATTTGTACAATAAAGTGGAAGAACAAAATAATTCACTCATTGTCCTGGTTATGCCTGGTGGTCACCATCGAGCTGGAAAGTCGGTAGATCCTCGGGAGCTGCTCCGGAATCTGGCCATACAAAACCAGCTGGGTCAGACCCCAAAAAGAGCAAGTGCCACAAAGGAGGCTTCACTTAGGAACTAAAACCAGCAATTAGAACAAGAATATAATTACCTAATAAAAGACAGTAATTAAGGAAAAGCATGACAGTGATATACGATGAGATAACCATGGGACTATTCAGATAAACAGGTTACAACCCGTAAACCAAACAAGGACCGGGGTTGTAACCCTTCGTCTGAACAGAACTTGTTTCTCCCACCATTTATCGGCAAGATAATATAAGAAATCAGGACATGTAACAATCTTGTACAGGATCAAGACAAGACTAGACAGATTATACCTCATCCAACAATCACGGCCAAGCAATAAATACGGCTTGATACTTTAACTAACTAGGGTTATCACAGGCCTAGTTACTAGCAAGATGCAATGAGATTACTCCACAGCCACAAGCCCTGCAGACCATCCAGGTTATCCAGGTCGAATATCTTGTTCATGGAGGGTGCAACACATGGCAGTATGCTAGAAATATATCCTACTCGTCGGCAGGCTACAAGTCCATTTGAGCGCCCAGATAACGAGATTGCTTGTAGCTGGAAAATCTCTTCATGACTACTGGATTATTCTAGTTATTAGCCTTAGTTGTATTCAGTAGGTACCCCTGACAGTGGTACTCAGGGGTCCCTGTCCTAGACATGATGCAAGACAAGACGGGTTCATTTGTACAAGCACAATCGTCCACAGTGTCCAGGTCATTCATTCTTGTCATGTCAAGCTAGCCGTCGCAACAGCATATCTAGGTATATTATGTCAGGTTTATCATGTCAAGAGTGCGCTACGGCAGGCCAATATCCTTTCAGGTTATCATGTTAAGTTTACTCGTCAGGAGTGTGCCACGATGGGCCACTTATCATGTCATGTTACTTGTCAGGAGTGCACCACTACGGGTCACTGTCGTATTCAAGTTATATGTGTAGGATAACATAGTACAAGCAATTATAGGGCCTAAGTACGCTGAGGGTCACAAGACATGAGCATAATAAAATAATTAAAATAATAAAGGAACAAGGCTGGTGGAGGAGTCATGCAGCTCGGGCTTATACGGCCATGGAAGTTCAGGCCTATACGGCTCAAGAAGACAGTTCATGCGGCTGAGTCCTTTACGGTCTCATGCGGCTGGGGAAAGTCCATGCGGCTGGAAGGAAGTCCAGGGCGCATGCGACTCAAGAAGAACAGGCATATGCGGCTCAGGATCATTGGGTCCCATGCGGCCAGGGAAAGATAGGTCTCATGAGGCTGGAGAGGATGGACCTTATGCGGCCAGGGGAGTTTGAGTCTTATACGGCTCAGGAGCACTGGGCCTCATGCGGCCCGGAAAGAATTGGGTCTCATGCGGCTGAAAGGACTCCGGTCCTTATGCGGCCAGAAAATAGGCCTTAATACGGCCAGAGAAGTTCAGGCTTATGCGGCTCAGGAAGTTCAGTCTCATGCGGCTGAAAGGACTCGGGTCCTTATGCGGCCAGGAAATGACTGTGTCTCATACGGCTGGAGAATAGGCTGAGTCTTATGCGGCTCAGCAAATGCGGGTCATGCGGCCCGGTCCAAGTACATGCTATACGAATGGGTTTCATATGGTCTCATGCGGCCAATAGATCAATCCCCATGCTGCTGGGGATAAGTTTGTGCAGCATAGGCCATGCGACCAAGAAAAGAACTTGCCGCATAAGATGCTATGCGGCTGAGTTCATGCGGCAGAAAACTATGCGCGACTGAAACTGTTCTTCTTCTCCAAATTTTCGAGAAGAAGAGCACCATTAAGCCATGCTTCCAAGCTCCATAAAACTGCATCTAGTGTCCAAATCCGAACTTTCATAGGTCAAAATGGGGCAGAATAAAATTCTCTACAACATGGAACCATCAGAACTTGATAATAACAAGATTAAATAGATAAAAACTCAAGAAATCCGAAAATACAATAACTTAGATCTACAAGAATTTAGCTATGGAAATTGAAAATTCCAAGCACTAAAGAGTCTTAGAATATTGCAAGGAAGAGAATGGAACAAGAAATCTTGAGTTCCTCCATGAAGCAAGATGCACTTGCCTAAGCTCTATCTCTCTCTCACAGGTTGGTGAGGAGTTAATGGTGGGGAAGAAGAAGAGTAATGAAGAGAGAGAAAGAAGAATGGGTTAATAAATAAGGATGGTGGTGGTAGGTAAGGATTCTCCCCTTGGTTCATGTTGAACCAATAAGCAACCCAAGCCTAGCTGAACCAAACCAAGATGAACCAAAAATGAAAATGCCGAATAAACCATGCAGGGAGACATGCAATACAAGTCGAGATACATACACGTATTCCAAATACGTAATACGAACAACAGGCATTACAACTCTACCCACCTTAAAAGAATTTCGTCCTCGGAATTTAATCAAGAGGCTAGAGATGCAATGACAAGCTATACTAAACAATCAATCAAACAATCAATCATGCAAGCAAAGAATTTGAAGGCATGAGGAAGAGGGAAGACATCCTGCTAGGAATCTCTCTGCCGGTTCTGAATCTGAGCTAGTGTAAAGCCCCTAAATTTCTACTACAATTTTAAATTTTTTTATGGTTATTTATTGATATTTAAATTTTACTTTGTATTTGTACGTCTCGATGTCGTACAGTACGTCGCGCGCAAAATTTATTTTCGTACTTACTCGTCGAGTGCGAATATGTGCGAGGTACATTTAAAAAAAAAAAAATAGTTTAGATTTATTTATCGAAAATAGTTTCAAAGTATATATATAGAATTTCGAGTTTATTATTTATTTATAAAAAGCCTTACATGTTTACAGTAAAATAATAAATATTATTATTATAAAATGGTATATTAGAAAAGCAAGTTTTATATTTTAAAATTATTTATCAGTATATATATGTAATTTTTGAAATTAATTAATAGCATATTTTAATAGATGTGAAAAAGATATTTTTAATCTTGTTTAGTTTAATAGTTTATTAATTTGGATAGTTTAAATTGGAAAGGATTTTGTTTTAAATACACTTTTAAATATAGGAGATATCCATATTTGAATTGGATTCGTTCCAAATAATTTTTTAAAACTATCTAAATATAATATAATACTATCTATTGGGGTTTTAAACCAATTATAGTCCTATCCATCTGGGAATTCCCACCTCCTATAAAAGGAGAGGTACTCCTCCAAAAAAAATTTCTACCATGAACCGTGCATCGTGTCTATGTCCATCCAGAATCTTATTCCAGTTATTACAAAATACACTACCTCCACCGTGTCGGACACACCCGACAATACAACCGATCTCCTACTCCACCCTGTCACAACCACAAGCCCATCCATCACCACCAGCATCACCATGAAATTTGGAGGAGGAGAAAGACCCTAACCTGAGTCGCTGCTCGCCTCGAGTCCGTTTCCACAGGAATCACCTCGCCATCCGCTCGATTTCCCGTTCTCCACGCCCGAGTGAGTACAACGCCGCCGGGCCAGGCGCTGCACCGCGGGGAATGCGAGCACCGACCGCCGCGTTCTCCGCCACCGAACCCCTCGATCTGCCGTGCCTCTCCTCGGCGCCGTCGTTGAGCATCCGCCGCGCAGCCGCTGTGGGGTCTTGCCTTCGCTGAACCCACCCAAGCCCTCCGATCCTCGCCGCCGAGCTTCCTCCGAACGCCGGCCTCCACCCAGCCGTCGCCTCCTTCCCGTCGGAAAACCCCATCGCCACCGCGCCCTCCGCCGTAACCCAGCGCGCGACCGCCCCTTCCGCGCAGCACCATCGACCCCTCTCCTTCCTCCAGTTCCGATCCGCCGATCCGCGCCGGAGTCGCCGCCGATCCCCGCCGGTAAAACCCCCATTTTCCACTTCTCCCTCTCACTTTCCTCTCTCTGTACTAAATGAAGAGAATAGTTACGGTTATGTAAATATAAGTAATATATTATTATTATTATATTTAATTAATATTAGTACTGTGTAATTGAATATATGTAATTAATTAATATTTTGGTTAGGGATAAGGTTATAAAGAGTATTAGTATTATTATTTTTATTATTGTTATTATTATTGTTATTATTATTATTATTATTATTATTATTATTATTATTATTATTATTATTACTATTACTACTTCCCTCTCTCTCCCTCTATTTCTATATTCATTTATTTTTATCTTAGCATTTATTTATTTAATTAATTCTTTCTTAAACACATATGCAATAAATAGTATATAAGAATTTAGTTGTATTATATTAGGTTGTATGGCTAGTAATAAATAAATTATTCAAGAAATTTTATATGTTTTCATAACAAATATAGATTTGGCTTAAATTAAAAATATATTATTTGAAAAAGGGTCTTTCCAAGTTAAATTTAGTTTTCTATAATATATATATATATATATATATATATATATATATATATATATATATATATATATATATATTAATTTATTCTCGAAAATGTTATTATATCTCGCTATAAAGTAGAACAAAGATATGGTTTCTAGTATTTGGAAAATATTTTCCTAAGTATTGTGGGCTAATAAAAGCTAGTTTTCAAAAAAGGGTTATAAATAATTTTTAAGACTAGTATATGTATATTTCTCCCCCACAAATTTTCCACGATTATCACCATAAATCATGACTGATCCTAGGGGTGAGCATTCGGTTTATTCGGTTCAAACCGAACCGAATAAGCAAAAACCGAATTGGACCGAAACCGAATAAGAAAAATCGAAACCGAACCGAATTGGTCAATAACCGAACCGAACCGAACCGAATTAAATCTGTTCGATTTTCGGTTTATTCGGTTTTTAGGTTTTTTTTGTGTATTTTTTTGTTAATATATGTAATAACTAAATATACCAAGATATATTCAGTACATACCTATAACATACACCTATATATATTTAGTATATACCTATAATTAACACACACACACACACACACACACACACACACACACACACATATATATATATATGTATATAAACTAAATTTTCTTATTCGGTTTTCGATTTTGGACCGAAACCGAATTCCAAAACCGAAACCGAAACCGAATAAGAAAATTTAGTATTTTCAAAACCGAAAACGAACCGAATTTTTTTAAAACCGAACCGAATTCCTTATTCGGTTCGGTTCGGTTTTCGGTCCAAAACCGAATAATGCTCACCCCTAACTGATCCCACATTCCTATTTTCTTGTGAATTTCGGATCTTGTACATCAATCTTGGCTAATGGACTACTCGGACTTGTCGAGTTATTGCACCACACCCGGCGTCACACCAGGCGACACACCAGACAAGACACCTTGCCTTTACTGTTTAATTTCTTACTCAATATCATGCATACTTTTTCTTTATGTTGTTCTTTCAAAATTATATATATGCAAATTATTGTATTTTGTGCAATTGGCTTAGAGTTAAGAGACCACCGTATGTTTAGTGCATCTCATAAACCGTCACGATGTGCCACGGGTTGTGTGTGAGTTGTGAGTCGCATATAGATACGGACTTGCGTACCGACCGTACATCGGTACGTACAGGCCGTTCGTTAGGATATAACTGCCAATAGATTATGTAGAAGACTTGGCAGTTATTAAGGATTAAACAGTGTCGTGGAGTCGACACTTATATAGTATCATGGGGAAAGGGGAGACAGTTATTAGCGTAGGGGTTACATGTTCAGTACACACATGGATTTGGGTCGATAGTGTCTCGGATGAGCGATACTTACTGCCCCGGGGCGAATAGTTCTCGTATGAGAGCTACTTTCTGCCTATGGTCGATAGTGTCTCTTATGAGCGCTACCTACTACCACTCTCTCTCCATCTATGCTGAACACCTAAGCTCCTGCATAGAACGTTGTCTTCTCAAAGTGTATATCACATAGAATGGTTAGGAACCTTTATGCATGTCTATTTTCTATTGAGCTCTTACTATTCAGTTATGGTATGATATTATGTGTCTTGTTACGTCCCTCTGAGGACCTGGTTATCTCTCCAGGTGTGTATTTTCGTGATTCTTGTAGGTGCTCTAGCTAAGGCCATTCCTTCCCTCGTGATGATTGCTCTTGGACTCGTCACTTGCTCTCACTTGCTAAATTCTTTCCTTGTATATTTTTCCATGTTCAATTTGGTTGGTAGAGGACGTTGTCTCCGTCCAACTATTGTGTACTTGACAAACTCAAAGTTGCTTTATATCATTATTATTCTTTGTGGATGAGATTTAGTGTCTTGGCTTTCTACATTTACAGCTTATGTATATATACGAGTCGTATATTTACTCGTATATACAGCTGGCATGATACGTATCTAGTCTTAAGTATTTGGGACTGGGGCATTACAGCTGGGATCAGGGCATACTACTGGGGTCTTTGCTGCTGGAAGACGTGTGCCTGAGCCGGCAATGGCCTCGGAGGCTGATACTGCTGCTGCTGCTGCACTGGTGCTGGTCCCCTTACTGAGGGACTAGTTGTAGTGCCCCGTCCTGCTCAGTCAATCGGAGGAATCGAAACACGTCGTAGCCTTGCAACGGCTTGCTCGGAGACATCGCTTAGGTGGGGTAGTTTCGGTGAACTTGCCTCATCTTTGCCTTCACATAATAAATCGTGTTTTCAACTTGCACAAGTAGGCTTAATAATAAAAGAGATGAATCCACATAGCTAAGAAAATAATCCCGATGGGTCAAAATGAGTTAGAACATAGAAAAACGTCCCACGGTCGACTTAGAGTTGGTGCACGACGTGCTTTGAAAATGACACTCGGTCCTTCGTCCCGTGGCTTGGGAGAAGGAAAGTTGGTCTTCGGTGCAAAAGCTGAGAGTTAGCCTAATTCATGGGCGTCGCCCGCATAAACGCTTGATAAAGCATGCACGGTTCCACTGCGCAAGGCTTGGAATAGCCTTTGCTTGTCCCTCAGGTTAAGTCGTAGGCTTGAGTAAGTTACGCAAAGTTATGCCGATCGACCTAAGTCATTCCAAGTGCGGTATCGCTCATTCTGCGGTTGTCAAGTTAAATAGTCCCACGATCCCAAGGCCCGTCATACTAGGTATGACCTAGGCGATAGCATTGCGTAGAGCACGAGTTGTTTTAAGGCACGAGCTACGGTTGGTTCAGAGAAAAGTTAGCCACGGTCTGTCGATACTTAAGAAAACACGTTCTGTTCAAGTTAAATGAGAAGGCTATGCAGTAGCCGTTCCCAGAGTTCAAAGAATGTAAAGTCTAAGCGACGGTTAGTCACCGAGAGAAAATATATCGGGATTGTGGTTCAATCGCCGAGGCAACCATGGTTTGGGCTCTGCAAAGAAGTATGAAAATGAGAAGAAGTAAAATAAAGGAACTAGGAGATGATGATGAGACCATGCATTATGTTAAGTCTAGAAGTTAGCGTAGGCGCGTGGTCATAGACAACTTGTCGACAAGGGCGATGGTTCTTCGGATAGGAAACCTTGGGCCAGGGACCGATCCGGCCTAGGAAGAACAGATTATAGCCGAGCTGGGTATGAAGCAACCGGTAGGTCGGGGACTTGCATCGAGGATAGCAACCGGCGGTGCAAGGGTCCCGAATGCCAGGCTATATCCAGAATGGCTAGTTAATGCCAGTGACCATTCATATAGATGTGTCGGCACGGGCGACAATCCGCGTGTGTGCCTTTGGATTGAGTTGAGTTGGATGTATAAGCAGTTAGTGAACAAAAACTCTGGGCCTAAGATTTGGCTGCAACGAAGGCGGCGTGCTTCGGCACGAGATGTGGCATCGAGTGTAAAGTTGTTAGCATAGAGTACATGAGTTAGGCTTGAGCTGTTGCGAGTTAAGTCAAAAAGGGCCGTAAGGCAAGTTGTGTGAAGTTACATCGAGTTGCTGGGCACGACCTCGAAATATGAGGTACGGCCGCATTGTCACAACACAAGTGTAGGCGAGACTAACCGAGGAGGCGCTGCTTCAGAGTTATTGAAGCACGAAATGAGTTTGGCACGACCGAATCGTTACGTTCCAGAGTTTGGCACGAAAGACAAGTATGAGTCGGTGCGTTGAAAATGCAAGCACGAGAAAGGTCTAGAGGCAAGGAAATGGAGTCTATCGCGTAGTTGCGTCTCTAATTTTGGCTGTAAGACAAACACGACTTGATAGGTCAACGTTGTCGAGTGGACGTTACTGTTGCAAGCACGAGATGGTCTTCGGACACAAGTATGCCAAGGCGTCTGTCATAAAACTGATCCTAAGACAAGACTAGAAAGACAATTGTTAAGAATGGACTATGTTGCACAAAGTAAAGTAAACGTGTTGGTTTTGTATGTGTGGGCGAGGAGCTCATTCCACCAGTACAGTTGAGTACTGACACCCACATAGTTTATATGTGCAGGCACAGGTAGAAGCTCGTGGCGCGGAGCTCGCTTGGATGCATCGAGGTACGGAGTTCCTTGGCGATTCGAAGCGTGCGGCCGCATGGAGTAAAGACTTATACAGGACATAATGTATGGACGTCGCCTTCCAAAGCTTCCGCTGATCCAAGACTTGTATTCAGAGATGAGAGAGAGCTGAGTGACTTGTAAATGTGAGATGAGTGAGCTTGAGTGATTGTAATCTTGACCATGGCGCCCCATTGTAACCTTTGTTCCAATATCAATAAAAAGAGTGTTTTGCAATGACTTGTGTTTTTGTTTCAAATTCCGCTGCTAATATTCAATGTCTCTGCACGGGACTTCTGTGCGACGACCTCGTCGCAGTCGCTGAAATCGGCCGTTATGGAACCGGCCTTGCACGAGCGCAATCTAGGCTCGTGCGGCATCATGCCTTAGCGAGGACTATCGCTCCTATGGGAGTGGGACGGAACATAATGGTATCAAAGTACGGCTTTACGTCCTTGGACCGTCGATTGAATTCTTTAACTTCGATATTTCCGCAAACTCTGAATGTTGCTTCTGCATATTGATATCGTTGGTGCGCTCTCTCTCTCAATTGTCCCATGGGATGTCTATACAATGAGTCTATCTATTTTGCAAAACGTAGGAGAACAGTTTTTGTCAAAACAAAAAGATGGTTCGCGTAAGCACGGTTGGCTAAGTCGGGCTGGGCATATACACCAAGGATTGCGTCGACCTTAGAAAAGTCGAGTGCGGGAATTGAATAGTGTCGAGCAAGAATGAGTTGAACTTGGTTGAGTAAGTGGGATGACTATCGACAGGGGTACTATCGAGCGACGATAACGTCGGTGCGATATGGATGAGCGTGCTTGGAAATTGAGGAATGGTTCGAATGGGGAATTTGAAGAAGTCAATTTTGATTCGAATGTTAGTTGAGGATTTGTTGAAAGACTTCATTCCTGAGTGGTGTATGCGATAGTCTCAGGAATGTCGATCGATCGATTAAGGATGCGGGGTGTCGGTGAGTCTATCAGCAAGCGTCGTGTTATGCAAAGCCTTAGAAAGAGTGTCGTTGAACAAGACGTAGTCTTGAAGATTTTGATAAGTCGGTTCGAATAACTTAGAAATGGACGCACACAAAACGTGCACGGGATTGAGGATTGCGCGAGTATAAAATACAAAAATGATCGAGTAGGTGAAATCGAATCGAGGAAAAACTTAAGGTATAGCGAACGGATGACTTGATCGAAGAAAATGATATGGATCGTATATGAAAAGTTAGCATGACGGAAAGATAGCGTGCATGAAAAGTTTGAATTTTAAAGTTACGCAATGACTCTGAGGATTTGATCGAATGTTGCTCGATGATTTGATTTAACAAAGGGACGATGCGAATTGAGGAAATACAATGGTCGATGACTTAAGATAGACGGACGAATATACATGATTTCGGATTTGAGAAATTTGATGTTATGAATGATTCGAAGGATAATGATCGAACTTGAATTGAATGTCGAGAAGATTATCCAGTCGGATGATAGCATCATTCGTACGACTCGAAACTTGTTGTAAAGGAAGATCGTCAGGTTACGCATGTCATCGATGGTATTGAGGCGTATCAAAGATCGATATGCGATAACTCGGGGGTACTCTGACTCGGCGAAGGACGATCGTGCAAAGTGTTATTGTTCGGTTGGATACAATACTTAGGACTTTGATTGAGATGAATTTTGGATAAAAATAGAAGTGTCTTAATGGTTACGCGGATAACCACAGTGTCGACATTCTTGTCTTGCACGAGCGCTACTCCAGCCTTGCACATACGTTGCGTCAGATTTGGGGCGATCGTTCCGCGTGAGCGCTGACATGGTCATTCATGTCACGGGAATGATCGAACTCAGAAAATCAGGACACGGCAACTCTGATTGTCTCGACTTGCTGGTTTGATGCGGAGGAAAATTCGAGGATGTGTAGACTTGCGATTGATGAATGAAATGAAACTTGAGGATTGAATAGATCTAATCCACGTATCGAAAGTGAATTAGTCTAGACGCAAAACAAGAGTTACGTCCCGATGAGGATGACTATCCCGTAGGAGCGTGCATGGTGATTCGTGCCCACCGTGGGTAATCTGAATCGCGTGAAATTGGGGCACAACATATTGTTAAGTTAGACGACCTTGTGATCGATTACATGAATTGGAATAGATGACTTCGGAAGTATGGAATAAAATTGTGGTTTAGCGGTGAATTGTGTCGTAGCGTGCTTGACTTGAGGATTGATAGACGGATTATGTCGAACGTGTTCGAAGAGATAGACTGTGCGAAGATGGTTTGTTGAACGAGCGATATTGAGTTGTCATGAAATTGGTTGAAACGTGAGTGATCGTAGGATGGCTTTGCTGAATGACTCTGACCCCGTGCGACGAATGTTGGGATGTGTGTAGGAAATCTATGCTCGATGTTTAGAAATCAGAGTGATGCGAGCTTGGGTAGAAAACCCCGTACTATCAACTTGGTTTGACCTTAGATGGGGTCAGTGTTGATATCATTGTTTGGGAACTATGATTCCAATACTGACAGAAAGACATAGCCTAGCGGTTAGGCAGACGTCCGAGTGCGAAGTGGTAGGATTGTGGAGGCACCACTCGCGAGCTCGGTTGACATGCACGTATATCAGGGACGCCCGAATATGTGCACGATCCGACTCGAGTGGTGATGGCGGATTCTTTATCACGAGGCTTGGCTGAAATGCATGTATTTCGGGGACGCCTGGAATATGTGCACGATCCAACTAAGCGATACGTTGAATCAAGTGAGACTTGAGGAACAAGAAAGTGTCAGGGATTTTGAGATCGTGAGTTTCGAAGAAATATTGATGATCATTGAATTGAGACGAGTTCGAGTGTTGGTTGATCAGTCGGTGTACCATACAACTAAGTTAGCAATAGCACGAGCGTGGCTCGGATTTGAGGAATACATAGGAGAAAGGTGTGCGACAAACGTAGGATGTTGAAGCAAAGTTATAAGTCTATAAGTGTACTCAGTAAGTTTCGAGGACGAAACTTTTTCTGAGTGGTGTATGATGTAGTGTCCCGTCTCGCTCAGTCAATCGGAGGAATCGAAACGCCAACGGCGTTCGGACTTAGCCTTACAACGGCTTGCTCGGAGACATCGCTCAGGTGGGATAGTTTCGGTGAACTTGCCTCATCTTTGCCTTCACATAATAAATTATGTTTTCAACTTGCACAAGTAGGCTTAATAATAAAAGAGATGAATCCACATAGCTAAGGGAATAATCCCGATGGGTCAAAATGAGTTAGAACATGGAAAAATATCCCACGGTCGGCTTAGAGTTGGTGCACGATGTGCTTTGAAAATGACACTCGGTCCTTCGTCCCGTGGCTTGGGAGAAGAAAAGTTGGTCTTCGGTGTAAAAGCTGAGAGTTAGCCTAAGTCATGGGCGTCGCCCGCATAAACACTTGATAAAGCGTGCACGGTTCCACTGCGCAAGGCTTGGCATAGCCTTGGCTTGTCCCTCGGGTTAAGTCGTAGGCTTGATTAAGTTACGCAAAGTTATGCCGGTCGACCTAAGTCATTCCAAGTGCGTTCCCGCTCATTCTGCGATTGTCAAGTTAAATAGTCCCACGATCCCAAGGCCCGTCATACGAGGTATGACCTGGGCGATAGCATTGCGTTGAGCATGAGTCGGTTTAAGGCACGAGCTACGGTTGGTTCAGAGAAAAGTTAGCCACGGTCTGTCGATACTTAAGGAAACACGTTCTGTTCAAGTTAAATGGAAAGGCTATGCAGTAGCCGTTCCCGTAGTTCAAAGAATGTTAAGTCTAAGCGACGGTTAGTCGCCGAAAGGAAATATATCGGGACTGTGGTTCAGTCGCCGAGGCAACCCTGGTTTGGGCTCTGCAAAGAAGTGTAAAAATAAGAAGAAGTAAAATAAAGGAACTAGGAGATGATGATGAGACCATGCATTAGGTTAAGTCTAGAAGTTAGCATAGGCACGTGGTCATGGACAACTTGTCGACAAGGGCGATGGTTCTTCGGATCGGAAACCTTGGGCCAGGGACCGATCCGGCCTAGGAAGAACAATTATAGCCAAGCTAGGTATGAAGCAACAGGTAGGTCGGGGACTTGCATCGAGGATCGCAACCGGCGGTGCAAGGGTCCCGAATGCCAGGCTATGTCCAGAATGGGTAGTTAATGCCAGTGACCATTCATATAGATGTGTCGGTACGGGCGGCAATCCGCGTTTGTACCTTTGGATTGAGTTGAGTTGGATGTGTAAGCAGTTAGTGAACAAAAAGTTTGGGCCTAAGATTTGGCTACAACGAAGGCGACGTGCTTCGGCACGAGATGTGGCATCAAGTGTAAAGTTGTTAGCATAGAGTACATGAGTTAGGCTTGAGCTGTTGCGAGTTAAGTCGAGAAGGGCCTTAGGGCAATTTGTGTGAAGTTACATCGAGTTGCTGGGCACGACCTCGAAATATGAGGTACGGCCGCGTTGTCACAACACAAGTGTAGGCGAGACTAACCGAGGAGGCGCTGCCTCAGAGTTATTGAAGCACGAAATGAGTTCGTGGCACGGCCGAGTCATTACGTCCCAGAGTTTGGCACGAAAGACAAGTATGAGTCGGTACGTTGAAAATGCAAGCACGAAAAAGGTCTAGAGGCAAGGAAATGGAGTCTATCGCGTAGTTGCGTCTCTGATTTTGGCTGTAAGGCAAGCACGACTTGATAGGTCAACGCGGTCGAGTGGACGTTACTGTTGCAAGCACGAGATGGTCTTCGGACACAAGTATGCCAAGGCGTCTGTCATAAAACTGATCCTAAGACAAGACTAGAAAGACAATTGTTAAGAATGGAATATGTTGCACAAAGTAAACGTGTTGGTTTTGTATGGGTGGGCGAGGAGCTCATTACACCAGTACAGTTGAGTACTGACACCCACATAGTTTACATGTGCAGGCACAGGTAGAAGCTCGTGGCGCGGAGCTCGCTTGGATGCGTCGAGGCACGGAGTTCCTTGGCGATTCAAAGCGTGCGGCCGCATGGAGTAAAGACTTATACAGGACATAATATATGGACGTCGCCTTCTAAAGCTTCCGCTGATCCAAGACTTGTATTCAGAGATGAGAGAGAGTTGAGTGACTTGTAAATGTGAGATCAGTGAGCTTGAGTGATTGTAATCTTGGCCATGGCGCCCCATTGTTACCTTTGTTCTAATATCAATAAAAAGGGTGTTTTGCAATGACTTGTGTTTTTGTTTCAAATTCCGCTGCTAATATTCAATGTCTCTACACGGGACTTCTGTGCGACGACCTCGTCGCAGCCGCTGAAATCGGCCGTTATGGAACCCGCCTTGCATGAGCGCAATCTAGGCTCGTGCAGTATTACGCCTTAGCGAGGACGATCGCTCCTACGGGAGTGGGGCGTGACATAATGGTATCAAAGCACGGCTTTACGTCCTTGGATCGTCGATTGAATTCTTTAAATTCGATATTTCTGCGAACTCTGAATGTTGCTTCCGCATATTGATATCGTTGGTGCACTCTCTCTCAATTGTCCCACGGGATGTCCATATAATGAGTCTATCTATTTTGCAAAACATAGGAGAACAGTTTTTGTCAAAACAAAAAGATGGTTCGCGTAAGCACGGTTGGCTAAGTCGGACTGGGCATATACACCAAGGATTGCGTCGACCTTAGAAAAGTCGAGTACGGGAATTGAATAGTGTCGAGCAAGAATGAGTTGAACTTGGTTGAGTAAGTGGGATGACTATCGACAGGGGTACTATCGAGCGACGATAACGTCGGTGCGATATGGATGAGCGTGCTTGGAAATTGAAGAATGGTTCGAACAGGGAATTTGAAGAAGTCGATTTAGATTCGAATGATAGTTGAGGATTTGTTGAATGACTTCATTCCTGAGTGGTGTATGCGATAGTCTCAGGAATGTCGATCGATCGATTAAGGATGCGGGGTGTCGGTGAGTCTATCAGCAAGCGTCGTGTTATGCAAAGCCTTAGAAAGAGTGTCGTTGAACGAGACGTAGTCTTGAAGATTTTTTTGAGTCGGTTCGAATAACTTAGAAATGGACACGCACAGAACGTGCACGGGATTGAGGATTGCACGAGTATAAAATGCAAAAATGATCGAGTAGGTGAAATCGAATCGTGGAAAAACTTAAGGAGTAGCGAATGGATGACTTGATCGAAGAAAATAATATGGATCATATATGAAAAGTTAGCACGACGGGAAGATAGCGTGCATAAAAAGTTTGAATTTTAAAGTTAGGCAATGACTCTGAGGATTGGATCGAATGTTGCTCGATGATTTGAGTTAACAAAGGGACGATGCGAATTGAGAAAATGCATTGGTCGATGACTTAAGATAGACGGACGAATATACGTGATTTTGGATTTGAGAAATTTGATGTTGTGAATGATTCGAAGGATAATGATCAAACTTGAATTGAATGTCGAGGAGATTATCCAGTCGAATGATAGCATCATTCGCACGACTCGGAACTTGTTGTAAAGGAAGATCGTCAGGTTACGTATGTCATTGATGGTATTGAGGCGTATCAAAGATCGATATGCGATAACTCGGAGGTACTCTGACTCGGCGAAGGACGATCGTGCAAAGTGTTATTGTTCGGTTGGATACAATACTTAGGACTTTGATTGAGATGAATGTTGGATGAAAATAGAGGTGTCTTGATGGTTATGCGGATAACCACAGTGTCGACATTCTTGTCTTGCATGAGCGCTACTCCAGCCTCGCACATGCGTTGCGTCGGATTTAGGGTGATCGTTCCGCGTGAGAGCTGACATGGTGATTCTTGTCGCGGGAATGATCGAACTCGAAAAATCAGGATGCGGCAACTTAGATTGTCTCAACTTGTTAGTTTGATGCGAAGGAAAATTTGAGGATGTGTAGATTTGCGATTGATGAATGAAATGAAACTTGATGATTGAGTAGATCCAATCCACGTATCGAAAGTGAATTAGTCTAGACGCAAAACAAGAGTTACGTCCCGATGAGGATGACTATCCCGCAGGAGCATGCATGGTGATTCGTATCCACCATAGGTAATCTGAATCGCGTGAGATCGGGGCGTAACATATTGTTAAGTTAAACGACCTTATGATCGATTACATGAACTGGAATAGATGACTTCAGAAGTATGGAATAAAATTATGGTTTAGCGATGAATTGTGTCGTAGCGTGCTTGACTTGAGGATTGATAGACGGATTATGTCGAACGTATTCGAAGAGATAGACTGTGCGAAGATGGTTTGTTGAACGAGCGATATTGAGTTGTCGTGAAATTGGTTGAAACGTGAGTGATCGTAAGATGGCTTTGCTGAATGACTCTGACCCCGTGCGACGAATGTTGGTATGTGTGTAGAAAATCTATGCTCGATGTTTAGAAATCAGAGTGATGCGAGCTTGGGTAGAAAACCCCGTACTATCAACTTGGTTTGACCTTAGATGGGGTCAGTGTTGATATCGTTGTTTGGAAACTATGATTCCAATACTGACAGAAAGACATAGCCTAGCGGTTAGGCAGACGTCTGAGTGCGAAGTGGTAGGATTATTGAGGCACCACTCGCGAGCTCGGTTGACATGAACGTATATCAGGGACGCCCGAATATGTGCACGATCCGACTCGAGTGGTGATGGCGGATTCTTTATCACGAGGTTTGGCTGAAATGCATGTATTTCGGGGATGCCTGGAATATGTGCATGATCCAACTAAGTGATACATTGAATCAAGTGAGACTTGAGGAACGAGAAAGTGTCAGGGATTTTGAGATCGTGAGTTTCGAAGAAATGTTGATGATCATTGAATTGAGACGAGTTCGAGTGTTGGTTGATCAGTCGGTGTACCATACAACTAAGTTAGCAATAGCACGAGCGTGACTCGGATTTGAGGAATATATAGGAGAAAGGTGTGCGACAAACGTAGGATGTTGAAGCAAAGTTATAAGTCTATAAGTGTACTCAGTAAGTTTCGAGGATGAAACTTTTTCTGAGTGGTGTATGATGTAGTGCCCCATCCTGCTCAGTCAATCGGAGGAATCGAAACGCCGACGGCGTTCGGACTTAGCCTTGCAACGGCTTGCTCGGAGACATCGCTTAGGTAGGGTAGTTTCGGTAAACTTGGCTCATCTTTGCCTTCACATAATAAATCGTGTTTTCAACTTGCACAAGTAGGCTTAATAATAAAAGAGATGAATCCACATAGCTAAGGGAATAATCCCGATGGGTCAAAATGAGTTAGAACATGGAAAAATGTCCCATGGTCGGCTTAGAGTTGGTACACGACGTGCTTTAAAAATGACACTCGGTCCTTCGTCCCGTGTCTTGGGAGAAGGAAAGTTGGTCTTCGGTGCAAAAGCTGAGAGTTAGCCTAAGTCATGGGCGTCGCCCACATAAATGCTTGATAAAGCGTGCACGGTTCCACTGCACAAGGCTTGGCATAGCCTTTGCTTGTCCCTCGGGTTAAGTCGTAGGCTTGAGTAAGTTACGCAAAGTTATGCCGGTCGACCTAAGTCATTCCAAGTACGGTCCCGCTCATTCTGCGGTTGTCAAGTTAAATAGTCCTACGATCCCAAGGCCCGTCATACGAGGTATGACCTGGGCGATAGCATTGCGTAGAGCACGAATCGGTTTAAGGCACGAGCTACGGTTGGTTCAGAGGAAAGTTAGCCATGGTCTGTCGATACTTAAGGAAATACGTTCTGTTCAAGTTAAATGGAAAGGCTATGCAGTAGCCGTTCCCGGAGTTCAAAGAATGTTAAGTCTAAGCGACGGTTAGTCGCCGAGAGGAAATATATCGGGACTGTGGTTCAGTCGCTGAGGCAACCCTCGTTTGGGCTCTGCAAAGAAGTGTGAAAATAAGAAGAAGTAAAATAAAGGAACTAGGAGATGATGATGAGACCATGCATTACGTTAAGTCTAGAAGTTAGCGTAGGCGCATGGTCATGGACAACTTGTCGACAAGGGCGATGGTTCTTCGGATCAGAAACCTTAGGCCAGGGACCGATCCGGCCTAGGAAGAACAGATTATAGCCGAGCTGGGTATGAAGCAACCGGTAGGTCGGGGACTTGCATCGAGGATAGCAACCGGCGGTGCAAGGGTCCCGAATGCCAGGCTATGTCCAGAACGGCTAGTTAATGCCAGTGACCATTCATATAGATGTGTCAGCACGGGCGACAATCCGCGTGTGTGCCTTTGGATTAAGTTGAGTTAGATGTGTAAGCAGTTAGTGAACAAAAAGTCTGGGCCTAAGATTTGGCTACAACGAAGGCGACGTGCTTCGGCACGAGATGTAGCGTCGAGTGTAAAGTTGTTAGCATAGAGTACATGAGTTAGGCTTGAGCTGTTGCGAGTTAAGTCGAGAAGGGCCGTAGGGCAAGTTGTGTGAAGTTACATCGAGTTGCTGGGCACGACCTCGAAATATGAGGTACGGCCGCGTTGTCACAACACAAGTGTAGGCGAGACTAACCAAGGAGGCGCTGCCTCAGAGTTATTGAAGCACAAAATGAGTTCGTAGCAGGACCGAGTCGTTACGTCCCAGAGTTTGGCACGAAACACAAGTATGAGTCGGTGCGTTGAAAATACAAGCGCAAAAAAGGTCTAGAGGCAAGGAAATGGAGTCTACCTCGTAGTTGCGTCTCTAATTTTGGCTGTAAGGCAAGCACGACTTGATAGGTCAACGTTGTCGAGTAGACGTTACTGTTGCAAGCACGAGATGGTCTTCGGATACAAGTATGCCAAGGCATCTGTCATAAAACTGATCCTAAGACAAGATTAGAAAGACAATTGTTAAGAATGGACTATGTTGCACAAAGTAAATAAACGTGTTGGTTTTGTAGGAGTGGACGAGGAGCTCATTCCACCAGTACTGTTGAGTACTGACACCCACATAGTTTACATGTGCAGGCACAGGTAGAAGCTCGTGGCACGGAGCTCACTTGGATGCGTCGAGGCACGGAGTTCTTTGGTGATTCGAAGCGTACGGCCGCATGGAGTAAAGACTTATACAGGACATAATATATGGACGTCGCCTTCCAAAGCTTCCGCTGATCCAAGACTTGTATTCAGAGATGAGAGAGAGCTGAGTGACTTGTAAATGTGAGATGAGTGAGCTTGAGTGATTGTAATCTTGGCCATGGTGCCCCATTGTAACCTTTGTTCCAATATCAATAAAAAGAGTGTTTTGCAATGACTTGTGTTTTTGTTTCAAATTCTGGTGCTAATATTCAATGTCTCTGCACGGGACTTCTGTGCGACAACCTCGTCGCAGTCGCTGAAATCGGCTGTTATGGAACCCGCCTTGCACAAGCGCAATCTAGGCTCGTGCCGCATCACGCCTTAGCGAGGACGATAGCTCCTACGGGAGCGGGGCGTGACACTAGTCTGGGCCGATGATGAACTGGCCCTATTCGGATAGGACCCTATCTTGTGGTCCGGTGCTCCACAAGCCAAGCACAATCCCTGTGCTCTGCGACACTCCGAAAAAACGTGTCCTGGCTTCCCATAATGAGTGCAGCCCACTGCGAAAGACTGCTTCTGCTTTTGCTGCTGAGGGTTCGTCGGGGTCGAATGCTGAACTGACGTCACTGAGGCTGCCTGCCTCGGGGCTCCAATGGTCAAAGCCCTGGCTGTCGGGGCTGGTGCTGATGACTGATTCGTCTGGCCTTGTGATCGCTTTCGACCCCCGGTCCTGTCCACGATCCTCTGGAAGGTATATTCGTGCCTTCTGGCTACTCTCAACACTGCATCAAAAGTCTTATGCTCAAACTGCTCCACTGCCAATAAGATCTCTAGATGGAGCCCCTGCTGGAACCGCTGGGCTTTGTTGAACTTCGTCGCTACCAAAGGTGGGAGCAAACCGACTAAGTTTCGAAAACTCGGCCGCATAACCATCGACCGTCCTGCCCATCTGCTTCAGATTGGTGAGCCTCGTCTGTAGATCGTACCGAGCTACAGCATCAAAATACTTGGTCTGGAATCTCTTCCTGAATAGTGCCCAGCAATAGGGGCTACTAATCCAACGGCCTGCGCCGCCCACCAGCTGCGGGCAAGATCCAATAGCTGTAGGCATACCACGGCCACCTTCTCGTTCTCTAGAGTCCTGGCTGCTTCTAGAATCACCTCTGTGTCCTGAAGCCAAGCATCTGCAGCGATCGCATCTTCACTACCGTCGAAGAAGGGAGGGTTCAAGCGCTTGAAGTTGTTGGCCGCACTGTTACCCTGATGACCTCCTCTGGTCAAAGCATCTTCCACCGCCTGGTGCAAGACATCTCCACGACGATCTTGAGAAGCTAGCAATGTCCTGATGAGACCCACCAAGGTGCCATCATCTGGTTCTGCAGGCTGAACTGGCTGGACTGGTGACTCTCCTCTAATAGACACAACTCTGGAGACTACTCTCGAATGCTGGGCTTGATCTCCAGGTTGTGGCTGGTCCACGAGAGGTGCTCCGCCTTGCTGATCGACAAGCCCAGGTACAATGCCACTGAAAAAGACGACATAGGGAACAATAAGGAAGGACCAGTACAGATCAATGATACAAGCATGCGATCAGGACAAGAATTTCAGGGATTCAGAAGATACGAGTAGAGATCAAGGGCGAGTACTGATTTTGACATCTATTCGGTAAACACTCACATATCTTGATTTACAAGACCTTGCATGGGCTACCACTTAAACCATGTCATGCCCCAGAACCAGAATACTGGAGAGCGGGGGCAGACATAGCCAGCTATGTATAATAAAATAGAATCCACCTCATTATACGGTCACGGCTGTCTAGATATATGAGAGTTCAACTACAATCCATCAGTCTCTTACGGTCATGAACAAGCCTGTTGTCTCAATCACAAGCAAGCAAATAAGTGTTACAAGATGTAAGATCACCAAATATACAACAGTAAGGCGGCCCAAACATTACATATTCAGCTGATCATGAAGCTAGTCGTTACAAAATGTGAGGACTAGCAAGAGTTTTAGTCAATACATGATCAACCCTAGGATTTGCCAATCATGTTACAGCCCATAGACAGACAGTAAGTAAAGTACAATCGAACAAAAAAGGTACTTGTCGGCTAAACGCCTCAAAAGAATATTTGTACAATAAAGTGGGAGAACAAAATAACCAACTCGTTGCCCTGGTTACGCCTGGTGGTCACCATCGGGCAGGAAAGTCGGTAGATCCTCGAGAGCTGCTCCGGAATCTGGCCATACAAAACCAGCGGGGTCAGACCCCAGAAAGAGCAAGTGCCACAAAGGAGGCTTCACTTAGGAACTAAAACCAGCAATTAGCACAAGAATATAATTACATAATAAAAGACAGTAATTAAGAAAAAGCACGAAAGGTGATATACGATGAGATAACCACGGGACTATTCAGATAACCAGGGTACAACTCGTAAACCAAACAAGGACCGGGGTTGTAATCCTTCGTCTGAACAGAACTTGGTTTCTCCCACCATTTATCGACAAGATAATATAAGAAATCAGGACATGTAACAATCTTGTACAGGATCAAGACAGGACTAGACAGATTATACCTCATCCAACAATCACGGCTAAGCAATAAGTATGGCTTGATACTTTAACTAACTAGGGTTATCACAGGCCTAGTTACTAGCAAGATGCAATGAGATTATTCCACAGCCACAAGCCCTGCAGACCATCCAGGTTATCCAGGTCGAATATCTTGTTCATGGAGGGTGCAACACATGGCAGTGTGCTGGAAATGTGCCCTACTCGTCGGCAGGCTACAAGTCCACTTGAGCGCCCAGATAAGGGGATTGCCTATAGCTGGAAAATCTCTTCATGACTACTGGATTATTCTAGTTATTAGACATAGTTGTATTCAGTAGGTACCCTTGACCATGGTACTCAGGGGTCCCTATCCTAGACATGATGTAAGACAAGACGGGTTTATTTGTACAAGCATAATCGTCCACGGTATCCAGGTCATTCATTCTTGTCATATCAAGCTAGCCTCGCAACAGCATATCGAGGTATATCATGTCAGGTTTATCATGTCTAGAGTGCGCCACGGCGGGCCACTATCCTGTCAGGTTATCATGTCAAGTTTACTCGTCAGGAGTGCGCCACGACGGGCCACTTATCATGTCATGTTACTTGTCAGGAGTGCACCACTACGGGTTACTGTCATGTTCATGGTACATGTACAGGATAACATAGTATAAGCAATTCTATCAAGTGCCTAAGTACGCTGAGGGTCACAAGACATGAGCATAATAAAATAATTAAAATAACAAAGGGACAAGGCTGGGGGAGGAGTCATGCGGCTCGAGCTTATGCGGCCAGGGGAGTTTAGGCCTATGCGGCTCAAGAAGACAGTTCATGCGGCTGAGTCCTTTGCGGTCTCATGCGGCTGGGAGAAGTCCATGCGGCTGGAAGGAAGTCCAGGGCGCATGCGGCTCAAGAAGAACAGGCATATGCGACTCAGGATCACTGGGTCCCATACGGCCAGGGAAAGATAGGTCTCATGCGGCTGGAGAGGATGGACCTTATGCGGCCATGGGAGTCTGAGTCTCATGCGGCTCAGGATCACTGGGCCTCATGCGACCAGGGAAGAATTGGGTCTCATGCGGCTGAAAGGACTCGGGTCCTTATGCGGCCAAAAAATGGGCCTTAATGCGGCCAGAGAAGTTCAGGCTTATGCGGCTCAAGGAGTTCAGTCTCATGCGGCTGAAAGGACACGGGTCCTTATGCGGCCTGGAAATGACTGTGTCTCATGCGGCTGGAGAATAGACTGAGTCTTTTGCGGTTCAGCCAATACGGGTAATGCGGCCCGATCCAAGTACATGCCGTACGGCTGGGTTTCATATGGTCTCATGCGGCCAATAGATCAATCCTCATGCGGCTGGGGATAAGTTCGTGCAGCATAGGCCATGCGGCCAAGAAAAGAACTTGCCGCATAAGATTCTATGCGGCTGACTTCATGCGGCAGGAAACTATGCACGGCTGGAACTATTCTTCTTCTCCAAATTTTTGAGAAGAAGAGCACCATGAAGCCATGCTTCCAAGCTCCATAAAACCTGCATCTAGAGTCCAAATCCGAACTTCCATAGGTCAAAATAGGACAGAATGAAATTCTCTACAACATGGAACCATCAGAACTTGATAATAACAAGATTAAATAGATAAAAATCTAAGAAATTAGTAAATACAATAAATTAGATCTACAAGAATTTAGCCATGGAAATTGAAAATGCCAAGTACTAAAGATTAGAATGTTGCAAGGAAGAGAATGGAACAATAAATCTTGAGTTCCTCCATGAAGCAAGATGCACTTGCCTAAGCTCTCTCTCTCTCTCTCTCACAGGTTGGTGAGGAGTTAATGGTGGAGAAGAAGAAGAGTAATAAAGAGAGAGAAAGAAGAATGAGTTAATAAATGAAGATGGTGGTGGTAGGTAAGGGTTCTCCCCTTGGTTCATGTTGAACCAATAAGTAACCCAAGCCTAGCCGAATCAAACCAAGATGAACCAGAAATAAAAATGCCAAATAAACCAAGCAGGAAGACATGCAATACAAGTCGAGATACGTATACGTATTCCAAAATACGTAATACGAACCACATGTATTACAACTCTGCCTCCCCTGTTACAGAAAGTACTCTGGTAGCTCCTGAGCTTCTTCTTCGTCTCAGAATGGCCTCGTCACCTCCCCGAGCTTCTCTGACACACATACGGCGCTCGTCGCACTCCGGGGTCTTTTCCACGTAGGTTGGGGACCCCACCCACTCTAACATTTCTCATCCTTCACAACTATGTGGAGGAGGTCGTCATTCCGATGATCTACCTGCAGAACTCAAATTTTTCTCTAAGTAGAATCTTGGTGAATATATCTGCTCTGTTATCATCTATATGAACCTTCCCAAGCTCTGCATCCTTCTTCTCAACCACATCCTGTATCCAATAATACCGAGTCTCGATGTGCTTAGATCGGCTATGAAAGGTCTGATTCTTTACAAGGTAAATAGTACTCTGACTGTCGCAAAGCAAAGTATATTGCTCTTGCTTCAGCCCCATTTCTTACAAAAGCTTTTTCATCCATAGCAACTTCTTGCAGTCCTTCTTTACCGCAATGTACTCTGCCTCTGTCATTGACAAGGCAACACACTTCTGCAACCGCGACTGCAACGATACTGCTCCTCCAACAAACATCGTCATATAGCCCGAAGTCGATCGCTTTGTATCTACATCTCCAGCCATATCAGTGTCAGTATATCCAACCAGCTTTAGCTCGTCACCACCAAAAAAAAGTCTCCAATCGACAGTGCCCTGAAGGTATCATAGAATCCACTTAACCCTACTCCAATATACCCTTCCAGGATTTTAAAGATACCTGCTAACTATGCCAACTGCATGAGCGATGTCTGGTCTCGTATACACCATAGCATAGATAAGGCTTCCTACAGATGAGGTATATGGAACCCGCTCTATATCTTTTTTTTTGTCCTCGGTAGAAGGATACTGCTCCTCAGTGAGCTTAAAGTGAACCGCAGGAGGACAACTTACTTTCTTCGACCCGTCCATCCGGAAACGCTGAAGTATCCGATGAATGTAATTTGTTTGGGACAAGTGTAGCAGCTTGGACTCTCTGTCATTACCATATTTCTAGTTTGAGGGTAAATTTGTCATTTTTGGGGTAAATAAAATTTATTAGTATTAATTAGAATTTATGGGAATTTTTAGAATTTATTTTGGATTTATTTGGACTAGTTTGATTTTTGGTCAGTTTTGACTCATGTAGACCAACCTAGGAACTAACCATGGTTAGTTGGGCTTGGTTAGGTCAAGTGACCCTAGTCTAACCTAGAGAGACTCAAGTTAGTGGTTAGTGATTCATAGAACTTGAATTAGGAAGGTAGAAATCAATTGATTGATAAATGGCTTGTGGTTTCACAAGTCATTTTGTGACTTAGCTAGATAGGTCTAACAAACCTAGCTCAACCCTAACCCAAAGCCAAGTGGTCAGCCATCCCTAGCTGAACCTAGGGATTCCCTCCCCCTATTTAATCCCTCCTAGTTTTTAGGGCTAGCCTCTTTTAGGGTTCTAGTAAATTTCTAAGGAAGGAGGTGAGTTCCATCTTTCAAAAATCATAAGAAATCCATTTCAAATTCTTTTTCCTTCAAACTAATTCCATTAGGACCTAAATTTCTTCCTCTTGCTGCTGGTATATTTTATTTGTAGGGAAATAACAATTTGTGGAGCTTGGAGGCTTGAGGAGTTTCTTCCATTTGAGGACTTTTCTATTCATTGTGCATCAATAGGTATAACCCTCATTACTCCATTAAACTCCTGTTAATCTTCATCAATAGGAACCCTAAGTGATCCCCCTAAGGTCTGGAATGGATTCGTGTCCAGTATCGAATGATTCGTGTCCATTCTGGACACGTATCAGTGTCCTGGACAGGGTGTTCGATCAAATGCCACAGAGGGCAGGTCGATCATGTTAACCCATTCTCTTTGAATAGGAAATAGGTTTTAGGTCCACCCTTTGGTTTCCTGTCCTTGTGTCCTAGTTTTCGTGTCGTCCTGTGTCAATTTCTTGCTGTGGACACGCGCGTGCATACGGCCGTGCGCTGCTACAGGGATCCCCTGCCTATCGGGCCCTGTAGCAGGACACGACACAAACCCTCTGGACACAAAACTTTGTGGGAGCCACGGGGCACCCACTGACACTCCATGTGTCAAGTTTCATGGGCCCACGTGGCGTTTCGAGCGAGAAATCCTCGACGCACGAGTCACTCCTTGTTCTGCACTATCACTGTGTGTGTTATTTTGAGTTTTTGAATGTGGACACGCCGTGTCAGGCCTTGGGGTGACACAAGATGTTGTGTGGGGTTGTGCACGAGGGTTATATCCATTTTTCTAATCAGTAGATTCATGATTAATTAACTAGTTAATCGATTTCCTCATGGGACCAAATGTCTGATACAATCCTATTAGTTTTCCTGTACATTTCCAGATTCTAAATTGATATTGTTCAGGGAGTTTAATCCTAATGTTGATGTTAAATTGCTAAGTTGAACTCTGATTATGTTTTCCCTATATGCATTAGCTCACCATGGCTAAGCTTGGTATTGAATTGATATATTGGTGGACTGTAAATGGGTTTTCTGGCAAGTTGGCAAGTCTGAAATGATATGTTGTATCAGTCATTGTTTCCAGATTTCACATTGGGTTTTTGATTGGTTATTTCACCTGCATTTATTATAATTTCATGTTTTTATAGATCAAACATGTTCTCCTATATACTGCCTAACTATAGTTCAAGTTTTGGGATGTTTGGTGATTGTGTGGACCTTGATTTGGGTATGGGATATTGAATGGGTTAACTTGAGTGTTAACTGAGATTTAAATACATGAATAGATTTCCTTTTCTTTAATTATTACTGTCACAGGATGAAATGTTTTCTGCAAATAAAACTTGAGATAACCTGTGTTCACTGTCAAGTGATTCCTGAGTTTTGTTTAAAAAAAAAAAAAACCTGAGAGTGGATACTTGGATATACCAGAGGGTTACACTCTTTTGCAAAACTGAGTTTGAAGAACAATGTTGTTTTCCCTTTCTTTTCTTCCTTACTGTTTTCCTGGGTACTTTCCTTCACTGTTTCTATTTCCTGCATACTGTCACATTATTCCTGATGACATATTTTATTTTCCTGCACACTTTGACACTGATTCCTGCACACTGTTTGTTTCCTGCACTGTCATATTTTCCTGCACACACCCAATGTTCATACACATTACCCTCATACACTATTGCCTACACACACAAGCCTATTTTATTCCTGCACACTGTCACTTGTAATTCCTACCACAGTATTCATTTTTCCTCCACACACTAGAGTATTTTCCTGGCTGCTGATTCCTGGACACTGCCCACATCCACACACAAGCCATTGTTCCTACACACTTATTGCCAATACACATCACACACACTTAATTCCTATTATACATTGACACACACACACACCACTAGCTCTCTCTATTTTCCTAATTGTTAAGTATTGTGGTAGGCTAGTTGTTAGAACACTACATATATGTGTGAATTCTATAATGTGTGTGAGTGCATATATTGGTATAAACTTTCTTTGTAACTAGTGATGTAGGGTTACTTTAGTCTAGATTTTGGTAGTATATATTGTGATGCTCATGTGTGGTGGATAGTGAGATAGTGATTGTTAAGAGTCTAGAAATTAGCTAGGCTATTTTATGATGTGACTAGTATAGGCTTGCTTAGCCTTGATAGGATTGGTGCTAGCTAGTATAGATGGAAATAGTCTAGTTTAGACTCCACTAGACTTGATTGACCTAGTTTAACTTCTAGGGTTGACCAAAGTTGACCAAGAGTTGACTTTGGCCTAGATTGACTTAGAATCATATAGAATGCATAGTAGGACTCCATTTTGATATTCTGGACTTGTTGTGACTTGTGCTGTTCTGATTAGGAGCCAGACACCACTCCTTGGACAGTACGTTTCATACCGGACACTCAGTTACAGGCGAGTACATTCTCTGATCATTTCATATCCTGCTTAGAATTATTTCCTGCATTAAATTACTTTACTTGTGCTGTCACGACATTATCACGGATTAGTACTATACGGATCTCTTCATGCGATGTTATCCCCCTCGGGAGCATCGGGTACATTGTGTCATGTGCGTTTCACTTTCATCATGTACTCCTGTGCTTTCACTATACATGTACACTCTTGTGAATCATGTACTCTCATGTTCACAGAGCCTTCATGTATACTATCATGTGCACCCTTTTAAGGGCCCCATGTGATATCCTATACAATAACATAACCTGCTTAGATCCTTGTGTACTGATTAGGGGAAAACGGGGGAGTGCTAGTAGTCATGTGAACAATTCTTTAGTAGTATAGATCATGTACAACTCTTTAGTGTAGATCATGTACCAATCTGTTCCGTTCACATGTGCTATCCTGTACTCTACATCACTAGCCACTGTTAGTTCTCTACTTATAGTAGATATTTCTATTACAGTTCTCTCTCTATTTACATACTGTATTCTTCAGCACTTGTATCTTACTTTACTGCATGTTTATATTTTCTAACCTGCTATGAATTGTTGAGATGTACTGTGCTCGCTCCTGTCCTGACTGGACCTGTTGAAAATATTACAGAGGACGAGGAGGAGGCTTGCCTGGACACTTATTACGGGGCATCCCTTGATGACACCTGTGAGCTGGACCCTCAGGAGGATCCAGCAGTAGCTAAGGACCTTCCCCCGACTGCCTAGACTAGATAGTTAGGCTTTTATCTATGTAGTTGAGACATGTTCTAGTTAGACTCTTTATGTGGAGATCAGTTGTATATATTCTTTTATCTGAGACTTGTACTGCTGGGATTATCTTAGACTATTGTTTTATCTATTTATTTCCTTGAGTTCTATTCATATCGTGCTATATCTTCCTTAGTTGTGATTGAGTTTCTATTGCTATGTCACCCCCATTCGGGGAGTATAAACTGTTAGTTATATAATTGTTAGATGTTGTGACCTAGGACAGCGTTCTACCGCCGACACTGCGACGTAGGCTGGACGTATTCACGTCTCGTGCCCTCACTCTAGGGTGCGGGTCGTGACACGTTTTTAGTGGTGGCCCATACAGGTCGAGACTAGAAGTGTAGTGGTACTCGAACTAGAGTATCACTGCAGCCTGCTATAGGATATAGGATATAAATTTTAAGATACTCAATCACTTTAGGAAAATTCCTTTTATTGCCATCTAAATCCTTTTGTCTGCTGATCCTTTGAATTATAATTGTCCGCCCTTGTTATTTCACTTCTTTCTCAGAAATTGATACTCTTGTTTGTCTATCTTCAGGATGGTAGAGACTCGTTCGCAGCGTGCCGTCCATGAGGATGCTATAGAGGGGACTGCTACCTCTCAGCCAGTACGGCGAGGCCAGGGGACTGCAGCTCTTGTCACCTCAGCTCGTGTTGAGACCTCGGCAGCCACAGCAGGGGGTATGCACCCACCGGCTGGAAGGCAGGACCCGGACTTTCCAGAGGATCCTTTCCAGCCACCACCGCCTCCAGGACATGTGGACGCAGCTCAGATGTTCGCTTATTTTCAGCAGTTCATGGACCGACAGCAGGCTCGGCAGGACAGAGGCATGGAGTTGGCCGTCACGACAGCCGCAGCTCGACCCGTGGTACAGCAGCAGAGGACACCAGGGATCGAGCAGTTTCAGAAGATGAGCCCCAGAGACTTCATGGGGACAGAGGGGATCCTATATGCCGACGAGTGGATCGAGCATATGGAGGAGATCTTTCGCTTGGCCAGGATTCCGGCAGACCTTCAGATCGAGGCAGCAGCTAGCCGGATGCGAGATCTTGCTCGCACCTGGTATCAGTCGGACCCCAGGGTGGGGGTACCAGGGCAGACTTGGGAGCAGTTCAGGGGCTTCTTCAAGAAGAAGTTCTTCCCAGATTCTGCAGTCAGAGCCTTGGAGACGCAGTTTGAGAGCTTGGTCCAGGGGAGCCTCTCAGTTGAGGAGTATACGGGAGAGTTTGGCCGTCTCGGCAGGTTTGTTGAGGGTCTGAGCGAGACGGCGAAGGCCCAGAGGTTCCGGAAGGGTCTGGTCAAGGAGGTCAAGTCCCTGACCAAGGGGAACCGAGATGCTACGTTTGAGGAGATCTTGACGGGAGCCCTGCTAGCAGAGGATGATCTTGAGCTTAGGCTCAAGAGAGGGAGAGACCCAGCTGGGGGCAGTAGCAGCAGCGGGGGCCAGGCCAAGAGGCCTCATTTTCAGTACCAGCAGCCGAGGCAGTTTCAGTCGCAGCCGATTCAGTAGAGGCCGGCTCACCAGCAGCAGTTTAAGCATCAGGCACCCAGGTACCAGATAGTCAGTTGCACCTTCTGCAAGAAGCCTGGACATGTCTTCAATGAGTGCAGAAAGAGGCTCGGGAGGTGCCTTCTTTACGGAGCGGCAGATCACCAGCTGAGGGATTGTGCTAGGTCTGGGGGACGAGCAGCCCAGGGAGGAGGAGCCAGAGCAGCAGCAGGCCAGCAGCGGGGACCAGCCCTGCCGACTCAGCAGCAGAGGTTCGTCCAGCACCAACAGCAGGCCAGGGGAGGCCAGCAGGGGCGAGCTTTCGCCATGGCAGCAGAGGATGCGGAGGTCATCGGAGAGCTGATTGCAGGTTCGATTCTTCTCGACTCCAGTCCAGCTTTTGCATTGTTTGATTCTGGTGCATCGCATAGCTTCATTTCAGTATCTTTTGCGATTAGATACGGTATCATAGCTGAATCGTTGCCTAGGACTTACAAGATCACGATCGGGGGTGGTATTATCCTCGTGAGTGATGTTTGTAAGGGTCGGAGAGTAGTTTTGGGAGGCCGTGAGTTGGAGGTGAGCTTGCTCGTAATGCCATTGCCGAACTACGATATAGTACTAGGCATGGATTGGTTGAGCAGGCACCACGCCAGCATTGATTGCAGAGGGGGTAGAGTTCTGTTCAGAGCGCCAGGGGAGCCAGAGTTCGAGTACTCCAGACGTCAGGCAGAGCAGAGCAGCAGAGTCTTCTGTGGAGTCTCGGTCGAGGAGCAGACGATTCCACACCCCTTGATAGCAGAGTACATGGATGTTTTCCCGGAGGAGTTGTCAGGACTGCCACCAGACAGGGACATAGAGTTCTCGATAGACTTGGTTCCAGGAGCGGAGCCCATTTCTCAGCATGTCTATCGGGTGAACAACAGCGAGCTGGTGGAGCTGAAGAAGCAAGTGGATGAGCTACAGGACAAGGGCTTCATCCGCTCGAGTTCGTCGCCATGGGGTGCACCAGTGTTGTTTGTGCCGAAGAAGGATGGGTCAGTACGCATGTGTATTGACTACAGGGCACTCAACAACCTCACGATCAAGAACAGATACCCACTGCCGCGGATCGACGATCTATTTGACCAGTTGAGCGGAGCTCGGGTATTTTCCAAGATTGATCTGAGGTCGAGATATCACCAGGTGAAGGTGAAGGGGGAGGATATTCCCAAGACCGCTTTCAGGACGCGGTATGGGCAGTTCGAGTTTTTGGTTATGCCGTTTGGGCTAACCAATGCACCAGCTGTGTTTATGAACCTTATGAACAAGGTGTTCCATCAGTATCTGGATCAGTTTGTGGTAGTGTTCATAGATGATATCTTGATATATTCCAAGACTGAGGAGGAGCACGAGGAGCATTTGAGGATAGTGCTGGAGATTCTCAGGAAGGAGCAGCTTTATGGAAAACTCTCCAAGTGTGAGTTTTTCTTGGATCGGGTGGATTTCTTGGGGCACGTGGTGACTGGAGATGGTATCTCAGTTGACCCCAAGAAGATTGTAGCAGTTGAGGCATGGGCAGCGCCGACTTCAGTTGCAGAGATCAGGAGCTTTCTAGGGGCTGGCAGGATATTACCAGGAGATTTGTGTAGGATTTCTCCCGGGTTGCAGAGCCGTTGACACGGTTGACCCGGAAGGATGCTGAGTATGTATGGTCAGAGGAGTGTCAGACAGCTTTTGATGAGTTAAAGAAGCGGCTGACGACAGCTCCGATTCTGACATTGCCTTCAGGATCAGGTGGATTCACTATTTATAGTGATGCTTCAGGGAAGGGGCTGGGTTGTGTGTTGCAGCAGCACGGAAAGGTAATTGCCTATGCTTCCAGGCAGTTACGTCCCCATGAGAAGAATTACCCTACCCACGACCTGGAGCTGGCAGCTGTGATTTTTGCTTTGAAGCTGTGGAAGCATTATCTGTACGGTGAGAGGGTGGAGATCTTCACAGATCACAAGAGCCTAAAGTATGTGTTCACTCAGAAGGAGTTGAACATGAGACAGCGCAGATGGTTGGAGTTGATGAAGGACTTTGACATTGCACTGCAGTATCATCCAGGGAAGGCCAACGTGGTTGCCGATGCCTTGAGCAGGTATCCGACAGCCATGTGTTTGACCATGGATCGGCATTTGCTTGCCGACTTGGAGAGCCTTGGGATCGAGGTGATCGTGCCGGGAGTGCAGATGCAGCTATGGGGGATGCAGATTCAGTCAGATTTGATGGACAGGATCAAGGCGGCTCAGTTTCAGGATGTAGCTTTTCAGAGTATCAGAGAGCAGATCAGTATGGGAGTGGGGGATCCTGAGTTTTCACTTACAGAGGATGGTTCCCTGAGGCACGGTGCTAGGCTATGTGTGCCTAGCGGGGAGCTCAGAGAGCAGATTATGCAGGAGGCCCACAGATCCCAGTACTCTATACACCCGGGTGCCAACAAGATGTACCGAGATCTGCGAGAGCATGTATGGTGGTCAGGAATGAAGCGAGAGGTGTCCCAGTTCGTAGCTAGATGCTTGGTCTGTCAGCAGGTCAAGGCAGAGAGACAGAGGCCCGGTGGATTGTTGCAGCCGCTGCCCATTCCCGAGTGGAAATGGGAGCATATCACGATAGACTTTGTTTCAGGATTGTCGCGTACTCCAGGAGGGAAAGACGCAATTTGGGTCATCGTGGACAGGTTGACCAAATCGGCCCATTTCTTGCCATTCAAGGTGGGTACGTCTACAGAGAGGTTGGCGGAGATGTATATACGGCAGATAGTCAGGATCCACGGAGTTCCGGTCAGCATCGTCTCAGATCGGGATAGCCGTTTTACTTTCCATTTCTGGAGGAGTCTGTAGACCAGCTTGGGCACTCAGCTCAAGTTTAGTACTGCATACCACCCCCAGACGGACGGACAGTCAGAGCGGACTATTCAGACCCTTGAGGATATGCTGCGGATGTGCGTCCTGGACTTTGGATGTTCCTGGGAGGATCATCTTCATTTGGTAGAGTTTGCCTATAACAATAGTTTCCAGGCCAGCATCGAGATGTCACCTTTCGAGGCTCTGTACGGGCGTAGGTGCCGTACACCCTTATCCTGGGATGATGTTGGTGAGCGAGCTTTGTTGGGGCCAGAGATGATTGTGGATGCGGCCGAGAAGGTAAGCTCATCAGGGACAGACTTCGCGTGGCACAGGACAGACATCGGCACTGGGCCGATAGCCACCGGAGGCCCTTGGAGTTTGAGGTACAGATTAGAGTAGGATTAGATTTAGGTTGTTGTTTGTGATTTTTTGATCATGTTTGTTATTTATATTAATTGAGACCTTGCTTGTGATTAGGTCGGAGACCAGGTTTTCTTGAGGATATCTCCGACTCATGGTACGATACATTTTGGTGGAGGCGGAAAGCTTAGCCCGCGCTTCATCGGCCCTTTCGTTATCAGCGGGAGAGTCGGTGATGTGGCTTACAGGCTAGACTTGCCGTCTGCACTTGTGGGGGTCCACAATGTATTTCATGTATCACAGTTGAGACGGTATGTGGCTGACCCTAGCCATGTGCTCGATCATTCGGAGATTGAGGTGGGCCCTTCTCTCAGCTATCCAGAGCAGCCTGTGGAGATTCTGGATCGACGGAAGAAGGTTCTGAGGAACCAGGTGATACCCTTGGTACGCGTCGCATGGAGGCATCATTCTCCAGGAGAGTCTACCTGGGAGCGGGAGGATGAGATGCGCGAGCGGTACCCTTATCTTTTTGGACCGTGAGGTATACTTTCTATCCTTCTCATCAGTTGCATTTCGCCTTTCAATTTCGAGGACAAAATTCTTTTAAGGAGGGTAGATTTGTCATTACCACATTTCTAGTTTGAGGGTAAATTTATCATTTTTGGGGTAAATAAAATTTATTAGTATTAATTAGAATTTATGGGAATTTTTAGAATTTATTTTGGATTTATTTGGACTAGTTTAATTTTTGGTCAGTTTTGACTCATGTAGACCAACCTAGGAACTAACCATGGTTAGTTGGGCTTGGTTAGGTCAAGTGACCCTAGTCTAACCTAGAGAGACTCAAGTTAGTGGTTAGTGATTCATAGAACTTGAATTAGGAAGGTAGAAATCAATTGATTGATAAATGGCTTGTGGTTTCACAAGTCATTTTGTGACTTAGCTAGATAGGTCTAACAAACCTAGCTCAACCCTAACCCAAAGCTAAGTGATCAGCCATCCCTAGCTGAACCTAGGGATTCCCCCCCTATTTAATCCCTCCTAGTTTTTAGGGCTAGCCTCTTTTAGGGTTCTAGCAAATTTCTAAGGAAGGAGGTGAGTTCCATCTTTCAAAAATCATAAGAAATCCATTTCAAATCGTTTTTCCTTCAAACCAATTCCATTAGGACCTAAATTTCTTCCTCTTGCTGCTGGTATATTTTATTTGTAGGGAAATAACAATTTGTGGAGCTTGGAGGCTTGAGGAGTTTCTTCCATTTGAGGACTTTTCTATTCATTGTGCATCAATAGGTATAACCCTCATTACTCCATTAAACTCCTGTTAATCTTCATTAATAGGAACCCTAAGTGATCCCCCTAAGGTCAGGAATGGATTCGTGTCCAGTATCGAATGATTCGTGTCCATTCTGGACACGTATCAATGTCCTGGACAGGGTGTTCGATCAAATGCCACAGAGGGCAGGTCGATCATGTTAACCCATTCTCTTTGAATAAGAAATAGGTTTTAGGTCCACCCTTTGGTTTCCTGTCCTTGTGTCCTAGTTTTCGTGTCGTCCTGTGTCAATTTCTTGCTGTGGACACGCGCGTGCACACGACCGCGCGCTGCTACAGGGATCCCCTGCCTATCGGGCCCTGTAGCGGACACGACACAAACCCTTTGGACACGAAACTTTGTGGGAGCCACGGGGCACCCACTGACACTCCATGTGTCAAGTTTCATGGGCCCACGTGGCGTTTCGAGCGAGAAATCCTCGATGCACGAGTCACTCCTTGTTCTGTATTGTCACTGTGTGTTATTTTGAGTTTTTGAATGTGGACACGCCGTGTCAGGCCTTGGGGTGACACGAGATGTTGTGTGGGGTTGTGCACGAGGGTTATATCCATTTTTCTAATCAGTAGATTCATGATTAATTAACTAGTTAATCGATTTCCTCATGGGACCAAATTACTGATACAATCCATTAGTTTTCCTGTACATTTCCAGATTCTAAATTGATATTGTTCAGGGAGTTTAATCCTAATGTTGATGTTAAATTGCCAAGTTGAACTCTGATTATGTTTTCCCTATATGCATTAGCTCACCATGGCTAAGCTTGGTATTGAATTGATATATTGGTGGACTGTAAATGGGTTTTCTGGCAAGTTGGCAAGTCTGAAATGATATGTTGTATCAGTCATTGTTTCCAGATTTCACATTGGGTTTTTGATTGGTTATTTCACCTGCATTTATTAATAATTTCATGTTTTTATAGATCAAACATGTTCTCCTATATACTGCCTAACTATAGTTCAAGTTTTGGGATGTTTGGTGATTGTGTGGACCTTGATTTGGGTATGGGATATTGAATGGGTTAACTTGAGTGTTAACTGAGATTTAAATACATGAATAGATTTCCTTTTCTTTAATTATTACTGTCACAGGATGAAATGTTTGCTGCAAATAAAATTTGAGATAACCTGTGTTCACTGTCAAGTGATTCCTGAGTTTTGTTTAAAAAAAAAAAACCTGAGAGTGGATACTTGGATATACCACAGGGTTACACTCTTCTGCAAAACTGAGTTTGAAGAACAATGTTGTTTTCCCTTTCTTTTCTTCCTTACTGTTTTCCTGGGTACTTTCCTTCACTGTTTCTATTTCCTGCATACTGTCACATTATTTCTGATGACATATTTTATTTTCCTGCATACTTTGATACTGATTCCTGCACACTGTTTGTTCCCTGCACTGTCATATTTTCCTGCACACACCCAATATTCATACACATTAACCTCATACACTATTGCCTACACACACAAGCCTATTTTATTCCTGCACACTGTCACTTGTAATTCCTGCCACAGTATTCATTTTTCCTCCACACACTAGAGTATTTTCCTGGCTGCTGATTCCTGGACACTGTCCACATCCACACACAAGCCATTGTTCCTACACACTTATTGCCAATACACATCACACACACTTAATTCCTATTATACATTGACACACACACACACACACCACTAGCTCTCTCTCTATTTTCCTAATTGTTAAGTATTGTGGTAGGCTAGTTGTTAGAACACTACATGTATGTGTGAATTCTATAATGTGTGTGAGTGCATATATTGGTATAAACTTTCTTTGTAACTAGTGATGTAGGGTTACTTTAGTCTAGATTTTGGTAGTATATATTGTGATGCTCATGTGTGGTGGATAGTGAGATAGTGATTGTTAAGAGTCTAGAAATTAGCTAGGCTATTTTATGATGTGACTAGTATAGGCTTGCTTAGCCTTGATAGGATTGGTGCTAGCTAGTATAGATGGAAATAGTCTAGTTTAGACTCCACTAGACTTGGTTGACCTAGTTTAACTTCTAGGGTTGACCAAAGTTGACTAAGAGTTGACTTTGGCCTAGATTGACTTAGAATCATATAGAATGCATAGTAGGACTCCATTTTGATATTCTGGACTTGTTGTGACTTGTGCTGTTCTGATTAGGAGCCAGACACCACTCCTTGGACAGTACGTTTCATACCGGACACTCAGTTACAGGCGAGTACATTCTCTGATCATTTCATATCCTGCTTAGAATTATTTCCTGCATTAAATTACTTTACTTGTGCTGTCACGACATTATCACGGATTAGTACTATACGGATCTCTTCATGCGATGTTATCCCCCTCGGGAGCATCGGGTACATTGTGTCATGTGCGTTTCACTTTCATCATGTACTCCTGTGCTTTCACTATACATGTACACTCTTGTGAATCATGTACTCTCATGTTCACAGAGCCTTCATGTATACTATCATGTACACCCTTTTAAGGGCCCCATGTGATATCCTGTACAATAACATAACCTGCTTAGATCCTTGTGTACTGATTGGGGAATACGGGGGAGTGCTAGTAGTCATGTGAACAATTCTTTAGTAGTGTAGATCATGTACAACTCTTTAGTGTAGATCATGTACCAATCTGTTTCGTTCACATGTGCTATCCTGTACTCTACATCACTAGCCACTGTTAGTTCTCTACTTATAGTAGATATTTCTATTACAGTTCTCTCTCTATTTACATACTGTATTCTTCAGCACTTGTATCTTACTTTACTGCATGTTTATATTTTCTAACCTGTTATGAATTGTTGAGATGTACTGTGCTCGCTCCTGTCCTGACTGGACCTATTGAAAATATTACAGAAGACGAGGAGGAGGCTTGCCTGGACACCTATTACGGGGCAGCCCTTGATGACACCTGTGAGCTGGACCCTCAGGAGGATCCAGCAGTAGCTGAGGACCTTCCCCCGACTGCCTAGACTAGATAGTTAGGCTTTTATCTATGTAGTTGAGACATGTTCTAGTTAGACTCTTTATGTGGAGATCAGTTGTATATATTCTTTTATCTGAGACTTGTACTGCTGGGATTATCTTAGACTATTGTTTTATCTATTTCATTTCCTTGAGTTCTATTCATATCGTGCTATATCTTCTTAGTTGTGATTGAGTTTCTATTGCTATGTCACCCCCATTCGGGGAGTATAAACTGTTAGTTATATAATTGTTAGATGTTGTGACCTAGGATAGCGTTCTACCGCCGATACTGCGGCGTAGGCTGGACGTATTCACGTCTCGTGCCCTCACTCTAGGGTGTGGGTCGTGACACACTCTCTCTCTCTCTCTTTCTCTCTCTCGGCTGATCTCCATCCCAAGAATAGTCTTTGCTGCGTCCAAATCCTTCATAGAGAAGGTCGCGCCCGGTTGGCGCTTCAACTTCGCTATCCTAGCGGCATTCTGATCCACTAATAGCATGTCATCAACATAGAGCAATAAAATAATAAAATCATCCTGGACAAAGTACCTCACAAATACACAATGGTCCGACGTAGTCCGTGCATAACCATTCTCCTCATAAATGAATCGAACTTCATATACCACTGCCTCGGAGCCTGTTTCACACCATACAAGCTCTTCCTCAACCGATAGACCAAATTTGATTTACCCTTCTTACATAATCCCTATGGCTACTCCATGTATAGCTCATCCTCAAGATCACCGTAGAGGAATACCGTCTTCACGTACATCTACCCTACCTCCAAGTCGAAACTGGCTGCCAATGCTAGCACCACCAGAATAGATGACAGCTTGACGACTGGCAAAAAGATCTCATCATAATCAATGCCTTTTCGCTGATCATAGCCTTTAACTACCAGCCACGTTTTGTATCGAGGGTTAGTAACATTATCCGTCTGCTTCACTTTAAACATCCATCGATTCTTTAAAGCCTTCTTGCCCTTTGGCAACCGTACCAGCTCGTAAGTAGAATTGGCATGTATAGAACCCATCTCCTCATGTATAGCCTGCATCCACTCCTGCTTGCGTTCGTTTTCCATAGCCTCTGCAAAACTTTCAAGCTCTCCTCCGTCAGCCAGTAGCACATACTCACCCGGTGAGTATTTTATAGATGGTCGATGCTCTCTATCGCTCTTTCTCAATGGAGCCACTGGTGCTGGCTGTATACCAACAGTCTCCTCCCTTTCAGGAACTACCTCTCCGGTAAGCTCATCCTCATGTGAGACACCCTGACCACCATCAGCAGGCTGATGATCAAGGTTGGGAGCAACTCCATATACTGGCTTCCCCATAACTGGATCCTCTGAGATGTCCTCTGAAAACTGCTTGAAGCAAAATGACGCTAACTCAGGCCATTCCTCAGCCTCAGAAGGCATCTCAGAAACATGAGTCTTGGTCATAGTCTGATCCACGACGAATATCATGTCCCTGCTTCTGTAGAGCTTTCTTTCCACTGGATCGTAGAGTCTGTAGACAAACGCATCCCGACCGTAGCCGACAAAGACGCACCGCCTCGTCTTCGGCTCAAGTTTGGACCTCTCGTCCTTCGGTACATGCACGAAGACCTTACAACCAAACACTCACAGGTGATTGTATGAAAGCTCTTTGATGTACCATACTTTCTCAGGCACATCACCCTGCAAGGAGCACTATACGATAAATTAATAACATAAGCAGTTGTGAGAAGAGCCTCACCCCAATAACTGCCTGGCAAATTTGCTTCTGATAGCAAACACCGCACCCTCTCCATCAGTGTCCTGTTTATGCTCTCTGCTACACCATTGAGCTGAGGTATCTTGGGCAGAGTCTTCTGGTATCGTATCCCTTTGTCACTCCCCATTTCCGGAATACGTAAATTTTTTATTTTTCTGTATATGGTATCTGGCACCTGTATCTTGATTGTATGTATCATATATTTATAACTGGCCATGGTATAGAAAAGTATCTCGTCGCGAATTAGTGTGCCACCCCTTGTCCTTGTTTGGTTGTAGGCGTGGTTCACTGCTTCGATGAGAAAATTTTTGAACCGTGTTGTGGTTATGATTTTATTTATTTAATTAATTTGATTAATTATTGTATGAAGTATTTAACATGTCATTAGTCATATGGTTAAGAGCATGCTTAAGATTAAGGTTTCTTTGAGTCAACCCAACCCCTATATATATTCTCTTCCTCACTCTCTCTCCTCATTCACTTTTTTATTTCTTTTTCTCCAACCAATATTTAGGCAAGTACATACACCAAATGGAGAGATTCTTGCATTTTTTATTTCTTGATTTTTTTTTATATGATTTGTCTATATTTTTCTCCTCATCATCCTCTACAAGTTTAGTTCTTAGAGTTTTTGATTTTAATGACTAGTTTTGTATAGATCTAAGTTTCTAAAACTAGAATTCTATGGATTTTTATAGTTTTGATCTATCAAACTTGGTTGTTTTCGAAAACTAATGGTTCTATGTTATAGAAAATTTATTTCTACCCAATTTTGACCTTTGAAAAGTTAGATTTCGACTTGTTGAGGAAGTTATGGCCAAAATAATATTTGAACATTTTTTAGTTCATCTGTCCTAGTTTTCGCAGGGACGATAAATAGTGCCGCAGGAATAGTGCCACAGGTTTGCATAGTGCCACATAGATGAATAGTGCCACAGGCTTGCATAGTGCAGCATAGATGAATAGTGCCGCATAGATGAATAGTTCTGCAGGCTTGCATAGTGCCACATGGAATGAATAGTGCCGCAGGCTTGCATAGTGCCGTATGGAATGAATAGTGCCGCAGGCTTGTATAGTGTCGCATGGAATGAATAGTGCCGCAGGTTTGTATAGTGCCGCAGGCTTGTATAGTGACGCATGGAATGAATAGTACTGCAAGCTTGCATAGTGCCGCATAGATAAATAGTGCCGCAGGATGAATAGTGCTGCATAGTGCCGCATAGTGCCGTATAGTGCCTATTTTGGCTATTTTATGTCCTATTTGGCTGATTTGTGGTTAGAATTTCTCCTAACTCCCAACATGAAAGTTGTAGATCTTTGTCTTGGCTTCAAGGATCTTCATGTTTCACTTTAACTAGAATTCATATGTGACTTTTATGTCCCGAGGGGTCCGTATGACTTCCTAACTTGACCATGTTCCTGACCTGATTACCTGTATACGTGTTGGTACCTATTCTAAGTGTGTATGGAGATACAATATTAGTATGCACTGCGGTACTATTTAATGAGTACACTGAGGTGTGACTCTACGTGCTAAGTGATCATTCGTGTTATATGTCAGTACATGTGTATCTTCCAACACAGTCATGGTAATTGGTCAGTAATAGTATCGTGATATAATGATTGTTGTTTGATGCATTACACTAAGTATAGATCTAGATTGAGCCGATGTAGATTTATACTTTGGGTATACGTACTATGGTATGACATATAAGAGGATGACCATATGACCACGACATGTAATTCCAATATCGAGATAGGGTTAACCTAAGCAACTTAAATCGGTAGAAGCATTGGAAGGGAACAGAATCTCGAGATCGTGCCATATTAGCCGCCCTGGGTCCCGTCCTGGCACGTCGAGTTGGCCGTCTCGGATACTGTATAGTCATCCGTACAAGTAGAGTGCTGTATCTGATTTGTGAATGTCGAGCCAGCTCTTCCTATAGGAGGGCTGGAACCGTTACTGCTTGTTCTAGCACGGTGGCATTTTGAGGGACCAGTGTATTTCGTGCTTGCGTATATATAATGGTTTGGCTAGCCCTGCTGGGTTGACACGATCTGAGGATTGCTATATTACATTACTGGGATAATCCAGACAAATCATAGAAAGCCGTAGGATTGATTGGCCGTTTGTAAGCCGACTTGTTTGTGATATATTTTCTTCTGTTAGCAACTGAGGAACATGGATTATCGTGGTACGTGGTCCAACCAGTGTCCTTGTTTGGTTGTTGGGTTGGGCTGTTGTGCCGCGATAGGCTATGGACCGAAGTCGTGATCAGAAGCCCTTCATATGTCCATGGTTATAGGATATATCTTATCTCGGCATGATATTGGCACCGTTTGTCCTTATTTGGTTGTAAGGGTGTCGTATTGTATCGATGATATGGTATAAGCCTATAACTCGTGAATCAGGTCTTAATTTACTCATTGGATTTTATCTCACTTTTTTGTGCTCCCTTGTGGTACTTGCTATTCGGGGCCTGATCCCGCTAGTTTTGTTTGGCCAGATCTCATAGCAGTGCCAGAGGATCCAGCCTTCTTCCCGAACAATGGTGCACACCAGGAGTATGGGCTCCAGGGACCATGAGTGAGTTTCTTCTTTACCGCTCTGATATCTTCTATTTTGTACTTGGCGTTTAGCCACAGGCACCTATTTAGCCGGCTGTTCTGGACAATAGTTTCCTTTACATAATTGTAATTAAATCAGAATGCAGCTATCTATTTAGCTGGCTGATATTATTATTTACTGTTTCTTGTTTTGATTGATTGAGACATAGATGCTCTGTGAGACCATAGGAGACTTGATTGTAGCATGCACCCCCTTGTCTTTTGACAGCCACGATCGTCGTATGACGTTTATATACCTCATATGGAGTAGCTGGCCTATTCTGTCTCAGTATTCCGGTACTGGGGCGTGACACCCTTACTATCTGCAATAAGCATCAAAGGGACCAATATATTCGCCGCCGTTGACGGACCGAACACACAATAACTTTTTGTCCGTCTCTCTTTCAATAGAGGCCGGAAACTCTTTGAAAGTAGGCAGCACCTGATCCTTGGTCTTTAAGAAATAGACCCAAACCTTCGTGGAATAGTCATCAATAAAAGTTACAAAGTAAGAAGCACCACCAATAGATTTTACCTTCATAGGACCGCAGACATCTGAGTGAATCAACTTAAGCAACGTCAGCTTCCTTGAACTTGGGTGACTTTGGAAAGATACCATATTTTACTTCCCAGCTAAGCAGTGCGTGTACTTCTTCAACTTTGTAGACTTGAGCCCTAGAATTACTTTCTTGTTCACCAAGTAGCTCATCCCCTTCTCGCTGATATGGCCAAGCCGCCTGTGCTACAACTCGGTAGACGCATCAGAAACTGCGTTCAACTCTTGTGCCCCCTGTGCGCTATCCTCCATATAGTAGAGACCGGACTTCTTGCTTTCTCTAGCAATCACCATCGAACCTCTGGAAAGCTTCTACTAACTATTTCCGAAGAGACCAAAGAATCACTCGTCGTCCAATATTCCAACCGACACCAGGTTGAAACGGATATCAGGAACATGACGAACATCTTTGAGAACAAAAACTGTACCTGTTTTTGTCCTCAAATGCACATCTCCAATGGAAACCGCCTTTGACACGTCTCTATTGCCCATCTTTAACACGCCACAGTCGCCTGTCGTGTAAGTGGCAAATAGTGTCCTGTTATAAGATACGTGCACTGAAGACCCTAAGTCCACCAGCCAAGAATTGTCATCGCATACGAGGTTTGTAATAACCTCATTACCTATGACAATCACATCGCCTCCATGTATCGAGGCTGCTGCTGTAGTATTCTCAACTTGCTTTCCCTTGTCGCCCTTCTTCTCTCTCTTCCAAGCGAAACAGTTTTGGTTGATGTGGCCCTTCTTGCCACAATGGTAATACTCCGAGTCCTCGTACCGACCCTTGGACTTCTTCCTGCTCTTGTCTCTGCTACCACCTGGACCCCTCCTTTTGCCCCTTCTGCGGCTCCCTGAAACTAGTGCCTCTGAGTGGTGGAATGTAGATGAAGTGCCCTGAGAACGTCTCTGCATCTCTTCATTCAGCACCCCACTCTTGACAAACTCCAGACTGACCACGCCTTCTGGAGCAAAAGCGATCATAGATACTCGAATAGTTTTCCACGAGTCTAACAATGTACACAGCAGCCATAGTACCTGAATCTCGTCGTCGAACTTGACTCCCATCGAAGGTCGCTGGTCAACCACGCCCTAGAAATCACTCAAGTGGTCCGTAATAGATGCCCCATCTTTGTACTACAGACCCATTATCGTCCGGATCAGGAACAACTTGTTTACCCCGGTATTCTTTGCGTACAAAGGTTCCAGCTTATCCCATAAAGTCTTCGCGTGCTCAATATTGGGAACGTGGTTGTACAGGTTCTCGTCAACGAACTGCCTGATATATCCGCAAACCTGTATGTGCTCGAAATTCCAGTCCTCCTCGAATTTATCAACTGGTCGCTCGGAAGCAAATACGGGCAGATGCAGTTTCTTGACAAACAACAAATCTTTCATCTTGATCCGCCAATAATGATAGTTTGTGCCGTTCAGGTTCACCATGCGCACCTGTTTTGAGTCCATCTCTCCTTTTTAATTTTTTTGTCAACTTCTGACACCCTTCTGAATTCCAGAACCTGACTCCGATACTACTTTGTTGGGAAAAAAACGTGGAAACCTTTTCCCAAACTAGAGAGTACCTGCGAGAGAATCGAGCAATACAACGCACGAACCAAACACAAAACACAATCCACGTAGACAGAGAACTTTTGACGTAAAAAATCCTTGCGGAAAAAAACTACGGGACGATCGGAGTCCAACCCTTGAGAAGCCTTCACTAAAGAAATAAAGGAGTACACCCTCTACAAACTTCTTCCGATCTCCAATACGGATCCCCACAACACTTGGAAGCAAGAAATATTGATTACAAGGCTACGAAGAACAAAGATGAAGAGTAGAGATTACTCGAACACGATCCTCCTTTAAAAATGGCCTTCAATCCTCCTTCTTCTCTCCCAAAGTTGTAATGGCACTCTTGCCTCTTTTCTTCCTATTTTTCTCCAATGTTGTGTTGTGATTAGGGTTAGAAAAAATCATGTATAAACCCCCTAATTCACAGCAAAATCTGGACCATAGGATACGATCCAACGGTATAAAAATACCCTGAAGTGAGCCTCAGCCCGTCGACACAGAGTTCGGCCAGAACTCTGTGTTTTCGTGACAGAACAGTTCTGGAACCAAGGGGCAGAGTTCGGCCAGAACTCTGCCTCCCATGTTCCAGAAAGTACTCTGGTAGCTCCCGAGCTTCTTCTTCATCTTCGAATGGCCTCGTCACCTCCCCAAGCTTCTCTGACACACAGACGACGCTCGTCATACTCCGGGGTCTTCTCCACATAGGTTGGGAACATCACCCACTCCAACACTCAATTCAATATCGCACCTCTTGGGCCAACTATGGTTCGGGTCACACCGTGTTCCCCAACAAGTGGTATCAGAATCCATATTTACGGGACTTTTTTGGACGGTTATAATTGGTTCGAGACAGATGGTACTTAACGTTTATACATATACACGGATATGCAAGCTCTCTTCTCAAGGTGGAGCTTGGAGCATATGCAACTACACGGATTGGCTTCAAAGGTGGGTTTGACGCGTCCAAGGTGAAGCAAGACGTTGTGGTTGACAGTATACAATGATGTTGTGGATAAATGTGTCGGCTTGGTTCTGTGGTCGAACGAATCGAGATAACAATATATTGGATCTCCTGGGTGCTCGGCTAGCAAAAACGAGTAAATGTAGCATGAGTGCTAAGGCTGTACAAAATGGGGTGACAATGGTGTTGGTAATTTAGTCCCACATCAGGTAGGAGCAAAATGGGGGTGACAATGGTGTTGGTAATTTAGTCCCACCTTAGGTAGAAGGTGAGATCATGAGATGTAAATAATTGGAATTGGTTCGAACCTTACATGAGAATTCTCTTTTAAGGTATATGGACCTAATTCAATAACGTACCTCATGGTCCAACTCCGATTCAGATCACACCGCATTCTAAACACGGCACTCATTAAACTACAGTGATAACTGTAAACTAAAATTTTCTTATGTTCAGAGTAATAATAGTATGATAAACTTGTCAACTTTTATAAATTTAGTACCACATGACCTTGCTTTAAAAAACATCTAATATTTTTTTCTCAAATCAAATTCTGGACTATCTTGTTAACTTAAGGCCCCGTTTGGTTCACTGTAATTGTAATGGAATAAATGAAAAAAAATGAGGTTATTTTTTTTCATTTGATTTCATTACAATTACGATTATATTACAGTGAACCAAATGTGATTAATTTGACCTCTGTACTTAATGTCTAAGATATTTTGTTAACTTAATTAGTACATGATATGGTTCATAATTATTATTTTGTATTATTGAATTATTTGGCTTAGATACAATGAATGACATCTTATGGGATCTCCTTTTGGTTTCTAAAAAAAAACAGAATGTGAAGGTAGCAAAAATGAACTCTGACAGATGATTCGCAGCTAGTACAACTGTAATTATTATGAATTTACAAAGATTCAATCCATAATATTTTGATACAGCTGACAGATGATTCATAACTAGCACAGGTGGAATTATTATATATTTTCATTTTTCATTCTAAGAACATAATTATTCCGTCACATTCTCTCCCACTTCTGTATATATAGAAGCTCAATCTACTTGTAATATGTTCTATTACATTCCAAAATGTACTCAATCTTCCCGTACATTGCTCTCTCATTCTCCTTCATCATCTTCACAAAACTCTTCTTCTCTTCTAAGAAGAAGCTCCCACCAAGCCCTCCTTCTCTTCCCTTCATCGGCCACCTCCACCTCTTCGAGAAGCCCCTCCACCACGCCCTCAGCCGTCTCTCCGCCCGCCACGGCCCCATCTTCTTCCTCCGCTTCGGCTCCCGTCCGGTTCTCGTAGTCTCCTCTGCATCCCTCGCGCAGGAATGCTTCACCAAGAACGACGTCACCTTCGCGAACCGCCCCCATTTCCCCTCCACCAAGCACCTCTCCTACGACTACACCACCCTCGGCGCAGCCAACTACGGCCCTCACTGGCGCAACATGAGGAGGATCGCCGTGGTTGAAGTCCTCTCCGCGCACCGCCTCAACTCCTTCGCCCAAGCCCGCTCCGGGGAGGTGGTCGAGATGATCCGAAGGCTCTTCCAGGGGTCGTCGAAGACCGAAGGGGTGTACACTAAAGTGGAGCTAAAGTCGAGGCTGTTTCGATATGCGCTCAACAACATTATGAGGATGATAGCCGGGGACCAGTATCGCGGAGAGAGTTCGGAGGAGTTTCTGAAGACGGTTGAGGAGATGTTCTCCGTGGCAGGAGCATCGAATGTCGGAGATTTCCTGCCATTGTTGGGGTGGACCGATACTCAGGGAGTGAAGAAGAAGGTGTTGAGGCTGCATGAGTATATGGATAAGTTCATGCAGGGGTTGATCGATGAGCAACGACACGAGAACGACAACGAAGAGATGAAGGGAAAGACCATGATCGGAGTTCTGCTCTCGTTGCAGAAGTCGGATCCCGACTACTACACTGACCAAATCATCAAGTCTCAGATCATGGTGAGTATATATGATTGCTGAACTGTTACAGTTGTGCAGTGCTAATCCAAATTGAAATTGTCCTTGCAGAGTATGTTGGGTGCCGGAACAGACAGTTCGTCGCACACGATCGAATGGGCAATGTCTCTCCTACTCAACAATCCTGACAAGCTAAAGAAAGCCAAAGCCGAACTCGACGCTCAAATTGGAAACGGTCGCCTAATACAAGAATCCGACCTCCCCAACCTCCCGTACCTCCGTTGTGTCGTCACCGAGACACTTCGTCTCTACCCCGCAGGGCCGCTCCTCATCCCCCACGAATCGCAAGAAGAATGCGTGGTCGGAGGGTACACCATTCCCCGTGGCACGATGCTGCTCGTCAATGCCTACGCCATTCACAGGGATGCGAAAACATGGGAGGAGCCCGAAAAGTTCGTGCCAGAAAGGTTCGAGGAATCGAAAGTAGAGGGGCAGAAGATGTTGCCCTTCGGAATGGGGAGGAGGAGGTGCCCCGCGGAAGGGCTGGCGACTCTGGTGGTCGGGCTTGAGCTGGGCACTATGATACAATGCTTCGAGTGGAAGAGGATTGGGGAGGATGCGGTGGACATGAGTGAAGGTTCGGGACTGGCTCTGCCCAAAGCTCATCCTCTAGAGGCTATGTACCGGCCAAGTGAGTCTATGATTAGTGTTCTTACAGGCCTTTAATGAATAAAAGTTTTTCTTGCTTGGCTTATGTTCCATCAGTTTTCATATTACATTGTTGAAATTTTAATTGATAAAAATAGATTTAGCTACTGGCCTTGGTTTTAGTTGTTTTTCAGTTGCATATTTCAAGGTGTGCAGTGGGTCGGACTGGGATGGCCCGGATCCAGTTTTAACTTCGTTTGACCGGTCCTGGTCCGGACGAACTTATTCCCGATGGAGGAACGGGCGGGTCGCTGACCCGAAAATAAAAAAATTCGAACCCAGACCGGACGCATGGCCCAGTTTTGGACGGGCTGGTTTGAACCGGGCCTGGGCCGACCTGATTTTTTTGGAGAAAAACTTTATATATCTATAAGTTAGTATAATTTAAATATGCTGTAACATTAACTAAAAAAATTGAAAAAATAAAAGTTAACAAATTTTTATTAATGTCAAGATAATTTAATCTACAAGTATTTTTTTCATAAAATTTGTAATAAAATGTACAAGTTGCAAATTGATACTTTATTTTTAAAAGAACTATAAAAAAATGTACAAGTATTTTTTAAAAGCCGTCGTCCGTTATCCGTCTTTATTGCTCATCTCCTCCTTCTGTAATGTCCTCCAAGGTAAGAGACTGAAAGTCCAGCTCACAGATGTCGGCACTTTCATCTCTTGAGTTTTGCGTTCGTTTTTCCGTATGAACCCAATCTTGAATGCATACGCAAGCTTCCAAGATATCTGACAGCATCCTGCTCATCTTCTTACTTAGCATCCTTGAACCTGCACTAAAACAAGATTCCGATGCTACCGTGGATACCGGGACCATTATTATATCACGTGGTATAGAAGAAAGTATATGATACATTTTTTTTCCTTCGTCTTTTCCACCATTCTAACATGGGAAAATAAGATGTAGATTCATCATCTTTTTCATAGGAATTTAAATATAATGACAATTCCTTAGTTGGTAGGAAAGATTGTTTTTGTTTCTTCCTTTGTAATACATTCTTAGCATGTGATAATTTAGACATAAAACCAGAGCTACTACTATCAACTTGAACGGTCGGACTGGGTCGGGCCCATACAACTCGTTCTTCATACAAAGTAATTAAAAAAAAAATCTAAAACATCTCTAATATCTATTTTTATGTTACTTACATCAATATTCATATTGTCATGAAAATCATCTAACAATATGAAAACATCATCTAATTTAATCTTCAGATAAAAAATCGAAGCCAAACAATATAGAAAAGGTATTTCATCCCAATATTTTCGAAATTTTGTTTCCATTTGGAAACAACATAATCAAAACCAGGAACAATTCTAAATTTAAAAAATAAATGAGGCATGTTAATAGTTTTCTGCTAACGCTAGAGGAGAAATTGGATAATAAACTCGAGATAAAATGCATGTAGCATTGTAAAATAATTCTAATAATTCATAAATAGAATTATCAATTAACTAATCATTTTTAGTAACTTGATAATCAAAACTTGAACTAACATTAGAAAATAACATCTTTAAATCTAATAGAACATTTCAAAATTAATAAGTAGAATTCCATCTATGATGCATCCTTAACAAATTTCCTAAAAGTTATACCATATTGTGCATATAAAATTTTAAAAGCTTGTTGTCTACTTGCAGAAGTGTTCAAAATTTGTAGAAATAATCTAAAATTTTCTAAATTTACTTGAAATTTTTTTAGACATTCTTGTACAACTAAACTAATAATATGACATAAACATCTAACATGAAAAGTCGTCCTTCTACTATAGGCAAAAATTGTATACTTAAAATATTTATACAATAAGTGTTATTACTGACATTATCAAAAGAGATTGAAAAAAAAAAATTATTGTGAATATCATATTCACGTAAAAATTGCATGATAGCACCACCGATTACAAATTCAGTATATGAAAATTTTAAAGATCGTAGACAAATAATACTCTTTTGCAACATCCACTTTGGATCTATATGATGTGTCGTGGAACAAATATAAGTATAATTTTGTTTAGTAGTCCATATATCGGAAGTTAGAAGAAATTTACTAATATTTATGAAACTTTGTTTTAAACTATCATTTCTTTTTGAAATATTTTCAGCCTCTGCTCTAGTAGTAGATGTCGAAACTCTACTAGAATAATGATTAAGAGTAGTACTTGCATAATCATAATACCAATTACTCTCACCGAATGTGAAATATTGTTTATCACAAATAATATATTTAGTTAACTCAGTTTTGTTACGAGCATCAGAATAAGTAAAGTTACCTATAGAAGATCCTCTAGGACCGATGCTTATATGTGTCTGTCTAGCATGCAGTGTGTCCTTGCCAAAAATATGTTTCATATTGTCTTTTAAAGTGTCAGTGCCCTCATTTTTTCCATTTACATTTTTTCATACATTTCTTACACTGTGCACCTTAGCTATTAGTTTTTAATTTTTTTGATCTAAAACCGGTGCACCCTCATTATCAGAGACATATATTTTCTAAAAATATTGCTGTAGAATAGAAATAATGAGATGATTATTATTGATGAGAGACTACATATATATATAGGAGAGGCTAGCCTCCTCTTCTATTATTTTAAGCAATGTGGGACTAAATCCCATTAACTAATAACTCTAATAAAACACTTAACACCCTCCCTCAAGCTGGAGCATAGATGTCAATCATGCCCAGCTTGTTACATAAAAATTGAGCCCGAGGACCCAGAAGAGCCTTTATGAAGATATCAGCTATCTGGTCACCGGTCCTCACATGTTAAAATTTTATCACTCCTTTTGTATATTCATCATGAACAAAATGAATGTCAATTTCAATATGCTTCGTCTGTTCATGAAATACTGGATTGGTGACAATGTGAATAGTAGACTGGTTATCACACCATAGATCTGCCACTTGAGACCCTGCGTCTTCTCTCAGTTCTTGTAGGAGATGCTTCATATATAATATCTCTGATGTGCCAAGAGTAATAGCTCGATATTCTGCTTCTGAGCTTGTGCGTGCTATCATGCTTTGTTTCTTGCTCTTCCATGACACTAGATTTCTGCCAATAAATACTGAGTAGCCAGATGTAGACCGTCTATCTATCAGGCTTGCTCCCCAGTCAGCACCAGTAAAATACTCAATGCGAGTGTGTCCATTATTCTCCATACGAATTCCTTTTCCTGTATTTTTTACTAAATAACACAGAATCCTGAGAACTGCCTGCCAGTATAGAATTCTTGGAGAAAGCATAAATCTACTTGCAACACTCACTACAAAGAATGTCCGGACACGTCATAACCGCCAAGTAGTTAAGTTTTCCAACTACTCGACGATACTGATCTGGATTGGTCATTAGGACCCCTTCGTCTGGAAGTAACTTTACCCCTGGATCTATAGCTGAGGTTGCTCCCTTTGCTTGCATCATGCTTGCATCATTTAGTATGTCCAGTACATACTTTCTTTGAGATATTACAATATTCCGTTTACCCCGTGTGACCTCAATGCCTAAGAAATAGTTCAAGGATCCCATATCCTTGGTTTGAAATTATTCTCCAAAAAACTTCTTGAGACTTGAAATACCCAGGCTGTCATCTCCCGTAATTACAATATCATCAACGTAGACACCAAGAAGTATTCTTCCAGCAGAAGTATGTCGATAGAAGATTGAATGGTTCTTCTTTGATTGACACATGCCAAATTGAGTAACAATATGTGTACATTGACCAAACCATGCACGAGGTGATTATTTCAGACCATAGAGGGCCTTTCTCAGATGACACACTTTACCCTTCCTTGCAACGAACCCGAGAGGTTGTATCACATATACCTCTTCAGCAAGATCCCCGTGGAGAAGCATTCTTTATATCCAGCTAAAGTAACGACCAGTCATATCGAATAGCAAAAACCATGAGGACACGAACGGATGTTATTTTGGCCACAGGAGAGAATGTCTCGAAGTAATCCTCACCATAGGTTTGAGAGTATCCTTTGGCCACCAGACGAGCCTTCAGTCGATCAAGAGTGCTATCCGGTTTCACCTTAATCGAGAACACCCATTTGCAGCCGACTGCCTGTTTACCAGTAGGTAAGTCGACTAAGTCCTAAGTATGATTTTCCTAGAGAGTTTTCATCTCCTCGTTCATAGAAGCACGCCAACCAGGATGTTGGAGACCCTCCTCAGCGATCTTGGGGATCTGAATCCCATCAATAGTAGCCACCAGAGACTGAGTGTGACTGGTAAGTCCTTTGTAGCTGTCAACATATAGGGGATGATCACGGCAGGCATGATGAGGACGTTCTGAAGGCAAAACTATCGGAGCTGCTGGCGGAACTGGTGGAGCTGCTGGTGGAACAGATGGAGGCAACTTATTGGAGCCGGAGCTACTGGTAGAACCAGAGGAGGAGGATTCTGTGGGCGATGTCGGCAATGGCTGAATCGGTGTATGTGGACCATCTGCCTGGGAGACTAGCTTGGTAATGGAGGGCACCCGTACGGAAAGCTGTTGTGTTTGAGGAGGAAATAACAAAAAATTCTTTTCTGGATAGACCATAGGAGCCGGACCCATTGATTGTGGGAATGATGGAAATTCTGTTTCTACGAAGGTAACGTCTCGAGTAAAAAAATATCGCTTTAAGACAGGGGAGAAACACCGATACCCTTTCTGATCTTTAGGATACCCAAGAAAAATACATTGTATTGCCTTAGGATCTAATTTGGAAAGGGTTAGTCGGGTATCCCAAATATAGCATAAGCAGCCAAAGATGCGGAGAGGCAGAGGAAATGGTTCTCGTCCAGAAAAAAGCATAAAAAAGGGAGAGCTACCATTGAAAATAGACGATGGCATGCAGTAAATAAGATAACAAGCAGTAAGAACCGCATCCGACCAAAATCGCTTGGGAGTACGTGCTTAAAACATAAGAGCACATGTTGTTTCCAATAAATGGTGATTCTTGCGTTAGGCTACACCATTTTATTATGGTATGTACGGACAAGAGGTTTGGTGGATGATGCCATTGAAAGCCAGATGTTTATCGAGATTACGAGATAAATACTCACGGCCATTATCACTCCGAAATTTTTTGATTAGAAGACCAAATTGTGTTTTTATTTCAGCATAAAAGTTGCACCAGATGTTAAATAATTCAGAGCAATTTTTCATCAAATAAATAAAAGTGACACGTGAGTAATCATCGACAAAAGTAACAAAGTAATTAAAACCCATTACAGAGTCAGTCGGACAAGGTCCCCATATATCAGAATGCACCAACTCAAAAGGAGTAAAATCAATTTTATTTGGACTCACCGGATAAGGAACCCGATGATGCTTAGCTAAACTATATGGCTCACAATGAAAAGAAGAGTGAATATCTAAAGATGGATACATTTTTTGGAGAGCTTGGGACGATAGATGGCCTAACCGACAATGTAAAGTCGAGTTTTATGTCGGCACAGACAACAGAAGGGGTTGCGTCAAACAGGTACAAGCCTTCAGCCACATGCCCCTTACCGACAGTCTTTCCAGTTTTTAGGTCCTGAAAAACACAACCATCAAAAAAAATATTACCGAGCAATGTAGTTCATGAATAATTTAACTAATAGAAATTAAACTGAACGGGTTTCTAGGAGTAAGCAGTACAGAATTGGATGACAGTTCGGAAGAAAGATTGGCACTTCCACGGCCTAGGACTGTCAGGGCACCGCCATTAGCAACAGTAATGCCAGAAGCACGACGTACATGTACATAATCATGTATCATACCTGTGTCACCAGTCATGTAAGAGGATGCACCAGAGTGAATACCTATTGCTTGGGTTTTACTATGCACGCGGCTGAGTATCCGGCTGTGGAACCAGACATGGATGTTTTATCCCGACGTTGATCCTAGAAATCAAGGAACTCAGTATATGAGTCTGAAGTCATCTGAATAGGTCGGACCCCATCATCAGGGGCATCAAGGTGATATTAGCAGTAGGTGATTTAGTGCATTACTAATAGAAATGGCCAAGCCGACCACAGTTAAAGCATGTGCACGGTCTTCCTCCATCACGACCGCCATTGTCCCGTCCTCTATCACAACCAGCATTACGGCCACCCCGTCGGCCACTACGACCACCACGAAATCTCGTACGAGCGGCCCCGAGAGCAGAACGATCAGCAAGAGTATCACCCAGAGTGGTCTCAACGACTTTGGCAGCCCGAAAGACACGATAGTGTGCTTCTGTAATGCATGTGGTTCGTATTACGTATTTCTGGAATACGTGTACGTATTTATTCTTGTATTGCATCATTCCTTGTTTAGTTTTCTTCTTGGCTTGGCTTGGTTTACTCTCGGTTTGGGTTGGCTTGGTTCGGCCGGCCCAATGCTTGGTTCATCATGGGCCAAGAGTGGAACACCTTAGCCTATGCTTCTCCTTCATTTCTACCACAACCCCCCTCTTTATTATCCCCACCAACCTTCTCTCTCCTCCATAATTCTCATTTACTTCTCCTTCCCCTACCATTACTCTTCTCCACCAACCAAGAACAACATAGGCAAGTACAACTTGCTTCCATAAGAGAACTCTTTTTGATGGTTTCATTAGCTTCTCCTCATGATTCTAAACCACATTAGAACTTGTCATTTTCTATTTTGAGGCTTTAATTCTTGTAGATCTAGAGTTTTTCTATTTTCGGATTTTTGGTGTTTTGATCTATCAAACTTGCTTGTTTTCAAGTTTTGATGGTTCCATGTTTTAGAGAATTTCATTCTACCCAATTTTGACCTTTGGAAAGTTGGATTCGGACTTATTTTGACCAAGATTTGGACAATTGAAGCTTAGATTCAACTTTAGAGTTCTTGCTGTTCTTGCCATTTGGAGAAGACAGTGAACAGTGAGCTAGCTTTTTAGCTTACGCCACTGAGCTGTACGCTGCTGTTTAGCGAGCGTACGCTAGCCTTCGTACGCTGCTGTTTAGCGAGCGTACGCTAGCCTTCGTACGCTGCTCTTTAGCGAGCGTACGCTAGCCTTGATACGCTGCCTGTTGGCAGCGTGTCTTGAGCGTACGCGTGCCTTGGTACGCTAGCTTAAGCGAGCAAGGCGTACGCTGGCCCCTTTCGTACGCTAGCTCGAGCGTACGCAGTCTTGAGCGTACGCTAGCTTGAGCGTACGCTGACCTGTAGCTTGAGCGTGCCCTTGTGTACGCTGACCCTTGCGTACGCTTCCCATTGGAAGTGTATGGATCCTTTGGTACGCAGACCTGAGCGTACGCTAGCCTGAGCGTAGCCTGGCTACCCTTGATCTTCTATAGCCCTATATATTGATATTTTATTACATATTTAACGTCCATTTTATATCCTTACGCCTTTTGTCATGAACTTGATAATCATGGATTTGTTTAATATGTTTGGAAATGATACCTGAGCATGACACGATAGTGACCCGTAGTGGTGCACTCCTGACATAATGACCTGACATGACCTGATAGTGGTCCGTCGTGGCGCACTCCTGACTGGTACACTTGACATGATAAACCTGACATGTTATCCCTTGATAAGCTGTTGCGACGGCTACCTGACATGACATGACCTGTATGAATAACCTGGACACCGTGGGCGATTGTGCTTGTACAAATATTCCAGTCCTGTCTTGCATCATGTCTAGGACAAGGACTCCTGAGTACCACGGTCAGGAGTACCTACTAAAATGGACTAAGGTTAACAACTAGATTAATACATTAGTCATGAAGAGATCTTCCAGCTACAGGCAATCCCGTTACCTGGGCGCGCTTGGGATCTGTAGCCTGCCGTCGAGTAGGGCATATTTCCAGCACACTGTCATGTGTTGCACCCTTCAAAACTGCTTAAGGGTACATGCGTTTCCTGGACAATGTACCCACCTGAATTCAACCCTAATCTCTTGACCTGGGTGACCTGGATGGTCTGCAGGGCTTGTGGCTGTGGAATAATCTCACTGCATCTTGTTAGTAATTAGGCTTGTGACAACCCTAGTTAGTTAATGTATCAAGCCGTAATTCTTGCTTGGCCGTGAAGTGATTGGACGGAGTCTAACCAGTCTAGTCTTGCCCTGAATCCTGTTCCAGATTATTGAATGACCAGAATGCTTGTATTTATTTTTCCGATAAATGGTGAGAATTCCAAGTTCTGTTCAGACGAAGGGTTACAACCCCGGTCCTTGTTTGGTTTACGGGTTGTAACCTGGTTATCTGAATAGTTCTATGGTTATCTCGTCGTATATCATCCTGGTGTATTTTTTTTATTTCCAGTTCTTACTTTTATTCATATCTTGTGCTGATTGCTGGTTTTAGTTCTTAAGTGAAGCCTCCTTTGTGGCACTTACTCTTTCTGGGATTTGACCCAGCTGGTTTTGTGTGGCCAGATTTCGGAGCAGCTCCAGAGGATCTACCGACTTCCCAGCCAGATGGTGGCCACTAGACGGAACCCTGGCAACGAGTGGGTTATTTTTGGCTCTCCCGCTCTAGTGTAAAAATATTCTTTTGAGGCGTTTAGCCGACGAGCACCTGTTTAGCTCGATTGCACTTACTTACTGTCTGCCTACGGGCTGTAACATGATTGACAAATCCTAGGGTTGATCATGTATGACTAAACTCTTGCTAGTCCTAACATTTTGTAACGACTAGCTTCATGATCAGCTGAATATATAATATTTGGGATGCCTTATTATTGTATATTTAATGATCATACATCTTGTGACTCTTACTTACTTGCTTATGATTGAGACACTAGGCTTGTTCATGACCTTAAGAGACTGTTGGCTTGTAGATAAACCCTCATGTATCCTAGACAGCCGTGACCGTATAGCGAGATGGAATCCATTTCAATATACGTAGCTGGCTATGTCTGCCCCCGTTCTCCAGTATTCTGGTTCTGGGGCGTGACAGCTTCCAACTGGGACGGTACATCAGATCCAGCAATAATCTGAGAACGAGCAGAGTTCGCATCAGGACGGAGAGAGGCCAGATAAGCCATGACATGAAGCTGCTCACGTTGAGCCTGTGCTTCATTTATATCTGACGTAAGGGTTAATATGTGATCGATCTCATCCATCATAGCCTTAAAGGCCCGAAAATGGTCTTTATGAGATTTGTCTCCTTAATTTGCTCGATACACACCAATGACCGAGTCATAGATACGAGACAAATCGTGTTTACCATTAAATGCCGCCGCCAATATTTCCCATAACTCTTTTACGGAGTCCGTATTTTGAACCTTGTCTTCCACCGATGGTTCCATGGAATTCATCAACTGTATAAACAGTCGACGGTCATCTGTCTCCCATTGCTCGAAGATGGGATCATCGTCTGCTGGAGAGTTGTCAGTCAGATGTTTGGACAATTGTATTCCTTGAAGTGTCTTCTCGACCTTCTTTCTCCATGTCGAGTAGTCCTATGTCCCTTCCAATAGTCGATCGATAAGTCGAATGGAGGAAATCATCGTGCTAGTGCCCGCTAGTGTGTTGATGACACTAGTATCTGTGGCACTGTTATTCGTCGTGGAGTCTGTCATTTATCAGAGATTCGACTGTCGATATATTCTTTCTACTTGATAAATACAGCAACTCTGCCAATGCGCTAAAAATGGAGCCAGAACCGGCACATGCACATAGAAAGCAGAGAGTGTGGATCACAAGCCAGGACAGAGAGATAACCCATGGTAACCTCTGATAGATCCTGATGTGAAGATCATGGAAAGAAAGAAGGATTCATGCACAAAAAACCATATGTGTGCTCTTTGTTAAAGTTCCAGCATTGATGGGCAGAGGTTCCAACAAATGTTTTCCCTCTGAGAATCCCAACAATGATTTTTTTTTGGAAAGTAAACTAGCGTTTGGAGGGAGTGGGTGGCGGCTGATGGAAGGAGAGGGTTAGAGTTAAGGTTAGGGATTGGAGGCATGGGGGGGCTGACAGGGGGCCGGAGGGGCGCGGGCAGCAGGTCGTAGAGACGGGGGCAGCAGCGGGGGGGGGGGAGGGGCTGACAGGGGGGTGGGCAGCAACAGGTCGTGGAGGTGGGGGCAGCAGCGGGGGGGGGGTGTGTTGGCTGAGGAGGGGGACGGGCAGCAGCAACGGGAGGGGGGAAGCAGGGTGACGACTAGGGTTTTTTGTGGTGATTAGAGTTTTGTGGAGAGAGGGAGAGTGGGGGGAAGGTGACGGCTAGGGTTTTGGCTCTGATACCATGTAGAATAGAAATTATGATATGATTATTATTGATGAGAGACTACATATATATAGGAGAGGCTAGCCTCCTCTCCTATTATTCTAAGCAATGTGGGACTAAAGCCATTAACTAATAACTCTAATATAACAATTAATAATTGCCAATAAACTTATTTTTCCCTATTTACAGCATTAGTAGCCGTACTCCTAACTTCAGGAGGTGACATTTGTGTTGGTGGCACAGAACCAGGAATATGATTATTTTTCAAATAAATCAACATAATATGCATAATTTTGTTCTGAATCACCTCCATAATGGTAGTTAGAACCAGTAGCATCCATATTTTAAAATTTAATTTTTAAGAAAAATAAGAGAAGGAATTTATTTATCTACCAACAAAAAGAAAGACAGAGAGAGAGGAGAGAGAAAGAGAGAGAGAGAGAGAGAGAAAGAGAGAGAGGGGAAAGAAAAATCCAAAATCACAAAAAAAAATGTAAAATTAAAATTACTTGGAACATCAACTTGAGGGAAGAAATGTTAAACTCCAAAAAAATTTGCACAAGTTGAAGCCTCAAGAACATTGCAGTTTGTCCCCTAGAAAGTTGTACTTGAAATCCCAGAAACTTGTTGTTTCAATCTTCGCAAAATTGCTTAGCTTGTATATTTTGTAAGAGAAAAAATAAATAGTTTGTATATAATTTTCATAAATTTTGGTCTATCTATAGAATTTTTTTGGGTGCAAATGACCTATTTTCCCCTCAAAATATAATTGTTATAAGGGCATTTTTGGTCATTTTCAGCAAAATACCCTTAAAACAGTCAAAAAATAGCTCAAAAAATAAGGGCATTTTGGTCTTTTCCGGACCCAAAGGTCAAATCCAAAAAAAATTGGTCCGACCGGACCTGGACCGAGCCTGAACCGGGCCAACCCGACCAGGTTAAGTGGATTTGCCCGGTCCGATCCCGCGGTAAAACCGGGCTGGGCCGGTCCGGGTCGGTCCGGACTAGCGGGTTTGAAAGTAGAACCCAGCCCGGACCAACGGGGAAGGGAGGCGGGCCATTGTTGACCGGACTTGGGTCGGCCCAGATAGGATTTGACCGAACCGCCCGACCCTATTAACACCTTGATGCCTGTTCTATTAGTAGTTAATGGAGAGATTGATAGGTGTTTATAGAACTGTGGCATTGGATGATGATAGCCTTCAGTCACTGAAATTGATTCATGCTACTCTTCCGAGTGTGTAATACCCATGTGTAGAAGGAGAAATTATTGTATGGGTGGGCGCAGTGCATTCGACCTCTTTTCAATCGTTGAATTGTCTAAGGATGTGTGCATCCACACATCTTTATGTTAATCCAACGGTTAGCTTGAAAATGGTGCACTGCGTCCGGCACACCCAATAATTTCTCTTATAGAAGGCTAGAGTAAGAAGTCAGCTCTGAACTAGTTCCTTTTGTTTTGGGTTAGCATCAAGTTTGTTGTTTGGCCTCTGATGTATACTGAAGTCTGGTTTGGGGTTGCTGCAACATTCCAAAAAAAATAATAATAACATCACAGCATCTTTTGAAAGTAGGATTTTTTTTCTTCCTGATTTTAATGATGCTTTATTTGCTTTTACATCTGAGAGAGAGGGAGAGGGGTTGTAATGAACCGGAAAAAAATGATCATTTATTACTATAATTTCGTTTGCCAAACAAGTTTGGAAGATCTCGTCCATCAGCTTGCCGATTGGCCAAATCGCCCCCTCCGTGCTAGAGGTTTGTCAGCATTTTTCTAAGTTAAAGATATGAAATCCTTGGCCTCGTTCTCTTACCTATGTTGGTCTATTTGGAAAGCGAGGAATGCCTATATATTCAATTAGAAGTCATTTGAGATAGATACCAACATTCTCGCCACAAGAAGCTCACTCATGCCTATAGGACGGCACCCAACTCTCAGGACATCTCCTCCATCAACTAGCAAGATTATCCATGCCATGCTACTAGCTGGTTCACCCCTCCAACAGGTTATTGGAAGGGTAATTTTGATGGCGCCTACCATGAAGGAAGGATGGAGGCTGTTGCACTTATTAGAGATGAAAATGACATGTTTCATGGAGCCATTCAAGCTTTTCAACTTGGAGGTTTACGTTTGGAAGGCGAGGCCATTGGCTTAAGGCCTGCCATCCTCCTCGGTGGAATGAAGAGATACAATCACATCATTATTGAAGGAGACTGCAAATCACGCATATCGATGTCGTTCGACATCCATTCACTAACATCCTTTGGCGAGCCAGGCATGCAATTGAGGAAGGAAGATATGCAGCAATAAACATTGAGGAACTTATCTTGTCTCCTGTAGAAAAAATTCATGACGGTCGAAAAAATATCGTGAACCAAATATTCAATTTCTCAAAAATAAAGCATATCACCCCGATCGTGGACATGTCCTAGATTCCAAAAGAGACTAAGAAATCTATATTTTACAAATATTTAGGAATTTAGAATAGAAATAATTTTCCAGAGATGAAATTAGCAAATGAAAATTAAAAGGGTGATAAAAATAAATGATAACACTGAACCACAAATAATTCTTGATTGTTGAAAAAAATAAAATTAGCAAAAATGGAAAGGTGCATCCAATTGTATAGAAGTCGCTCAAGGATTCTCAAAATGACCATAAATAGAATATATAAAAAGATTCCTCGGTCATGATAACCTAGACAATAAGATATAAATAAAATTTTCGAAGGATTTAAATTGTTAGGTATATTTCTGAAGGATTTATACTTATCAGGATGTCTCTGAAAGATTCGCAAAACGAACCATACATGGACTAAAAACCTTCCGAAAGAATGTGATATTACAGGATTATTAAGTATCTGTCTATAAAAGGATATAATGATGATCCTAAATTTTCAAGCATATACTAATATGAAGAAAATTTTGAAATGGATTCGTCAAAGCGATAGTCTATATACATGATAGTATCATCTGAAGTGATTGAAAATGCCTTCTGCATAGATTGGAAATAACCCCCGAAGAGAAGATCTCCAAAAGAGAGAATCTATTGAAGGGATAATCTCCAAAAGAGGGTAATCTCCTAAAGAGATAAATCTCCCGAAGAGATAATTTCCGAAAAAGATGATCTCCGGAAGAGGTAGTCTCCGGAAGAGATAAATCTTCCGAAGAGATAATCTCCGAAAAATATAATCTTTCGAAGAGATAAATATTCCAAAGAGATAATTAAATTTTATGAAGAGATAATCTCCCGAAGACATAAATCTCCTGAAGAGATCTCCTGAAGATCTCTGGAAGAGAGAAATCTCCCAAGAGATCTCTTAGTCTGAAGAGATTTAATATGAGTAGTTATCATTTATCCAATACACCTATAGTGGTCAGGTCAATGAAATCCATTTCGACCGAGAGAATAAAAAAATATGTTCTATATCCCGAAGTACCATATTTTAAAAAAAAAATAAGCGTAATTTTTTATTGTCATTTATTCAACGCAATATCTTTTATATGAACTTTCTGATATACACCTACACATAGACACTGAATGATGTAAAGTATATCTTAGATATATCAAGCGAATTATTCTTGATTTAATTCATATGATTGTGTTGATCTTATAAAATATGCAGACACATGTTATTTATACGATTCCTTTAAGGGGATATCGCAAAAAAGGTATGTTTTCTAAACAACATTGCAGCTATTTTGGAGATCAGTAAAAAAATCAATGCGACAATTTCGTCCAATCATTCTTACAATTAATGAAACAAACAGAGAATATGTATCACTATGATTTCACCCATTCAACATATCACAGAGAGTTGAGAGATTTTAGAAATCACAAATAAGACTATAATTCTTCATCCAAAAAAGATAATCTTCGAAAGAGATCTCCCTATGAGATAAATCTTCTGAAGAGATCATATCCAGGAGAGATGTAACGGCCCAGAACCAGAACACTGGAGAGCGGGGGCATACATAGCCAGCTACGTATATTGAAATAGAATCCACCTCGCTATACGGTCACGTCTGTCTAGATACATGAGGGTTTAACTACAAGCCATCAGTCTCTTATGGTCATGAACAAGCCTATTGTCTTAATCTCAAGCAAGTAAAAGCAGTCACAAGATGTTAGAGCATCAAATATACAATAGTAAGGCGTCCCATACATTACGTATTTGGATGATCATGAAGCTAGTCGTACAAAAGGTGAAGACTAGCAAGAGTTTCAGTCATACATGATCAACCCTAGGATTCGTCAATAATGTTACAGCCCGTAGGCAGACAATAAGTAAAGTACAATACGAGCTAACACGTGCTCGCCGGCTAAACGCCTCAAAAGAATATTTTTACAATAAAGTGGATGAACAAAAGGGAAATCTACTCGTTGCCTTGGTTACGCCTGGTGGTCACCATCTGGCTGGAAGGTAGGGAGATCCTCTGGAGCTGCTCCGGTATCTGGCCATACAAAACCAGCTGGGTCAGACCCCAGAAAGGGCAAGTACCACAAAGGAGGCTTCACTTAAGAACTAAAACCAGCAATTAGCACAAAACATAATTAAATAATAAAAAAATGGAAAAATATAGAAAATCGTGACGATATACGATGAGATAACCATGGGACTATTCGGATAACCGAGATACAACAGTTAAACCAAACAAGGACCGAGGTTGTAACCATTCGTCTGAACGGAACTTGGTTTCCACCATTTATTGATAAAGTACAGCACAAGCAATCAGGTCATGTAACAATCTTGTACAGGATCAGGACAAGACTAGACTGGATTAGACTCCATCCAATCAATCACGGTCAACCAATGAGTACGGCTTGATACTTTAACTAGCTAGGGTTATCACATGCCTAGTTACTAGTAAGATGCAATGAGATATTCCAACAGCCACAAGTCCTACAGACCATCCAGGTTATCCAGGTCGAATATCCATTCATGAAGGGTGCAACACATGACAGTGTGCTGGAAATGTGCCCTACTCGTCGACAGGCTACAAGTCCACATACGCGTCCAGATAACGGGATTGCCTGTTATTAGCTTTAGTCAATTTCAGTAGGTACTCCTGACCGTGGTACTAAGGGTCCCTGCCCTAGACAAGATATGAGATAGTAATGGTTCACTTGTACAAACACAATCATCCACGGAGTCCAGGACATTCATTCTTGTCATGTCATACTAGCCGTCGCAACAGCATTCAATAGTTCCCATCAGGCTTGCTTGTCATGTCATGTCAGTTCACTTGTTATACCGTGTCATGTATAATTATCAGTCCAGTCATGTCAATCAATTCAAGTTATCAAGTTCATGAAAAAAGGTGTAAGAATATAAAAGGGCAACTGGGTACACCATAGCGACTCAAAGTCTCTACGCGAACAAGAGTACGCTAGGCCAAATGGACCCTGAGCGTAAAACAGCTCTACGCGGGCAAGACCTAAGGATAGACAGCTCTACGCGAGCAAGAGTGCATGCAAGCAGGATTCTATGCGAGCAAGCGCTCTACGCGAGCAAACGCTCTACGCATAGCAAGCACCCTATGAAAGCGAAACTTTACGCGCACGAGCACCCAAGTGAAACTTTATGCACGCAAGACTCTACGCGAGCAAGGGAGAGTCTACGCGAGCGAGGCTCTACGCACGGGGCACCCTACGCTAGCATGACTCGACGCGGCAGAAGAATACGCGAGCATGAGTCTACGCGAACGGGAAGGCCCCTGCGTAGAGTTCAAGTGAACTCGGCGTAGAAGGATTACGCTGGCACGCAATGCGTATGCGTAAAAAGGGAATACTACGCGAACACGTGAAAACGTGTGCGTAAAAGGGTAAATGATACGCTGGCGCGCAAAACGTGGGCGTAAAACTTAATACTACGCTAGCACATAAGAACGTGTGCGTAAAAACTTCATCTTCTCCCCAAGGCCGGTACAAGCAAGCATAAAAGCTCAAGAGCTCAAGAAAAGCCCCATCTCGGTCAAGTCTCGGTGAAATCCAACCATTCCAAAACCAAACTTGTGTAACATCAGAATATCTACCACAAGGAACTCTTAATTTTCGCAAACAATCCAGTTTAGTAGATCAAACCATAAAAATGAAAGAATGCTAAAACCTAGATCTATAAAAATCTATGCATCGAAATGAGAAAAGCCAAGTTCTAAAGTAGTTTGAAATCAGGCAAGGAAGCTAAATGATCCATAAAAGCATGGTGTTCTCTTGTGATAGCAAGTTGTACTTGCCTACGGTGGCGTGGGTGGAGAAGGTGATGAGGAAGAAGAAGAGAAGAGGAGTAATTGAGTAATAAATAAAAAAAGAGAATGGTGGTTGGGTTAATAAATGAGGGATGGTGGTAGGTAGGGATTTGCTTATCAACCCAAACCAAACCCAACCAAGCCGAACCCAACCGAACCCAATGCAGGCCAAGGCTAGGATAAACCACATGAACCAGGAAATGCTAACTAACCCATGCCAATGCAAATCCAAGACTAGCCAGTCAAGACAAGTCGATCCAGGATGAACCCAAAATAAACCAAGGTAAGATTAAACCAAGATCAAGCTAAAAAAGACAAGTCTAATTACGGGTTGGAATTCCATACACGTATACCAAAATACGTAATACGAACCATGGGAGTTATAACTCTACCTACCTTAAAAGAATTTCGTCCTCGGAATTTAATTAAGAGGCTAGAGAGGCAAGGACAAGCTATATTAATCACAAGCAAGTAATAACTAGGCAATCAATCAAGCAATCAATCATGCAAGCAAGAAATCGAGGACATGAGGCATAAGGAAGACATTATACCTCACGAGTCAAACAGGTCGGGATATTACGATCGGATATCATCTTCACGCTCCCACGTTGACTCACCTAGAGAGTGATGACCCAAAGCAACCCGGACTAAACTAATAGTCTTGTTCTTGAGTATCTTCTCTCTCCGATCCAATATGGATACGGGTCTCTCCTCATATGAAAGGTTGGCACCAACAACCAATTCCGAATGATCAAGAACATGACTCGGATCCAAAATATACCGTCACAATTGGGATACATGGAAGACATCATGTACCTCACGCAACGACGGTAGGAGAGCGAGACGATAGGACACATCACCTACTCATTCTAGAATGTCGAATGGCCCTATATACCTAGGACTAAGCTTTTCCCGTACGCCGAAACGAATGACGCCCTGGGTCGGCGAGATCCAGAGGAATACATGGTCGCCGACGGAAAATTCAAGGGGACGCCTGTTACGCCCGAGAACCAGAATACTGGAGAGCGGGGGCGTACATAGCCAGCTACGTATAATGAAATGGAATCCACCTCACTATACGGTCACGGCTGTCTAGATATATGAGGGTTTAACGACAATCTATCAGTCTCTTATGGTCAATAACAAGCCTAAATGTCTCAATCTCAAGCAAGCAAGTAAATTTACATGATGTATGATCACCAAATATACAATAGTAAGGCGTCCCAAACCTTACATATTCAGCTGATCATGAAGCTAGTCATTACAAAATGTAAGGACTAGCAAGAGTTTAGTCATATATGATCAACCCTAGGATTTGTCAATCATGTTACAGCCCGTAGACAAACAGTAAATAAAGGTACAATACGAGCTAACACGTGCTCGTTGGCTAAACGCCTCAAAAGAATACTTTTACAATAGAGTGGGAGAGCCAAAAATAAACCCACTCGTTGCCCTGGTTACGCCTGGTGGTCACCATCGGGCTGGAAAGTCGGTAGATCCTCTGGAGCTGCTCCAAAATCTGGCCATACAAAACTAGCTGGGTCAGATCCCAGAAAGAGCAAGTGCCACAAAGGATGCTTCACTTAGGAACTAAAACCAGCAATTAGCACAAGAATATAACTACATAATAAAAGATAGTAATTATGGAAAAGCATGACAGGTGATATACGATAAGATAACCATGGGACTATGCAGATAACCAGGTTACAACTCGTAAACCAAACAAGGACCGGGGTTGTAACCCTTTATCTGAATGGAACTTGGTTTTCCACCATTTATCAGCAAGATAAAATAAGAAATCAGATCACGTAATAATCTTGTACATGATCAAGACAAGACTAGACTGGTTATACCTCATCCAATCAATTCACGGCCAAGCAATAAGTATGGCTTAACACTTTAACTAACTAGGGTTATCACAGGCCTAGTTACTAGCAAGATGCATCAAGATTATTCTAACAGCCACAAGCCCTGCAGACCATCCAGGCAATCCGGACGTAATTAGGGGTTAAATTCAAGTGGGTACATCGTCTAGGAAACACATGTACCCTTAGGTGACTTAGAGGGTACAATACATGACAGTGTGCTAGAAATGTGTCCTACTCGACGACAGGCTGCAGATCCCAAGTGGGGTGCCCAAATAATGGAATTGCCTGTAGCTGAAAAATCTCTTCATGACTACTGTATTATTCTAGTTATTAGCCTTAGTCGATTTCAGTAGGTACCCCTGACCGTGGTACTCAGGGGTCCCATCCTAAACATGATGCAAGACAAGACTGGTTCATTTGTACAAACGCAATCGCCCACGGTGTCCAGGTCATTCATATTTGTCATGTCAAGTTAGCCGTCGCAACAGCATATCAAGGTATATAATATCAGGTTTATCATGTCAGGAGTGCGCCACGACGGGCCACTATCATGTCATGTTTATCATGTCAAGTTATCATGTCAAGTTATCATGTCAAGTTTACTGTCAGGAGTTCGCCACGTCGGGCCACTATCATGTCATGTCAAAAGTGTACCACAATGGGTCACCATCGTGTCAGAGAACAATTAATGTGGCACAAGCATACAAGTGGTAATTAAATATTAGCAGGGGCAAGGACGTGGGGGACTCATGCAGCTCAGGAAAAATTATTGCGAATGCGGTCAGCCAAAAATGTTGCCACTATACCATATACGACCACACAATTAATAAGCCATATGCAGCCACACAAATAATAAGGCCATGCGGCCAGCAATTAAATAAGGTCATGCGGCCAGCTAAATAAATGGCCATATGCGGCTAAACATGTTGTCATGCAAGCAAGCAAGTGCTAGCAAATAAAAACCATGCAATTAAATGCATGGAAATTAACACCATGCAAGCTAATGCATGTAATTAGAACCATGCAAGTTAATACGTGCAGTTTAAAACCATGCAAGCTATTACATGTAATTAAATCCATGCAAGCTAATGTAACCATGCAAGCTATTGCATGTAATTAAATCAATGCAAGCTAATGCATGCATTTTAAATCAATGCAAGCTAATGCTTATGTGCTTGCGGCCAGCTAAATATTTAAGCAAGCAAGCAAAGGTTGTAAAAGGCCATACGACCAAGATTAGCATTGGCCTATGCGGCCAAGATTGTTTTCTTATGCGGCCAACCACTGCCAATGGTCCATGCGGCCATGAATTCACTACCAAAATAAGTCATATTACCGACGTAATTTGCGACGTTTTCCGAAAACGTCGCAGATAAAAAACAATTTACCGACGTTTCCTTATGACGTCGCAAGACGTCACTACTAGCGACGTTCAGCGACGTTCAGCGTCGTATAGTAACTACGTTTGCGTATTGAAAAACTCACGTCGCGGATATGTCGGTGAACGTCACTAATATCATTGATATTAGCGACGTTTGGCGACGTTTGGCGACGTTTTTACTATGGCGTCGTTAATATCAATAAAGTTGCGACGGTTACCGACGCGCCTATGTTACGTCGCTAATGTGCGAATATAGGTCAGTTTTGATTTCACTTTCCCCCATTTCCCCCCCCCCAATATTTTCCTTCCCCCCCCCATTATTTTCCGACCCCGAGCACCCCTGTCCCCTCGACCCCCGTCCGACCGCGCCCTCGGCGACCCCCACCGACCGCCGCGAGCACCGACCCCGTCCAGCCTCCTCCTCCACCGCCCAGCCTCCTCCTCCACCGCCTCTCCGACCTCCTCCTCCTCCTCCTCCTCCTCCTCCTCCTCCTCCTCCTTCCCGGCAGCCCCCGCCGAACCCGACCCCCTACCGTCGCCATTCGCCAGAGCACCTCCTCCTCCTCCACCTCCACCTCCTTCCCGGCTGCCCCCGCCGAACCCGACCCCCTACCGCCGCCGTTCGCCAGAGCACCTCCACCGCCGCTCCTCCTCCTACTCCTTCCCGGCAGCCACCTCCACCGCCGCTCCCCCTCGCCGTCGTCGCTCCCCCTCGCCGTGACGGTCAGGTAAATCCTAACCCTAACCGGTTGTATACCTTACAGATTTGGGCTATCTATATATAGATATGTGTTGATTTAAAGGAACAAATGGAAGAGAGGGTTAGATGTTAGTGAGTATATTATACATATTGCTATAAATGTGTGTGAATACAAGTAGATAGTTAGAGCATCTCCAACCCTATTGTGACTTTGGAAAAAAGTTGTTGCCACATAGGAATGACAAAATTTTATTCAAAAGTTCTTCTCCAATGCAATTGTCAAGTCAATTGTGAAGCTTATGTGGCAAAAATTAAACAAGACATTGTGAAGTTGGTTGTCTAGTTCTAGACAATGCACTTGACAATGTCTTGTTCTCCATGTCATCAATTATGAATAAAAAATATTAGGAAAAAGAAAGAATATGAGTAGTTGTCTTGAAAGTTGGGAAAGAAGTAAATATCTTAATACTTTATCTTCCAAGTTGAAAAAAGTAAACATTTTGCATTGGAGAAGATTTTCTTACTTCATTGTCATTTGTCAATATAATCTTGCCACCTAGACAAGACATTGTCTTGTGCCTAATGCCACATATGATTCACAACATATAACAAGACAATAGGGTTGGAGATGCTCTTAGAGTATGGTGGGTAACAGTTGAGTTATAGAGTAGGTAATGGATTAGAGTATAGGTATATGGCTAATGAGATGCTACACTATGTAATGTGTTTGAGAGTCCTTGTAAGGGATATATGTTTAGACTATAGACATTGGGTATATATACCTTGATATGTATATATGATATAGTATTATGGTATCCTAGGATATCCTAGTTATATTGGCCTATAGTTAGTTATGAGTTAGTATATCATAGAATTGACTTAATAGTCTAAGTGACCTTGTTGACTAGTCTAGGTTTGACCAAACCCTAGATTTTGACTTAGTTTGACCAGAAAGTTAACCCATATTCAGTCAAACCCTAGATTTTGACTTAGTATATGGTTACTAGATCCTAGTGTAGAGTAGTATGTAGAGGAGTATGGCTACTAGTGATATATAGATATGTAGGTCCATGTGTATCTATATCGGACTATCGCTATCGGTATCGAACTATCGCTATCGATATCGAACTATCGGTATCGATCGAACTATCGGTATCGGACTATCGCTATCGGTATCGAACTATCGCTATCAGTATCGACCGTATATACTTAGTATCGGGCGTAGCGGATTAGTATCGATCAGTATATAGGTTTGTGTTAAGATCAAGGTTCAAAGTATCGGTATCGGAATAGTAGGCCGAATAGGAGGCCGAGATAGTCGAATGAGAAGAAGGGAAGAAGGGAGGAGCAGATGGGTCCAGAGCCATGGTGGAGGAGGAGAAGTAACATGAGAGCAGTTTCCGCCGTAACATCTCCTGTGGCTCTGCTGGCAACTGAAGTCCAGATGCTACAAAGGACGATCCTTCGCTGAAATCGACTACAACACCCATCAGTTCAAGTTCATTCCTATATGAGTAGATTCCAATGCCATAGAAGCCATCAGTTTGTTGACCTTCCTCTATGGCAATGAGTTTACGTATCTCAATGTAATAGTATAAGCTAATATTATTGTACTAATCGTTCTAATGCTTCGTTGTTTTCCAGCACATATAATGATGAGTTGAGGCTGGTTAGACCCTACCTAACAGACGAAGCATTAGAACAAGAAATGAGACATCATTTTCCTTCTTGGTTGAGCAAATATGTAAGGAGCTCGGTAATATTTACTGGCCTCTTCTAATGCAACTGCGCAATAAATAACTTATTATCTCTTCTTTGATATTCAGGTCGATCGTCTAATTTCACCCGAGATTGAATTAATTAGAACTCTTGCCAAGGGACCAATTACTTTTGTTAAAACATGGCCAAGTTATTGTGTCAATGGCTTTCGGTTCAAGTCGACAAATGCTCCGATCAGAGACAGCTTCCTGGATCTTGATTCCACGAAGAACAGTTGTTTGTGTATCAAGTCTTCGAACTACAAAGACGTCGATCCAGGAAATGATTTCTTTGGCATCTTGCGAGAGATTGTGGAGTTGTCATATAATTATGGCAGAGAACCTGCAAAGATCGTGTTGTTCAAGTGTGAATGGTTCGATCCGATTGAAAATCAAGGCTGAAAAATTGACAAGCATGGTCTTGTGGATATAAACTACAAGCGTAGATATCAAGGCTACGAACCGTTTGTCCTAGCAACTCAGGCTCAGCTCGTGTACTTCACAGCTTATCCGAGACGGGGAGCAACGAAGTCTGACTGGTAGGCAGTATGCAAGACTAAAGCTAGAGATACTTTTGATGTTGATGAAAAAGCTTACCAGGAGGACGAGCTACCTCCTGTAACCAATATTGTCGATGTGGACTCCACGGAAGTTACGCATTATACGACACATAATGTAGAAGATATAGAATTATCCGAAGAGGAAGACGAAGCCGACGAAGGTGAAGACGAAAGTGAAGATGAGGAGGAAGAGGAAGATGAGGTCGAGGAAGACAAACAAGATGATTATTCTGAAGATGATTGAGAGAGATGTACTTATCTGGACTTAGATGATTCTTGTAGAATGTATCATCATATGTTGTCTTGGTTATTATCTTGTCTTTGTTGTACTTTCATATTTCCAGTCTCTATTATTAATTTGTTGTATTATCTAATATTGTTATCAGGTATGGCAGGTCGTCGCGGAGGGTACCGACCAGGAGGACGGCGAGGTCCTCCTATAGGTACTGGTAGAGGTCCTCCTTCGGTACCTCCTACTGGTACCGGCTCTGGATCCTCGTCGCCGATTACTCCGTCGTATCGGCCAGTAGCTGGGCCTCCTGGGATGATGCCACGTGGATTGTCTCCTGGGACGAGTAGTTCCAGGCCTAATGAGAGTGCTCACCCGTCTAGCGTTCCTACTGCTAATACGACGATAGAGACGACCGATGAGCCGATGGAGGAGGATGCGCCGACGGCCGACCAGCATCATGAAGATGATGCGTGCGCACCTCCGGAGGAGGGGAGGACGGAGATCTGGGCCGACGGTACAAAGTAGGTATTTTGGTTTATGATTTTTTTTTCTGTTTTTATCATAAATTAACTTTTTTCATGAATATAATATGTCTGTATAGATATCGTCCTCCAGGGGTACAGAGACGCCTAGGCGATATGCTGAGGCATAATTATGGTGGTCCCTGGATTAACTACTCTGATGCTCCAGACGAAAGGAAGAACTACTGGTTTACGCGCTTCAAGGTTAAAATAGATTTGTTTTTAACATGAATCATTTAATTTATGCATATTATATATAACTGATAAATATTTGGTTTCGTACTGTTCTAGGATATGTTTTACTATCCACCGCACCGGGCCGAGCTGATCGAGGGGATGTTTCCCTCCGTCGCTGCTAAGCTGATCCGCGACTCTATTAATGATCAGAAGGAACGTGATCGTGCCGGAAAGCCGATCAAAGGTTGGATCACCCCTGATCAGTGGAATGCGATGAAGGCTCGATTCAACGAGCCAAGGTACAAGGAGAAGTCGGAGAAGGCTAAGGCGGCTAGGCAACATGCCTCGAAGTGGTGCGGTGGGTCGATTCCGATGACGGAACATTTCCGTCGTCTGGTATGTCTTTCTCTTTTAGAAATATTATTTTAATGCAAATCCGATAAATTATTACTAAGATAATATATTTTATTACAGGTAAGGAAGGTCGGTAACGTCGACATGGTGACCGTCTTCCTAGCCACCCATCGGAAGGGCGGAGTCCTTATTGACGAGAGGGCCGAGCAGACCTATGTAAGTATTACAATACGTTATCTTAATTTAATACTTCGTGTCAATTTTAATATAACTTAGTAAATATGATGCAAATAAATATTCATGAAGTTAGTAAAAATAAGTACATTAATTAGAAATTAGAAATCATAGAGTACTATCCATACTTTCTAGGCCGAGTATCAGAGGCTACGGGAACGGGCGACTGCTAGTGCACCTGATGCAGGAGTGGCCGGTAATTCCTCGCAGCCCACTCAAGCTCCGTCGGCGGACGAGCTGTGGATGACCGTCGCTGGTGGCCTCCATAGGGGTACGTACTACGGTACGGGATCCTATGGCGCCCTAGTTGCGACCCAGTCCTCTAGGACATCTCCTGCTAGTGTGCATGGTCCACAGCCGTCCCAGGAGTCTGCCCGAGTCCACCAGATGATGGAGTCTCTCCGTGACGACCTGCTACGACGGATCGAGCAGCAGTCTCAGCACCCTACGGACGATCCTGCGCTGATAGCACGATTGGATGCGCTCGACCGCGGCATTATGGGGCTCATGGAGACGACTGAGAGGACAGAGCGCACCGTTGGAGGGTTAGAGCGCACGGTGACGGAGTTGCAGACAGGACAGGTGACCATGGCCGAGACGGTGAGATTGGCGCAGGATTCGATGGTCCAGAGCAGTGGTAGAATGTTATTTATCATGGATTCATACAACCAGCGACTTACAGCGTTGGAGCATGCTGGTACTCTGGGTGCGCCTTCATCGTCGTCGACTCCGCCGCCTCCACCGCCTTCTTCTTCGACACCGACTCCACCGACGTCACAGCCTGGCGCTCCATCTGTATCGATTTCACTTGCGAAGTATGAGGAGTTGTTATCCCTTCGTCGCGGCGGTGCCCCTCCTGCACCAGATCACTAGTAGTCCTAGTTAGGACTTTTGTTTGTGTTTGTATCATCATATGTTTGTGACTTATGATTGGATGTTTGGATTTGGATGTTAATTGTGTTTGTATCGATTTGACTTGTGACTTGTTTGGATTGGATGTTAATTCCTTCGTCGATAAATGTTAATTGTGTTTGGATTGGATGTTAATTAACTTAGATTAAAGCTATATGTGTAGCATCTTGAATTGTGAGTGGGGGTTTGAATGCGCTGTGATTTGGAATTGTGAGTGGGAATTTGAATGTGTACCTATATGTGTAGCATCTTGAATTGTGAGTGGTAATATAGAATCTGTGTTTTATTTTTTTTATTTTTTTACAATTTTAGCGACGTTTAGCGACGCTTACTGACGTTTATCGACGTCATTTTCCGACGTTTACCGACGACAAGCTGCAAAAAATACATTTTTTCGACGTTTTTTCCGACATTTACCGACGACTAACTGCAAAAAAAGTACAGGTCTCCGACGCTTTTCCGACGTTTACCGACGACTAGCTGCAAAAAAATGTACAGGTCTCCGACGTTTTTTCGACGTTTAAACGTCGGTGAGTGTCGGTATTATCCAGGACCTTTACCGACGTCTAGCGACTACATTCACGTCGCTATATTACCGACGAAACGACGGTAGACGTCGGGAATTATTCCAGGACTTCACCGACGTGTAGCGACTACATATACGTCGCTAATATACCGACGACACGACGGTAGACGTCGAGAACTCACCGACGTACAGTTACGTCGCTGGATGTCGGTAATTACGACGTTCAGCGACGTTTTTGTAATCAGCGACTAAGGAAACGGCGACAAAACTTAACCGTCGGTAATTGCGTCGGTGCTTCATATTAGCGACGGATTTTATTGTTTTAGCGACGTTTTTGGGCGTCGCTAAAACCACTTATTTTGGTAGTGATTGTTTCCTTATGCTGCCAAACAATGGCCAATGGCCTTATGCGGCCAGGATTGATAAATATCAATACGGCCAATACAATTATTGCTAATGGCATATGCGGCCAAAAACACTAGAGATGGCCATTTGCGGCCAGGAATATTTCTCTTGGCCAAATGCGGCTAGGAATTTCTACAGTGGCCTATGCGGCCAACAAATATATTCTCATGCAAAACAATTGCTAGGTGCATGCAAATTAATGCTAGTAAGCATGCAAACATTTGCCATGCAACAATGCTAATAAACATGCAAATTAATTGCTATGTACAATGGCTGATAAGCTTGCGGCCATGCAAGTGCTAACAAGCAATTGCTAATGCCAGCAAAGCGGATGGCCTATGCGGCTAAGATATATAGTGGCCATACGGCTACTATCAAATGGCCATGCGGCCCTGAATAAATAAATGGCCAATGCGGCCATAACTCAAATGCCTATGCGAATACAGTGCCAGCTAATACATGAATGCATGCAATAATAAAGGGCCATACGGAAAGGTTAGCTTGCAAATGCAAGCAAAATGCTAATACTAATACATTAATTGTTAATGTATTCCATGTGGCCGGGTGCAATTAAATGCTAAGGCTAATGCATTAGTTAATTGGTCAACATATGACAATTCCATATGCGGCCAAGAATGGCATTGGCCATATGCGGCCAAGAATGCAAGCAATAATTAAATGGCCATGCAAATAAATGCATGCCAGCAATAGTTTAAAAAAAGGCCATGCGGCCAAGGCTATAAATTAATGCTCATGCGGCTGGATTTATCCATGCGGCAGGGAATAGTTCATGCGGCAGGGAAGAACACTTGCCGCATGAAATAGTCATGCGGTCAAGTACTGTTCTTCTTCTCCATTTTTCGAGAAGAAGAACACCATGAAGCCATGCTTCCAAGCTCCATAATTTCGTCATCCATAGTCCAAATCCGAACTTCCATAGGTCAAAATAGGGCATAACAAAATTCTCTACAACACGGAACCTTCAGAACTTGGAAATAATATTGTTAAGTAGATCAAAATCTAAGAAATCTGAAAATACTATAAACTTAGATCGACATGAAATTAGCCATGAAAGTTAAAAATGCTAAGTACTAAAGTGTGTTAGAATCTCATGAGGAAGAGAATGGAACAATAAAATGGAGTTCCTCCATGAAGCAAGCTGCACTTGCCTAGAACATCTCTCTCTCACGTTGGTGGAGAAGTAATGGTAGGGAAGAAGAAGAGTAAATAAGGAGAGAGAAATGTTTGGTGGAATATAAATGAAGAGGGTGGTGGTAGGTAGGTGGGTTGGTTCTCCAACAAAACTGAACCAAGCCAACAAGCCGAACCGAACCAAGATGAACCAAGCAAAGAAATGCCCAATTAAACCAAGCAAGGAGACATACAATACGAGTCAAAACACGTACACGTATACCGAAATACGTAATACGAACCACAGACATTACAACTCTACCCACTTTAAAGAATTCCGTCCTCGGAATTTAATCAAGAGGCTAGAGATGCAAGGACAAGCTATACTACGCAATCAATCAAACAATCAATCATGCAAGCAAGGAATTTGAAGGCATGAGGAAGAGGGAAGACATCCTGCTAGAAACCACTCTGTCAGTTCTGAATCTGAGCTTGGACCAGGGCATACGGCTGGGGTCTCTGCTGCTGGAAGACTTGTGCCTGAGGTGGCAATGGCCTCGGAGGCTGGTACTACTGTTGCTGCTGCACTGGTGCTGGTCCCTTTACCGAGGGACTAGTCTGGGCCGATGATGAACTGGCCCTATTCGGACAGGATCCTATCTTGTGGTCCGGTGCCCCCACAAGCCAAATATAATTCCTGTGCTCTACGACACTCCGAAACAACGTATCCTGGCTTCCCACAATGAGTGCAGCCCATTGCGGATGACTGCTTCTGCTTCTGTTGTTGAGGGAACGTCGGAGTCGAATGCTGAACCGACGTAACCGAATCTGCCCTTCGGAGAACTCCAATAGTCAAAGCCCTAGCTGCTGGGGCTGGTGCTGAAGACTGGGTCATCTGGCCTAGAGATTGCTTCCGACCTCCGGTCCTATCCACGATCCTCTCGGAGATATACTCATGCCTCCTAGCTGCTCTCAACACGGCATCAAAAGTCTGATGCTCAAACTGCTCTACCGCCAGTAAAATCTCCAAGTGGAGTCCCTGCTGAAATTGCTGAGCTCTGTTGAACTCGATCGCTACCAAGGTGGAAGAAAACCGACTAAGCCTGGAAAACAAAGCCGTATATCCATCGACCGTCCTGCCCATCTGCTTCAGATTGGAGAACTTCGTCTGTAGATCATACCGAGCTACAGTATCAAAATACTTGGTCTGGAATCTCTCACGAAATACTGCCCAAGCAATAGGTGCCCTTAATCCAACGACGTGTACCGTCCACCAGCTGCAGGCCAAATACAATAGTTGTAGGCACACCATGGCCACCTTCTCGTCTTCTGGGGTCCTGGCTGCTTCTAGGATGACCTTAGTGTCCTGAAGCCAAGCATCAGCAACAATAGCATCTTCGCTGCCTTCGAAAAATGGAGGGTTCAGGCGCTTGAAACTGTTGGCCGCAATGTTACCTGGATGACCGCCTCTGGTCAAAGCATCTGACACCGCCTGGTGCAAGGTATCTCTACGACGATCTTGGGAAGCTAATAATGACCTGATGAGACCCACTAAAGTGCCATCATCAGGCTCCGCAGGCTGGAGGGACTGAAATGGTGGCTCTCTTCCGATAGGCACGACTCTGGAGGCTACTCTTGATTGCTGGGCCTGATCTCCAGGTTACTGCTGGTCCACGGAAGGTGCTCCGCCTTGCTAATCGGCAGGTCCAGGAACAATGTTGTTGAAGAAGACGACATAGGGAACAATAAGAAAGGACCAAGACAGATCAACGATACAAGCATGTGATCAGGTCGAGAATCTCAGGGATTAGAAGATACGGGCAGAGATCAAGGGCGAGTGCTGATTGAGGCATCTATTCGGTAAACCCTCACATATCTTGATTTACAGGACCTGCATAGGCCACCACTTAAACCATGTCATATTCCAGAACCAGAATACTGGAGAGCGGGGGCGTACATAGCTAGCTACGTATAATGAAATGGAATTCACCTCACTATACAGTCACGACTGTCTAGATATATGAGGGTTTAACTACAATCCATCAGTCTCCTATGGTAAATAACAAGCCTAAATGTCTTAATCTCAAGCAAGCAAGTAAAGTTACAAAATGTACGATCACCAAATATATAATAGTAAGGCATCCCAAATATTACATATTCAACTGATCATGAAGCTAGTCGTTACAAAATGTGAGGACTAGCAAGAGTTTAGTCATACATGATCAACCCTAGGATCTGTCAATCATGTTACAGCCCGTAGACAAACAGTAAATAAAGGTATAATACGAGCTAACATGTGCTCGCCGGCTAAATGCCTGAAAAGAATATTTTTACAATAGAGTGGGAGAGCCAAAAATAAACCTACTCGTTTTCTTGGTTACGCCTGGTGGTCACCATCGGGATGGAAAGTCGGTGGATCCTCTGGAGCTGCTCCAAAATTTGGCCATACAAAACCAGCTGGGTTAGATCCCAGAAAGAGCAAGTACCACAAAGGAGGCTTCACTTAGGAACTAAAACCAGCAATTAGCACAAGAATATAACTACATAATAAAATATAGTAATTATGGAAAAGCATGACAGGTGATATACGATGAGATAACCATGGGACTATTCAGATAACCAGGTTACAATTCGTAAACCAAACAAAGACCGGGGTTGTAACCCTTCATCTGAACGGAACTTGGTTTTCCACCATTTATCAGCAAGATAAAATAAGAAATCAGGTCACGTAACAATCTTGTACATGATCAAGACAAGACTAGACTGGTTATACATCATCCAATCAATTCATGGCCAAGTAATAAGTACGGCTTCATACTTTAACTAACTAGGGTTATCACAGGCCTAGTTACTAGCAAGATGCATCGAGATTATTCCAACAGCCACAAGCCCTGCAGACCATCCAGGCTATCCGGACGCAATTAGGGGTTAAATTCAAGTGGGTACATCGTCTAGGAAACACATGTACCCTTAGGTGACTTAGAGGGTACAATACATGACAGTGTGCTAGAAATGTGTCCTACTCGACGATAGGCTGCAGATCCCAAGTGGGGCGCCCAGATAATAGAATTGCCTGTAGCTGAAAAATCTCTTCATGACTACTGTGTTATTCTAGTTATTAGCCTTAGTCGATTTCAGTAGGTACCCCTGACCGTGGTACTCAGGGGTCCCATCCTAAACATGATGCAAGACAAGACTGGTTCATTTGTACAAGCGCAATCGTCCACGGTGTCCAGGTCATTCATATTTGTCATGTCAAGTTAGCCGTCGCAACAGCATATCAAGGTATATAATGTCAGGTTTATCATGTCAGGAGTGCGCCACGACGGGCCACTATCATGTCATGTTTATCATGTCAAGTTATCATGTCAAGTTATCATGTCAAGTTTACTATCAGGAGTTCGCCACGTCGGGCCACTATCATGTCATGTCAAAAGTGCACCACAACGGATCACCATCGTGTCAGGGAATAATTAATGTGGCACAAGCATACAAGTGGTAATTAAATAATAGCAGGGGCAAGGACGTGGGGGACTCATACGGCTCAGAAATAATTATTGCTCATGCGGCCAGCCAAAAATGTTGCCACTATACCATATGCGGCCACACAATTAATAAGCCATATGCGGCCACACAAATAATAAGGCCATACAGCCAGCAATTAAATAAGGCCATGCGGCCAGCTAAATAAATGGCCATATGCGGCTAAACATATTGTCATGCAAGTAAGCAAGTGCTAGCAAATAAAAACCATACAATTAAATGCATGGAAATTAACACCATGCAAGCTAATGCATGCAATTAGAACCATGCAAGTTAATATGTGCAGTTTAAAACCATGCAAGCTATTGCATGTAATCAAATCCATGCAAGCTAATGCAACCATGCAAGCTATTGCATGTAATTAAATCTATGCAAGCTAATGCATGCAGTTTAAAACCATGCAAGCTAATGCTTATGTGCATGCGGCCAGCTAAATATTTAAGCAAGCAAGCAAAGGTTGCAAAAGGCCATGCGACCAAGATTAGTATTGGCCTATGCGGCCAAGATTGTTTCCTTATGCAGCCAACTACTGCCAATGGTCCATGTGGCCATGAATTGTTTCCTTATGCGGCCAAACAATGGCCAATGGCCCTATGCGGCCAGGATTGATAAATATCCATACGGCCAATGCAATTATTGCTAATGGCATATGCGTCCAAAAATACTAGAGATGGCCATATACGGCCAGGAATATTTCTCTTGGCCATATGCGGCTAGGAATTTCTATAGTGGCCTATGCGGCCAACAAATATATTCCCATGCAAAACAATTGCAAAGTTCATACAAATTAATGCTAGTAAGCATGCAAATATTTGCCATGCAACAATGCTAATAAGCATGCAAATTAATTGCCATATAACAATGGCTGATAAGCATGCGGCCATGCAAGTGCTAATAAGCAATTGCTAATGCTAACAAAGCGGATGGCCTATGCGGCTAAGATATATAGTGGCCATGCGGCCACTATAAAACGGCCATGCGGCCCTGAATAAATAAATGGCCAATGCGGCCGTAACTCCAATGCCTATACGGCCACAGTGCCAGCTAATGCATGAATGCATGCAATAATAAAGGGCCATGCGGAAAGGTTAGCTTGCAAATGCAAGCAAAATGCTAATACTAATGCATTAAATGCTAATACATTCCATGCGGCCTGGTACAATTAAATGCTAAGACTAATGCATTAGTTAATTGGTCAACAGATGACAATTCCATATGCGGCCAAGAATGACATTGGCCATATGTGGCCAAGAATGCAAGCAATAATTAAATGGCCATGCAAATAAATGTATGCCAGTAACAGTTTGAAAAAAAGGCCATGTGGCCAAGGCTATAAATTAATGCTCTTGCGGCTGGATTTGTCCATGCGATAGGGAATAGTTTATGCGGCAGGGAAGAACACTTGTCGCATGAAATAGTCATACGGTCAATTACTGTTCTTCTTCTCCAATTTTCGAGAAGAAGAACACCATGAAGCCATGCTTCCAAGCTCCATAATTTCGTCCTCCAGAGTCTAAATCCGAACTTCTATAGGACAAAATGGGGCAGAACGAAATTCTTTGCAATATGGAACCTTCAGAACTTGGAAATAACAGTGTTAAGTAGATCAAAACCCAAGAAATCCAAAAATATTATAAACTTAGATATACATGAATTTAGCCATGGAAATTAAAACTACTAAGTACTAAAGTGTGTTAGAATCTCATGAGGAAGAGAATGGAACAATAAAATGGAGTTCCTCCATGAAGCAAGCTGCACTTGCCTACAACTTCTCTCTCTCAGGTTGGTGGAGAAGTAATAGAAGGGAAGAAGAAGAGTAAATGAGGAAAAAAAAATATTTGGTGGGACATAAATGAAGAGGGTGGTGGTAGGTAGGTGGGTTGGTTCTTCAACAAATCCGAACCAAGCCAACAAGCCGAACCGAACCAAGATAAACCAGGCAAAGAAATGCCCAATTAAACTAAGCAAGGAGACATGTAATACGAGTCAAAACACATACACGTATACCGAAATACTTAATACGAACGATAGGCATTACAATGCCGATGAGAATCGGTCCAATGATGTTGGCGATCTTCTGCAACTCGAAGATTATCTCTGACTCTTCTGACCAACTCAACTGTCTGAGTAATCATTTTCGGACCGAGCATCTACCTTTCTCTAAGATCGTCCCATGCTAGCGGGGATCTGCACTTCCTACCATACAGTGCCTCGAACGGTACCATCTGGATACTGGCTTGGAAACTGTTGTTATACAAGAACTCCACCAGGTGCAGGTGATCCTCCCACGAGCCACCGAAGTCGAGTGTACAAGATCTTAACATATCTTCCAAGGTTCGTATGGTACGCTCTGACTGACCATCTATCTGCGGATGATAAGCTGAGCTGAACTGGAGGTGAGTTCCCAAACTTTCTTGCAGACTGCGCCAAAAGTGTGACATAAATCTTGAATCTCTGTCTGAGGTGATACTGACTAGAATACCGTGCAATCTGACAATCTGCCTGAGGTACATCTCTGCTAGCTGAGCCGTCGACTGACCAACGCTGAATGGAAGAAAGTAAGCCACCTTCGTGAGTCTGTCGACTATAACCCAAATAGCATCCCTACCGGACGGAGACCTAGGTAATCCAGTCACGAAATCTATGGTGATATGCTTCCACTTTCATTCTGGAATCGACAAGGACTGAAGAAGTCCAGCCGGTCTCTGATGCTCAGTTTTAACTTGTTGGCAAACCAAACACCGAGAGACAAACCGGACTATCTCTCTCTTCATGCCATTCAACCAAAAGTGCTGACGGATATGATGGTACATTTTCGTGCCACCAGGATGAATAGAATACTGAGAACTGTGAGCTTCTGCCATGATCTCCTGTCTGATATCTCTACTGGGTATACAAAGATGCTTTCTATGTCGAAGTGTACCATCCTCATGGATACATAACTCTGGCCGTCGTCCCACCTCACACTCTGCTCTGAGCCGCTGAAGCTTAGAATCTGATAACTGAGCTAACTTGATCCTCTCAACTATAGTAGACTGAACTTGCAGACTGACCATCAATGCCACATTGGTAGGAATGAAAACTTCTATACACATCTTCTGAAGATCTGCTAATAACTCTGGCTGCGCTATTAGAAAATAAGCTACGACTCTCCTGCTCAATGCATCTGCTACTACATTAGCCTTTCCTGGGTGATACTGCAGGTTGACATCATAATCCACAAGTAGCTCTAGCCACCTTCTCTGACGCATATTAAGATCCTTCTGGGTGAATACATACTTCAGGCTCTTGTGATCGGTGAAAATCTCCACCCTATCTCCATATAAGTAGTGTCTCCAAAGCTTAAGTGCAAACACTACTGCTGCCAACTCCAAGTCATGGGTCGGGTAATTTCTCTCATGATCACAAAGTTGACGTCACGCATAAGCTATTACCTTCCCATGCTGCATCAAAACACATCCCAAACCTCTGTCTGAAGCATCATAATATATTAAAAATCCTCCAGCCCCATCTGAAAGTGTGAGAATGGGTGTCGTCATCAAGCCTCGTTTCAACTTCTCAAAAAATCCTAACATTCTGCTGTCCAGGCAAACTGTGCATCCTTGCGGGTCAACTGGGTCAATGGTGCTGAAATTCGAGCAAAGTCCGAAATAAATCGCCGGTAGTAGCTAGCCAAGCCAAGAAATCTGCAAACTTTTGCCCCTGTGCTGGGTACTGGCCATGTCTCAATGGATACTATCTTCTGGGGATCCATCTCTACTCCTCCTCTGGTAATAATATGACCCAAGTACGAAATGCGATCGAGCCAGAACTCGTATTTACAGAACTTGGCATATAACTGGTGCTCTCTGAGAATCTGGAGGACAACTCTGAGATGCTGCTCATGCTTCGCTTCACTCTTGCTGTAGACCAGGATATCATCTATAAACATGTAATACCCGTGGTTCGTATTACTTATCTCGGTATACGTGTACGTGTCTTGACTCATATTTTATGTCTTCTTGCTTGGTTCGGCTTGTTTGGTTTTGTATGGTTCAGTTTTTCTTGATTTTATGTGAACCAAACCACTCCCACCTACCACCACCTTCTTCATTTATATCCCACCAAACATTTCTCTCTCCACATTAACTTTTTTCTTCCCCACCATAACTTCTCCACCAACCTGAGAGAGAGAAGTTGTAGGCAAGTACCTCTTGCTTCATGGAGGAACCCTATTTTTATTTTTCTATTGTCTTCCTCATGTGTTTCTAACCCACTTTAGTACTTAAAAATTTTCATTTCTGTGGTTAATTTCTTGTAGATCTAGTTTTATGGTATTTTTGGTTTCCATGAATTTTGATCTATCAAACTTGCATATTTTTACTAGTTGATGGTTCCAGGCTGTAGAGAATTTCTTTCTACCCTATTTTGACCTATAGAAGTTCGGATTTGGACTCTGGATGATGGAATTATGGAGCTTGGGAGCATGGCTTCATGGTGTTCTTCTTCTCGAAAATTGGAGAAGAAGAACAGTACTTGACCGCATGACTATTTCATGCAACAAGTGTTTTTCCCAGCCGCATGACCATTTAGTTGAATATTTAATCTAATGGGCCGCATGAGCATTTGCTGGCATGCTTATATAAGTTGGCCGCATGGCCTTTATATTGAAATGCTTTAATTAATTACCTTTGGCCAATCAAGTTGGCCGCACGGGAACAGTACTTAGCCGCATATGGCCAACTCATTTGTTGGCCAATTAATTATTGCATTAGCATTAGCATACAACTTGCACTTAGCCGCATGGAATATTTGTAGCCGCATACAAGTAATATTGCTTGGAATATTAGCATTTGCTTGCATGGAGTAAAGCCTCGCATGCATTTAACGTAGGCTTGCATGCATTAGGAATAATTTATTAGCCTTGCATGTATTTAACATAGCTTTGCATGCATTAGCCTATGTTTAATGCATTAGCCTATAATTAATGCATTAGCTTGTTTAATGCTTTAGCATATATTTAATGCATATGGCTCATGCACCTGCTCACGTGGCCGTATGCATGCAATACTATTAGCTTTGCTTTAAGTTGCTGTGCTAATAATAGCCGCATGCTAACAATTCATGGCCACATGTATTTAATATATTTATGGCCTTATTTAATATATTATGCATGGACCATTAGCAGCTTTGTTATAATATGCATGGACCCTTTGTAGTATTTTGCATGGACCATTAGCAGCTTTCTAGCCGCATGCCATGTATTAAGTATTGTAGCCGTATAGGCCCTTAAGGCTATTTAATATATTATGGCCAATTGCATTTGCATCTGGCCAATTGTTTTGGCACTTGTCAGCCGTATATGGCCATAAGCCATATTTGGTCGCATGGCCATCAAATAATGCCTGAGCCGCATATGGCCCTTAGGCATTTGTATGACCACGTAGGCCATTAAGCTTTGGTGAGCCGCATATGGCCCTTAGGCATTTACATGGCCACGTGGGCCATTAAGCTTTGGTGAGCCGCATAGGCCTTTAATTAATGGCTTGGCCATTTCGTTTGCTTGGAACAATTGCATGCAACATTTGTTTAGAATATTTTGCTTGGCCATTAAGGCTTTGCTTGACAATGAAATTGCTTGCATGTAACTGTTAGTGGCCGCATATGCTCCCCCCCTCCATTATTTAATTCATGGTCGCATGGCCCTTTTATTAAGCTGCTTGCATGCAACTTGCCTGAGCCGCATGGCCATTAATTTTTCTGAGCCGCATGAGTCCTCCATGGCCCTTGCTCCTGCTAATATTTAATTACCACTTGTATGTTTGTGTCATATTAATTGTTTTTTGATACGATGGTGATCCGATGGGGGGCACTTTTTGACAAATGATATGACATGATGGTGACCCGATGTGGTACACTTTTTGACAAATGACATGACATGATAGTGGCCCGTCATGGCGCACTTCTGACAGTAAACTTGACGTGATAAACTTGACATGATATATCTCGATATGCTGTTGCGACGGCTAGCATGACATGACAAGAATGAATGACCTGGACACCGTAGACGATTGTGCTTGTACAAATAAATCCGTCTTGTCTTGCATCATGTCTAGGACAGGGATCCCTGAGTACCACGATCAGGGGTACCTACTGAATACAACTAATGCTAATTACTAGAATAATCCAGTAGTCATGAAGAGATTTCTCCAGCTACAGGCAATCCCGTTATCTGGGTGCCCCACTTGGGATCTGTAGCCTGCCATCGAGTAAGGCACATTTCCAGCACACTGTCATGTGTTGCATCCTCTAAGTCACCTAAGGGTACATACGTTTTCTGGACGATGTACCCACTTGAATTCAACCCGTAATTGCGTCCGGATAGCCTGGATGGTCTGCAAGGCTTGTGGCTGTTAGAATAATCTCGCTGTATCTTGCTAGTAACTAAGCCTGTGATAACCCTAGTTAGTTAAAATATCAAGCCGTACTTATTGCTTAGCCGTGAAATGTTGGATGGAGTTCAATCATTCTAGTCTTGTCTTGATCCTGTACAAGATTATTACATGTCCTGATTTCTTATATTATCTTGCCGATAAATGGTAGGAGAAACCAAGTTCTATTCAGACGAACGGCTACAACCCCAGTCCTTGTTTGGTTTACGGGTTGTAACCTGGTTATCTGAATAGTCCTATGGTTATCTCATCGTATATCACCTGTCATACTTTTCCTTAATTACTGTCTTTTATTATGTAATTATACTCTTGTGCTAATTGCTGGTTTTAGTTCCTAAGTAAAGCCTCCTTTGTGGCACTTGCTCTTTCTGGGGTCTGACCCAGCTGATTTTGTATGGCCAGATTCTGGAGCAGCACCAGAGGATCTACCAGTCTTCCAGCCAGATGGTAACCACCAGGCGTAACCCTGGCAACGAGTGGATTTCTTTTTGTCCTTCCACTTTATTGTAAAATTATTCTTTTGAGGCGTTTAGCCGACGAACACTTGTTAGCTCGTATTGTACCTTTATTTACTGTCTGCCTACGGGCTGTAACATGATTGGCAACCTGGGGTTGATCATGTACGACTAAAACTCTTACTAGTCTTTATATTTTGTAATGACTAGCTTCATGATCAGCTGGATATGTAAAGTTTGGGACGCCTTACTATTGTATATTTGGTGATCATACATCTTGTAACTATTCATATTTGCTTGTGATTGAGTCACTAGGCTTGCAATTGACCATAAGAGACTGTTGGCTTGTAGTTAAACCCTTATATATCTAGACAGTCGTGACCGTATGGTGAGATAGATTCAATTTCATTATACGCAGCTGGCTATGTCTGCCCCCACTCTCCAGTATTCTGGTTCAGGGACGTGACATGGTTTAAGTGGTGGACTATGTAGGTCTTTTAAATCAAGATATGTGAGGGTTTACCGAATAGATGTCTCAATCAGTACTCGCCCTTGATCTCTGCCCGTATCTTCTAATCCCTGAGATTCTCGACCTGATCACTTGCTTGTATCGTTGATCTGTCTTGGTCCTTCCTTATTGTTTCCTATGTCATCTTCTTCAGCGACATTATTCCTGGACCTGCCGATCAGCAAGACGGAGCACCTCCCATGGACCAGCAGCAACCTGGAGATCAAGCCCAGCATTCGGGAGTAGCCTCCAGAGTCGTGCCTATTGGAGAAGAGCCACCAGTTCAGCCAGTCCAGCCTGTAGAGCCTGATGATGGCACTTTGGTAGGTCTCATCAGATCATTGTTAGCTTCTCAAGATCGTCGAGGTGATGCATTGCACCAGACAGTATAAGATGCTCTGAACAGAAGAGGTCATCCAGGGAACAATATGGCCAACAGCTTCAAGCGACTGAACCCTTCGTTCTTCGACGGCAGTGAAGATGCGATCGCTGCTGACGCATGGCTTCAGGACACAGAAGTAATTCTAGAAGCAGCCAGGACCCCAGAAGACGAGAAGGTGGCCGTGGTGTGCCTGCAGTTACTGGATCATGTCCGCAACTGGTGGGCGATGCAGGCCATGGGATTAGTGGCCTCTATTTCATGGGCAGTATTCAGAGAGAGATTCCAGACCAAGTACTTCGATGCTGTAGCTCGGTACGATCTACAGACCAAGTTCACCAATTTGAAGTAGATGGACAGGACGGTCGATGGGTATGCGGCCGAGTTTTTCAGGCTTAGTCGGTTTGCTCCCACTTTGGTGGTGACCGAGTTCGATAGAGCCCAGCAGTTTCAGCAGGGACTCCACTTAGAGATTCTACTGGCAGAAGTTTGAGCATCAGACTTTCGATACGGTATTGAGGGCAGCTAGGAGGCACGAGTATACCTTCCACAGGATCGTGGACAAGACCGAAGGTCGGAAGCAATCTCACGGCCAGATGACTCAGTCGTTAGCACCAGCCCCGGCAGTGAGGGCTTTGACAATTGGAACTCCGAGGCAGGTGGCCTCAATAACGTCGGTCACGTCCCCTCAGCAACAGAAGCAGAAGCAATCTTCTGTAATGGGCTGCACTCATTATGGGAAGCTAGGACACGTTGTTTCGGAGTGTCGCAGAGCACAGGGATTATGCTTGGCTTGTGGAGCACCGGACCACAAGATAGGGTCCTGTCCGAATAGGACCAGTTCATCATCGGCCAGACTAGTCCCTCGGTAAGGGGACCAGCACCAGTGCAGCAGCAGCAGTACCAGCCTCCGAGGCCATTGCCGCCTCAGGCTCAAGTCTTCCTGCAGCAGAGACCCCAGCAGTATGCCCTGGTCCAAGCTCAGATTCAGAACCAGCAGATAGGTTCCTAGCAGGATGTCTTTCCTCTTTCTCATACCTTCAAATTCTTTGCTTGCATGATTGATTGCTTAGTTATAACTTGCCTGTGATTAGTATAGCTTGTCCTTGCATCTCTAGCCTCTTGATTAAATTCTAAGGACGGAATTCTTTTAAGGTGGGTAGAGTTGTAATGCCCGTGGTTCGTATTACGTATCTCGGTATACGTGTACGTGTCTTGACTCGTATTTTATGTCTTCTTGCTTGGTTTGGCTTGTTTGGTTTTGCATGGTTCGATTTTGCTTGATTTTATCTGAACCAAACCACTCCCACCTACCACCACCTTCTTCATTTATATTCCACCAAACATTTCTCTCTCCACATTAACTTTCTTCTTCCCCACCATAACTTCTCCACTAACCTAAGAGAGAGAAGTTGTAGGCAAGTGCCTCTTGCTTCATGGAGGAACCCCATTTTTATTGTTCCATTGTCTTTCTCATGTGTTTCTAACCCACTTTAGTACTTAGAAATTTTCATTTCTGTGGTTAATTTCTTGTAGATCTAGTTTTGTGGTATTTTCAATTTTTATGAATTTTGATCTATCAAACTTGTATATTTTTTCTAGTTGATGGTTCCAGGCTGTAGAGAATTTCTTTCTACCCCATTTTGACCTATGGAAGTTCGGATTTGGACTCTGGATGATAGAATTATGGAGCTTGGGAGCATGGCTTCATGGTATTCTTTTTCTCGGAAATTGGAGATGAAGAACAGTACTTGACCGCATGACTATTTCATGCGGCAAGTGTTTTTCCCAGCCGCATGACCATTTAATTGAATATTTAATCTAATGGGCCGCATGAGCATTTGCTGGCATGCTTATATAAGTTGGCCGCATGGCCTTTATATTGAAATGCATTAATTAATTACCTTTGGCCAATCAAGTTGGCCGTACGAGAACATTACTTAGCCGCATATGGCCAACTCATTTGTTGGCCAATTAATTATTGCATTAGCATTAGCATACAACTTGCACTTAGCCGTATGGAATATTTGTAGCCGCATGCAAGTAATATTGCTTGGAATATTAGCATTTGCTTGCATGGAGTAAAGCCTTGCATGCATTTAACGTAGGCTTGTATGCATTAGGAATAATTTATTAGCCTTGCATGTATTTAACATAGGTTTGCATGCATTAGCCTATGTTTAATGCATTAGCCTATAATTAATGCATTAGCTTGTTTAATGCTTTAGCATATATTTAATGCATATGGCTCATGCACCTGCTCACGTGGCCGCAATCACGCAATACTATTAGCTTTGCTTTAAGTTCCTGTGCTAATAATAGCCGCATGTTAACAATTCATGGCCGCATGTATTTAATATATTTATGGCCTTGTTTAATATATTATGCATGGACCATTAGCAGCTTTGTAATAATATGCATGGACCCTTTGTAGTATTATGCATGGACCAATAGCAGCTTTATAGCCGTATGCCATGTATTAAGTATTGTAGCCGTATAGGCCCTTAAGGCTATTTAATATATTATGGCCAATTGCATTTGTATCTGGCTAATTGTTTTGGCACTTGTCAGCCGCATATGGCCTTAAGCCATATTTGGCCGCATGGCCATCAGATAATGCCTGAGCCACATATGGCCCTTAGGCATTTGCATGACCAGGTGGGCCATTAAGCTTTGGTGAGCCGCATAGGCCTTTAATTAATGGCTTGGCCATTTCGTTTGCTTAGAACAATTGCATGCAACATTTGTTTGGAACATTTTGCTTGGCCATTATGTCTTTGCTTGACAATGCAATTGCTTGCATGCAACAGTTAGTGGCCGCATATGCTCCCCCCTCTATTATTTAATTCATGGCCGCATGACCCTTTTATTAAGCTGCTTGCATGCAACTTGCCTGAGTCGCATGGCCATTAATTTTCCTGAGCCTCATGAGTCCTCCACGGCCCTTGCTCCTGCTAATATTTAATTACCACTTGTATGCTTGTGCCACATTAATTGTTCCCTGACACGATGGTGACCCGATGGGGTACACTTTTTGACAAATGATATGACATGATGGAGACCCGATGTGGTGCACTTTTTGACAAATGACATGACATGATAGTGGTCCATCGTGGCGCACTCCTAACAGTAAACTTGACGTGATAAACTTGACATGATAAACCTGACATGATATATCTCGATATGCTATTGCGACGGCTAGCTTGACATGACAAAAATGAATGGCCTGGACACCGTGGACGATTGTGCTTGTACAAATGAACCCGTCTTGTCTTGCATCATGTCTAGGACAGGGATCCCTGAGTACCACGGTCAGAGGTACCAACTGAATACAACTAAGGCTAATTACTAGAATAATCCAATAGTCATGAACAGACAATCCCGTTATCTGGGCGCCCCACTTGGGATCTGTAGCCTGCCGTCGAGTAGGACACATTTCCAGCACACTGTCATGTGTTGCACCCTCTAAGTCACCTAAGGGTACATGCATTTTCTGGACGATGTACCCACTTGAATTCAACCCCTAATTACGTCCGGATAGCCTGGTTGGTCTGCAGGGCTTGTGGCTGTTGGAATAATCTCGCTTTATCTTGCTAGTAACTAAGCATGTGATAACCCTAGTTAGTTAAAATATTAAGCCGTACTTATTGCTTGGCCGTGAAATATTGGATGGAGTTCAATCATTCTAGTCTTGTCTTGATCCTGTACAAGATTGTTACATGTCCTGATTTTTTATATTATCTTGCCGATAAATGGTGGGAGAAATCAAGTTCTGTTCAGACGAAGGGTTACAACCCCGGTCCTTGTTTGGTTTACGGGTTGTAACCTGGTTATCTGAATAGTCCCATGGTTATCTCATCGTATATCACCTGTCATGCTTTTCCTTAATTACTGTCTTTTATTATGTAATTATACTTTTGTGCTAATTGCCGGTTTTAGTTCCTAAGTGAAGCCTCCTTTGTGGCACTTGCTCTTTCTGGGGTCTGGCCTAGCTGGTTTTGTATGGCCAGATTCCGGAGCAGCACCAGAGGATCTACCAGTCTTCCAGCCAGATGGTGACCACCAGACGTAACCCTGGCAACTAGTGGGTTTCTTTTTGTCCTCCCACTTTATTGTAAAATTATTCTTTTGAGGCGTTTAGCCGACGAGCACTTGTTAGCTCGTATTGCACCTTTATTTACTGTCTGCCTACGGGCTGTAACATGATTGGCAACCTGGGGTTGATCATGTATGACTAAAACTCTTGCTAGTCTTCACCTTTTGTAATGACTAGCTTCATGATCAGCTGTATATGTAAAGTTTGGGACGCCTTACTATTATATATTTGGTGATCATACATCTTGTAACTATTCATATTTGCTTGTGATTGAGACACTAGGCTAGCTATTGACCATAAGAGACTGTTGGCTTGTAGTTAAACCCTCATATATCTAGACAGCCGTGACCGTATGGTGAGATGGATTCCATTTCATTATACGCAGCTGGCTATGTCTGTCCCCGCTCTCCTGTATTCTGGTTCAGAGGCGTGACAAAACACAATCACGAACTGATCCAAGTATGGCATGAAAATACGATTCATGAGGTCCATGAATACAGCTGGCGCATTGGTTGCTCCAAACGGCATAACAAGGAACTCCCAATGCCCATATCTAGATCTAAAAGCTGTCTTCGGGATGTCCTGCTCCCTGACTCTAATCTGATGGTATCCTGACTATAAGTCAATCTTCGAAAATACTGCTGTCCTATTTAGTTGATCAAACAAGTCATCTATCCTCGGGAGAGGGTATCTGTTCTTGATTGTCACTGAATTCAAGGTACGATAATCTACACATAATCTGGACGTACCATCCTTCTTTTTTACAAGAAGCATCAGGGTTCCCCAAGGCGATCCACTGGCACGAATGAATTCCATGGTCCTGAGTTCTTCAATCATCTTGTATAATATCTCTGACTCTGACGGTGCCATCTTGTAGACTCTCTCTGACACTTGGGCTGTCCCTGGGATCAAGTCGATAGTAAACTCGATCTCTTGCTCTGGCGGCATTCCTGGAAGCTCCTCAGGAAATATATCTGGAAACTCCTCGACTATCCGGGATAACTGTACTGCTGCTACTGCCATCCGCAATACTGGAGGAGAAGGTTCAACTTCGTCTCGAGAAAAGGAAAACTCTGGCTCACTTGGAATGCTAAAAACAACCCTGCCAACATGGCAGTCTATCCTAGCATACTGGTTTCTTAACCAATCTATCCCTAAGACCACATCATAATCGGCTATCGGGAACTCTATCAATCTAGCGGGGAACTCTCTACCGCTAATCACGATCTGACACGAGGAAAACACTCTATCTACTGCCACAAGACCGTTACCAGTACGTATATTGAGCCTTACTGATAATGACTCGGCCTCCAGTCCTATCCGTGTCATGTACAGACATAAATGAATATGATATACCAGAATCAAATAATGCTGATGCTGGGAAGGAGTTGACGAGAATAGTACCTGCCACTATCTCACCTGGTGCCAATCCTTCTTCTACGGTCATCGCCATCGCCATCGCCTGACCATGTCCTCTGGGTGCAGGTCCCCTCTGTTGAAAACCTCTCTGTCTGCTCTGAGTCAGGGCTTGGGCATGGTCATACTGCTGGGGGTTTTGCTACTGCAATATTTGGAACTGAGGCGGTAAGGGCCTCGAAAACTGTTGCTGTTGCTGGACAGGTGCTGGTCCTCTCACCAAAGGACTAGAAAAGGTCGAAGAAGAGGAACTCCCCCGGTTCGGGCAGTTCCCAACCCTGTGGTCCGGTGGTCCACAAACCAAGCACAATTCCTATGCTCTGCGACATTCTGCCACCACATGTCCTGGCTTTCCACAATGAGTGCAACCCATTGCGGAAGACTGCTTCTGTTTCTGCTATTGAGGGTTCGTCGGGATCGAATGCTGAATCGATGTCACTGAGGCCGCCCACCTCGGAGTTCCAATTGTCAAAGCCCTAGCCGTCGGGGCTGGTACTGAAGACTGATTCATATGGCCATGAGATCGCTTCCGACCTCCGGTCCTGTCCATGATCCTTTGGGAGGTATAATCGTGCTTCTTGGCTGCTCTCAATACCACATCAAAAGTCTGATGCTCAAACTGCTCCACTGCCAATACAATCTCTAGATGGAGCCCCTGCTGGAACCGCTGGGATCTGTCGAACTCGGTCGCTACCAAGGTGGGAGCAAACCGACTAAGTCTCGAAACTTGGCCGCATATCCGTCGACCATCCTGCCCATCTGCTTCAGATTGGTGAACCTCGTCTGTAGATCGTACCGAGCTACAGCATCGAAGTACCTGGTCTGGAATCTCTCACGAAATACTGTCCATGCAATAGGTGCCACTAGTCCAACGGCCTACGCCGCCCACCAGCTGCTGGCAAGATCCAATAACTGCATGCGTGCTACTGACACCTTATCATTCTTGGGCATCTTCGTCGCTTCTAGAATCACTTTTGTATCCTGCATCCAAGCATCTACGGCAATCGCATCTTCGCTGCCATCGAAGAATGAAGGGTTCAAACGCTTGAAGCTGTTGGCTGCCTGGTTCCCTTGATGACCGCCTCTGTTCAAAGCATCTTGTACTGCCTGGTGCAGGGCATCGCCCCGACGATCTTGAGATGCTAGCAATGTCCTGATGAGACCCACCAAGGTGCCATCATCAGGCTCTGCAGGCTGGACTGGCTGAACTGGTGGCTCTTGACCCTCAGTAGGCATGACTCTGGAGGCTACTCCGGAATGCTGGGCTTGATCTCCAGGTTGCTGCTGGCCCACAGGAGGTGCTCCACCTTGCCGATCGGTAGGACCAGGAACAATGACGCTGAAGAAGATGACACAGGGAACAATATGGAAGGACCAGGACCGATCAAAGATACAAGCATGTGATCAGGTCAAGAATTCAGGGATTCAGAGGATACGAGCAGAGATCAAGGGCGAGTGCTGATTGAGACATCTATTCGGTAAACCCTCACATATCTTGATTCACAAGACCTACATGGGCTACCACTTAAACCATGTAACGCCCCAGAACCAGAATACTGGAGAGCGGAGGCATACATCACTAGCTACGTATATTGAAATAGAATCCACCTCGCTATACGGTCACGGCTGTCTAGATACATGAGGGTTTAACTACAAGCCATCAGTCTCTTATGGTCATGAACAAGCCTATTGTCTCAATCTCAAGCAAGTAAAAGCAGTCATAAGATGTTAGAGCATCAAATATACAATAGTAAGGCGTCCCATACATTACATATTTGGATGATCATGAAGCTAGTCGTACAAAAGGTGAAGACTAGCAAGAGTTTCAGTCATACATGATCAACCCTAGGATTCGTCAATCATGTTACAGCCCGTAGGCAAACAATAAGTAAAGTGCAATACGAGCTAACACGTGCTCGCCGGCTAAACGTCTCAAAAGAATATTTTTACAATAAAGTGGAAGAAGAAAAGGAAAACCCACTTGTTGCCTTGGTTACGCCTGGTGGTCACCATCTGGCTGGAAGGTAGGGAGATCCTCTGGAGCTACTCCGGTATCTGGCCGTACAAAACCAGCTGGGTCAGACCCCAGAAAGAGCAAGTGCCACAAAGGAGGCTTCACTTAAGAACTAAAACCTGCAATTAGCACAAAACATAATTAAATAATAAAGACTAAAAAAATATAGAAAATTATGATGATATACGATAAGATAACCATGGGACTATTCAGATAACTGAGTTGCAACTCTTAAACCAAATAAGGACCGGAGTTGTAACCCTTCGGCTGAACGGAACTTGATTTCTACCATTTTTCGATAAAGTAAAGCACAAGCAATCAGGTCATGTAACAATCTTGTACAGGATCAGGACAAGACTGGACTGGGTTAGACTCCATCCAATCAATCACGGCCAAGCAATGAGTACGGCTTGATACTTTAACTAGCTAGGGTAATCACCGGCCTAGTTACTAGCAAGATGCAATGAGATATTCCAACAGCCACAAGCCATGCAGACCATCCAGGTTATCCAGGTCGAATATCCATTCATGAAGGGTGCAACACATGACAGTATGCTGGAAATATGCCCTACTCGTCGGCAGGCTACAAGTCCACATGCGCACCCAGATAACGGGATTGCCGGTAGCTGAAAAAATCTCTTCATGACTACTGGATTATTCTAGTTATTAGCCTTAATCAATTTCAGTAGGTACCCCAGACCGTGGTACTAAGGGTCCCTGCCCTAAACATGATGCGAGACAGTATTGGTTCACTTGTACAAACACGATCGTCCACGGAGTCCAGGCCATTCATTCTTCTCATGTCATGCTAGCCGTCGCAACAATATTCAATAGTTTCCATCAGGCTTACTTGTCATATCTTGTCATGTCATGTCATTTTACTTGTTATACCGTGCCATGTACAATTATCAGTCCAGTCATGTCAATCAATTCAAGTTATCAAGTTCATAAGAAAAGGTGTAAGAATATAAAAGGGCAACGGGGTACTCCATAGGGACTCAAAGTCTCTACGCGAGCAAGAGTACGCTAGGCCAAATGGACCCTGAGCCTAAAACAGCTCTACGCGGGCAAGACCTAAGGATAGGCAGCTCTACGCGAGCAAGAGTGCATGCAAGCAGGATTCTACGCGAGCAAACGCTGTACGCGAGCAAACGCTCTACGCATAGCAAGCATCCTATGAAAGCGGAACTTTACGCGCACGAGCACCCAAGTGAAACTTTACGCACGTAAGGCTCTACGCGAGCAAGGGAGAGTCTACGCGAGTGAGGCTCTACGCACGGGGCACTCTACGCTAGCGTGACTCGATGCGACAGAAGAATACGCGAGCGCGAGTCTACACGAACGGAAAGGCCCCTGCGAAGAGTTCAAGTGAACTCGGCGTAGAAGGATTACGCTGGCACGCAATGCGTGTGCGTAAAAAGGGAATACTACGCGGACACGTGAAAACGTGTGCGTAAAGGGGTAAATGATACGCGGGCACGCAAAACGTGGGCGTAAAACTTAATACTACACTAGCACGTAAGAACGTGTGCGTAAAAACTTCATCTTCTCTCCAAGGCCGGTACAAGCAGGCGTAAAAGCTCAAGAGCTCAAGAAAAGCCTCATCTCGGTCAAGTCTCGGTAAAATCCAACCATTCCAAAACCAAACTTGTGTAACATCAGAATGTCTACCACATGGAACTCTCAGTTTTCGCAAACAAGCCAGTTTAGTAGATCAAACCATGAAAATGAAAGAATGCTAAAACCTAGATTTACAAAAATCCATGCACCGAAATGAGAAAAGCCAAGTTCTAAAGTAGTTTGAAATCAGGCAAGGAAGCTAAATGATCCATAAAAGTATGGTGCTCTCTTTGATAGCAAGTTGCACTTACCTACGGGGGCGTGGGTAGAGAAGGTGATGAGGAAGAAGAAGAGAAGAAGAGTAAATGAGTAATGAATGAAGAGAGAGAATGGTGGTTGGGTTAATAAATGAGGGATGGTGGTAGGTAGGGGTTTGCTTATCAACCCAAACCGAACCCAACCAAGCCGCACCCAACCGAACCCAATGCAGGCCAAGGCCAGGATAAACCACATGAACCAGGAAATGCTAACTAATCCATGCCAATGCAAACCCAAGACTAGCCAGTCAAGACAAGTCGATCCAGGATGAACCCAAAATAAACCAAGGTAAGATTAAACCAGGATCAAGCTAAACAAGACAAGTCTAATTACGGGTTGGGATTCCGTACACGTATACCAAAATACGTAATACGAACTACGGGCGTTACAGAGATAATCTTCTAAAGAGATAAATTTTTCGAAGAGATAAATCTCCTGAAGAGATCTTCCGAAGAGAAGAACCCTTGAAGAGATTTAATATGAGTAGTTATCATTTATCCAGTACACATATAGTGGTCAGGTCAATGAAATCTATTTCGACCAAAATAAGAAAAGAACATGTTCTAGGTCCTAATTAAGTATCATATTTAAATAAAATAAGTGTAAATCTTTATTGTCATTCATTCAACACAATATCTTTTATGTGAACCTGCTGATATGCACCTATACATAGACACTGAATGATATAACACACATCTTAGATATATCAAAGGAATAATTCTAGATTGAATAATTCATATGATTGTGTTGATCTTATGGAATATGCAGGCACATATTATTTATATGACCCCCTTATGGGGATATCACAAGCAAAATATATTTTCTAAACAATATTACATATATTTCTAAATAGAGTGTGTATCACTATGGTTTCACCTATTCAAAACATCAGAGAGTGGAGAGCTTCTAGAAATCACAAATGAGCCTACAACTCTTTGTGAGAATACGAGGATAACGTATATAAATGTATACTCAAATAAAAATTTGGGATAAATATAATATTCAAATGTATTGGGGGTTTAATTTTTTATTTGAATTGATGTAAGAACTAAATGTAATATTTTTTTGAGGGGGAGCATAATGGAGACATCTTGAAGCATATTTTTGCGCATAATACACTTATACTTTGATAAGATTTTTTTTCCACTGGATTTTTTTTCAAAAGAATTTTTAACCAGTTAGTGTAAGTCGCACCCACTTGGATTCTTGTAGAATCATATTCCTGAAGTATATTATTATACTTTTTTCTTTTCTTTTATTTTATTTTACTATGAATTTTTTTCAAAGATTAGTTGTTGCTTAGAATTTTTTTTAATGAGCCAATAATTAAAGTGGACATACAAAAAGAAATGTGTTATGATTTGTTGATAAATCCAATTGTAATATCTTTATCTTTTCTACAACCACTCTTATCATATTCCCTTTTTTTATATATAATCTTAATAAAGTGAAGCATGGTGCTATTAGGCCATCTCCAATGTGAATTTCTATATCATTGTACTTTATGGAAATTTATATCCTACTTTGTAAAGTTTTGTATAAAAATTGCACACATAAAAAATACTTTCAAATGGTCCTCCATTTCTATCATATGTGGCAACAAATGAAGGGATCAATCTAATGATATGGGATCCAATATTAATTGGTTAAGATGAAAATTTTTTGTAAGAATTTTTACATGTAAAAATTATCATAGAAACCAAAGAAATAGCATAAAAATAGGCAGGGCCGGCCCCGCGGTTTGGGTTGTCTTAGCCGGAGCTAACTTTTGTTGCCGTTTACCCTTATTGAAAGATAAATGTTTAATTTAAATTTTTGTTGAACCGGTCCTAAGTAAACTAAATGGCCTGGAGGGTTGCCCTATGGAGGGGGGTTGCCCAAATCCGAAGTCTTGTCAGGCTTACCCCAGGGCCGGCCCTGAAAATAGGGGAGATAGAACCCCCATTGTAGATGGCCTTGATCCGGCTACAATATTTCTCTATTTTTTCTTTCATAAGAAAAGATATTGCCATTCCTAGTCAATTTCCTCATAGCATAAGAGGGTGCACCACGAGCAAATGTTAACCTCAACCTCAACCAAAAGCTTAGCGTACAGATCAGTGAGTGGCGAATTCCAAATTGATATGTACGTGTTGATAGCCGAACCTTGTACGTGGCAACATCTTCTCTATTATGAACGTAAGCAAACACATCATATTCTTGGCAATATATTCATAAAAGTCCCAAAAAAAAACTTAATTTCGTAGACTTCTACCTGCAATGGGAACCACAATAGAAGTTGATAGTTTACGTTTTCTCACATGTTATGTCCCTCACTCTGTATATATAGGCGGAGACACCAAACGTAACTACTACTTATCCACAATGGACTCGATCTTCACATTTATTGCTCTCTCCCTATCCTTCCTACTCCTAGCAAAGCTGTTCTTCTTCTCCAACAAGAACAAGAATCTCCCGCCGAGCCCTCCTTCCCTCCCCATCATTGGCCACCTCCACCACTTCAAGAAGCCCCTCCACCGCGCACTCGCTGCCCTCTCGGCATGCCATGGCCCCATTCTCTTCCTCCGCTTCGGCTCCCGCTCCGTCCTCGTCGTCTCCTCTGCGCCCCTCGCAGAGGAGTGTTTCACCAAGAACGACGTCGCCTTCGCCAACCGCCCCCAGTTCCCCTCCACCAAGCACCTCTCCTACGACTACACCACCCTCGGGGCCGCCAGCTACGGCCCCCACTGGCGCAACATGAGGCGCATCGCCACGGTCGAGGTCCTCTCCTCGCACCGCCTCAACAGCTTCACGCGGTTCCGCTCCGGAGAGGTCGTCGCGATGGTCCGGAGGCTCTTCCGGGACCACTCGTCGGCAGCCGCTACGCCCGGATCAGGAGCGTACACGAAGGTGGAGCTGAAGTCGAGGTTGTTCGAGTTTGCGCTGAACAACATGATGAAGATGGTTGCCGGGGACTGGGAGCGCAGCGAGAACTCGGAGAGGTTCCAGGAGTCGGTGGAGGAGGCGTTCTCTTTGGCCGGGGCGTCGAATATAGGGGATTTCCTTCCCTTGTTGGCTTGGTTGGATACACAAGGGATAAAGAAGAAGGTGGTGAGGTTGAGGAAATATAGAGACGAGTTCTTGCAAGGGTTGATCGACGAGCTGAGGTGCGAGAGCAACGACAACAAGGACGCGTCGACGGAGAAGACCATGATCGGAGTTCTTCTCTCGTTGCAGAAGTCGGATCCTGAGTACTACACCGACCAGATCATCAAGTCTCAGATCATTGTGAGTTCCGCCGTGCTAAATTAATTTATATATGTTTTTTTTGTTGTTGAATCACTGATTAGGATTTTTATTCTGGCTTGCAGAGCATGTTGGGTGCAGGAACGGACACTTCATCCGACACGATCGAATGGGCAATGTCGCTCCTACTGAACAACCCGGACAAACTGAAGAAAGCGAGGGACGAGATCGACACGAAGGTCGGAAATGGACGTCTCGTACAAGAATCCGACCTCCCCAACCTTCCCTACCTCCAATGCATCATCACGGAGGCGCTCCGCCTCTACCCCGTAGCGCCGCTGCTCGTCCCCCACGAATCGCAAGAAGAATGCGAAGTCGGAGGGTACAACATTCCACGTGGCACCATGCTACTGGTCAATGCCTACGCCATACACAGGGACCCGAAGACATGGGAGGAGTCCGAAAAGTTCGTGCCGGAAAGATTCGAGGAATCGAAGGTGGAAGGGCACAAGCTGTTTGCGTTCGGGATGGGGAGGAGGAGGTGCCCTGGCGAAGGGCTTGCCAATCGGGTGGTCGGGCTCGAGTTGGGGACTATGATACAGTGCTTCGAGTGGAAGAGAATTGGGGAGGAAGAGGTGGATATGAGTGAAGGTTCGGGACTGACTTTGCCTAAAGCTCATCCTCTTGAGGCTTTGTACAGGCCTCGGCAGTCTATGATCGGTGTTCTTTCCGGACTTTGAGTGTGTAGTCATTTTATTTTGGTTGTGTTATATGCTACTCTTTTGCTCAATAAGAGAATATAATAAAGTTTTGATTAGAAAATTTTATATTTTGGAATGATGTTAACTCATGTACACATTTTTGGAGAATATGATGTTTCAAAAGTCCCATCGGAACAAGTATTCAAGAGTGATGAATAGTGTCCCTAGCCTCAACCTCCAAGACCTTAATTTCTTTGTGTCATGGTGGTATATTTCTCTGTCCTGTGTTTGTATGTCTGAACATGTATTTTTGCAAGGATAAACCAGTCGAAGGATACAAATGAGTCATTTGTTCAAGGACGCTGCTATTTGGCCGATCTTTTGGGCGTGACACCACTGGTCCACGTCACGTGGTGCCCACCTATTGGCTTCCTTATCCGAATTTGAAGGAGGCGGTTTTCGGTGCTAGCAGGGGAGCCAATGGGCCGTTGCCACATAGGCACGGTCAAGTGGCAGGCAAATCCAACGACGACCAAAATATCTTTTTCCTTTCTACAAACAATGCATACCATGAAGATGTTTTCTATCATCTCCGTAGAGGAGTAGTTTTGTGTAATTATGATAAATGAGGCTGTTCAAATAATTGATTGATTGGAATAAAAACAAGCATTTCCATTTTGTATAATTATCTATTGGTAGGATTTCCCATGCTTTTAGCCTGGAACAAGAGGAGGAAATCCAATTCAATGTCTAACAACAGCTACTAGAGGATTAATGAAAAAATCAAGTAGCTGCAGATTAGAGCATCATTAGTAGTTGGGACTCTCCAATGCAATTTCGAGCCCAAAATTTCAAAAAAAAGGTAAATGTAGAATGAGTTGGGTTTGTACGAGAATAGTAGGAAATGATAAAGTGAGCTCCGGTCCCAAAAATTTTGTGGCCAAAAATTAATGTAAGAAAAAAATAATATAAAGTTTAGAATCTAGAAAGTTGGACTCCAAATTGGAACTTACTATTCTACAAAACGAGTTTCTACAATCTAGAATCTATAAATTGGGAGGCCCAACCCTTAGCACCCATGGATGGGTTGGGACCGAAATTGTAGAAATTGGAACTAGGGATGAGACTTATTATTCTACAAAATGAGCTCCTACATTTTAAATCTAGAATCTAGAAAATGGGATGGCCTTACTAATGATGCTCTTAAAGAGGATAACTGAGGTGTTCATATACCAGTTTTCCAGTCATCGGTGACTGACAAGTTTTATTTTGACTTTCTTGGCAAGTTAATGTTTTCTCACCTAAAGAAATGAATATCAACACAATCTTCATCTTCATGCAATAAACAACACAAAAATATCAGTCAGCGGGCTCCTCCCTAGTCGGTAGCCGGAAAACAACAAGTCCTCTTCCTTCTTGGCCGTCCTTGACGAGGGATGCTGCTCTTCTTTGATCATAATAAGAAGAGGGGTAGCCGGGAAACAACAATGTACTTTAGATTTAGCATTATTAGTTATATTTATTGAGCATAATAATATAGTATGGACAACACATATAGAAAATTATTGGTGTATTCACTTGGCTTTAGGAACTTTCAGTCCCATATTGAAAAACCATGATGGTGTATATATCAATATATAGCTATGCTTGTGTTGGAGTATGCATGTGGGATGAGGTGGCCCAAGTGGGTTGATTTTTCAAAAGATTTACGTTTTACTTACAAGTAACAAACATTTTTTGTCATTCACTTTGGGAATCCATAGGAGCTAAATTCCGTAGGGGCTTAGCGACTCGGAAGAAGGACGCAAAGTGACGCTTTGATGGCACTCGTGCGTTGCGCTTTGCAAGCAGGCGTATATGCGGTCATGCGCATATGAGGCTAGGCACTATGCGCTAGGTGCGTACGCCTGGTTGCTTTTTAGTTGTCCACATGCGGCGTGGGCGACGCAAGTGGCACTATCAGCGTACGGTGTTGGCGGTGCAGGCGACGATATTTGTAGTGCCCCGCTCCTAACATCTCACAATGTAAGGCCTATGGCTTGATTAACTCGGTCGGAACCAAGTATTGGAAAAACTTACTGTCGACGCGCAACTTACCGTCGACATCGAATCAATCACAGATAAATGCATAAGAACCGTTTCAACTAATGGATCGGTTTCTCTTGAAATAAGTCCAAGAGTTTTCTCTGGATGTTTTACTGATTTTGCTGCTTGGTTTTGATGGACGCTTTTCTGAATAATTTTCGATGATTTGATTCTTATCCATTTTTATCGATTTTTCTTGCATTCATTCTTGAGAATTCTGAGAGAAATGAACATAAACGAGATGGAGTATTAACCAAACTTTTGGTGCCATCGCAGACGGACGCGTGACGGAAGGCTAATCGCACAAGTATTCATTTTCCTCTCGATAATTCTCTAATTGGTGAATGTGGATTCTCTATGGTGGTTTGTCCCTTCTCTGCTACTCCTTCATGTCAACTAAATGAATTCTCTTGTTGCCTGCTACATCCGTTGATCGATAACATAATGCTTAATGCCATAAGTCAATACCACTAAGAATGTTAGTGTAATGAACATTGAATGAATTGGTTATGCTGTTAACACAAATGATTGAATGAAATGCCTTATGACCCTAGAAGTAAATGAAATGCTATGAAAATGTGAGATATGTTAAAATTTTGCGATGATAAAATGATAGGAATGTGAGGGGACTATTTAGTCTCCAATTGATGCCTGATATGTTGATTATGAAATGCTGAGTTATGAATGTTGGCCTACTTGTACCATGCAAATTGTGTTATTGTTGAGTCGGTTATGCATTCGCATGGTCATAGATATCTTGTGCACAAGATTTGAATAGTTTCCTTGAAACGGTACCTGGGGCACCGAGGACCGGATCAACATAGGAAAAAGCATTGGTCGTGCTATGGTGGCACGAGGTATTACGGGACATTCGACTAGTCTTGCAACCTACTCTGGAATGGTGCACCACAATACCCATTGAAAAGTCCTTTATGGTGCAGTTTCACCAACGGCCAAGTCCGAATGCATGCTAACGATTGTCTTGTGCAGGGACGATAAGTTTTATATCATGTTTCTTATGTAGGTATGCTGGAATCGATAGTGGGTAAAGTATTACATATTCTATATGTTTTATTGCTACCTGAGTTGAATGAATATTAATCTCTAACTGTTGCTAGTCCCTAATAATTGATCCCATGATTTAAAATGCTTGTCATAATTACAAATATCGGTTTAGCTGAGTGGGCCAAAGGGGCTCACCAGTGCATTTTTATAATATACTGACCCCTCCTCTACAGGTACTGGAGAAGGTGCGGGCGCACGCGAGAGATAAGGCTTTTGAGTTGCTGCTATTTTCAAGTTACTTTCAAATAAAGACGCACAAAGTATTATGGAGTTTTCAAGATTGTTGCTTGGATTTTCAAATGTAATAATGGGGCATAATGCATGGAACAAGAAGTTATTTCATGACAGCCTATCAATTTCTTTTTTTAATGAATCATTCTAAGCCGGAACGACATTTCAAAGAGTACTAAGAAAAGTTGTATCTTGCCGCAATTATCAAAAAAATTTGAACATACCAATAGAAATCTTAGGAAACTACTTGAACACACTCGTAGACAACCTATACGGGTTGGAAACCCCTCATTTAGTTTTATTTTTCATGGAATAAATTTTTCTTAAATCAGTTACAAAATTTGTGGAAAAACCAGTTTTCAAACTTCCGATTTTAGAAAACTTTTCCGATACGGAGTGCATCCCGACAAACCGGACGACCTGGTTGTAATCCATAAGCATGAAAAGACGCGTATGGATGTTGTCAACGTGTGGGAACGGACGGAACTCGATTTTATTGTGCGTGCGCGATGAAATCAATACGTATCTGTCGAGATACCCCGTATCGGCCCCTTTGCAAACTAGCCCCTAACTTCGTGCACGTTTATCGATTCGAGACAAAACTTATGCCAACATGAACGTATCAATTTTTTAGTCCTGTATGCCATGTTTGGTCCGATTCTGAGAAGGTCGACTGGAACGCCTATTTGGTGGGCCCACGACCCGCTCCAACGGACAAAATTGTGCACGACCCGTCAGAATTCAACTTTGGACATACGGTTAGATTCGTCTCCTCAAAATGAATTCTTAGACATGTAGTTTGACGACTTTAGAGACCGTAGGTACTGGCACATCTTTCGGTACAAAACGGGTCCAACGGCGGACATCATTTTGTCCCAAAATTATGATTTTGCCCCTGTTTCGGAATTGGACTTCTGGACAGGCATTTCTTAAACATATCTTTTACATCGGGAATATTTTTGATGTTTGTTTCAGCATTCGGAGCCGTTCGTGGATTTTGAGTTTCTTGTTTCATCGATATGCTGGTTGAGCTACTGGATTCTGCTCTTTCGCATACAACCTCAGGCAATATACCTTGCCTTATTATTGCTTATAACTAATTACATGTTTCTTTATTTGATTACTGCATATTTACTGTCTATTTATTTGGATCCACGACTTGCTATATTTTCCTTTCTTTTGCTTTCAATAACAGGCCACTATCGTGTTTTATTCTTACATTATTATGAATGAGAGAAATTTGCATAAAATAACTACTGACATAATCTTGAAGCCAAGAAAAAGATCTACAACTTTCATGTTTGGAGTTTTTTAAGATTTTAGCTACAAAATAGCCCAAACGGGTAAAAATAGTCATTTGGAGTGACCTGCACGCAAGTTGCGCGGGCAAAATCGCCCACAGCGCACGTTGCCCGCAAGCACGGCACGCGGGCGTACGACAGAGAAGTGCACGGGCGCGCGGTGTCACTTTCCATTCCCAGAATACGTATTTTTAGAATGCATGTACTGTTTAAATGTAAATATTTTATATTTATCATGTATTGCTCTGTATTTAAATTCCTTTAATTTCATGTTAATTAATTTCCTGCAATTTTATTTCTGCACTTTACTTTCTGCTTTTATACTCTGCTTTAGCTTTGCTATGGGTTCGGCTTGAATTGGTTTAATTATGTTGGTTCATCATGAACCGAAATAAACCCCCACCTACCACCACTCCTTCATTTAAAAGCCCATCCCCTTTCTCTCTCTTCATTACTTCTTCTCATTACTCTTCTTCTTCCTTCTAACTCTCCCACCAACCTAGGAGAGCAAGACAAGTGCCAACTTGCTTCCTGATGGATCCCTATTATTATTGTTCCATCATTTTCCTTATTTGATTCTTAGTCTCTTTAGTACTTAGCATTTTCAATTTTCATGGCTTATTTGTTGTAGAACTAAGTTTGATGCATTTTTGGATTTCTTAGGTTTTGATCTAGTAAACTTTGTTATCTTCAAGTTTCGATGGTTTCATGTTGTAGAGAATTTCGTTCTACCCAATTTTGACCTATGGAAGTCCATATTTGGGCTTGGGATGAAGGATTTATGGAGCTTGGAAGCAATGGCTTCCATGGTTCTCTTCTATGGTTCTGTTCTCAGAAAATTCGGAGAAGAAGAACAGTCCCAGCCGCATGAAATCTTCATTTCCCACAGCCGCATGAATCTTCATTCCTCAGGCGCATGAGCTTATTTATTTCCCAATCATTTCCCACAGCGCATGAGATTATTTATTTTTCAATCATTTCCCACAGTCGCATGAATCTTCATTTCTCAGGCGCATGAGCTTATTTATTTTCCAATCATTTTCCACAGCGCATGAGATTATTTATTTTCCAATCATTTCCCACAGCCGCACGAATCTTCATTCCTCAGGCGCATGAGCTTATTAATTTTCCAATCATTTCTCACAGCGCATGACATTATTTATTTTCCAATCATTTCCCACAGCCGCAAGAATCTTTATTCCTCAGGCGCATGAGATTATTTATTTTCCAATCATTTCCCGCAGCGCATGAGATTATTTATTTCCCAATCATTTTCCACAGCCGCATGAATCTTCATTCCTCAGGGCATGAGCTTATTTATTTTCCAATCATTTCCCACAGCACATGAGATTATTTATTTCCCAATCATTTCCCACAGTCGCATGAATCTTCATTCCTCATGCGCATGAGATTATTTATTTCCCAATCATTTCCCACAGCGCATGAGATTATTTATTTCCCAATCATTTCCCACAGTCGCATGAATCTTCATTCCTCAGGCGCATGAGATTATTTATTTCCCAATCATTTTTCACAGCATATGAGATTATTTATTTTCCAATTATTTCTCACAGCCGCATGAATCTTTATTCTTCAGCGCATGAGATTATTTATTTCCCAATCATTTCCCACAGCGCATGAGATTATTTATTTCCCAATCATTATTTATTTTCTAATTTTTATTTCCCAAATTTGGTATTAATTAACATTGATTGTTATCTTGATTAATTATTGATCATGCGTTCCTAGATGGAACTAAGAGACTGGCTAGTCGTCTTATTGAATTAAATAGAATAAGACACGTTCATATTTGCAATCGATTGGCCAATCCCGAATATTGACATATAGATACATGCAGGCTATAATTTATTTATTTATTTTACGAAAGCAGCATGTGTACTCTATGGTCAAGGCATGATTATTCCGTGGTTAGTTTTAATTGTTGCATTACGCTATGTAAGACCTACAACTTAACCGCACGGGTATCGTTGTAGAGTTGGGCATATCGTACCTTGTACGGAAGTACTCATTCTGAATGACCATGATCCACGGCATGGGATTTCATTTAACATAGAGGCTACTAAGTTAAATAAAATAATAATTGCATGGAGAGTATGGATTTTCGAGTTCTTACATGGCAGCTCGGACTATTAGTGCCCGACAGGCCGGCTGGTTCCTACAGATACTGCAAATCTGCCACACGGGTAGGGAGCGGTGTCTGCTTATATTATTGTATATTGTATATTGATGACGGACGTCCTGCTGGGACTCGTCTAATTCATGATTTGCGCAATTGATTGATTGGATAGACTAGCCTTGCTTGCCCATAGTAAGAACTGAGAAATCCTTATCGCATAATTCCAGAATAACTTGGGACTCACAGTAGCAAGCCGTAGTAGTTGCATGGCCGGTTAAACTGATTTGTTTGTGTACTGTACCTACTCTGTTAACTAACTAAGATGATCAGATTGTCGAGACATGACGGGCCAACCTCTGTCCTTGTTTGGTTGGGAGGTTGGTTCGAAGTGTCGTGACATTATGTGAATCCTAGTAGCCAGCAGAGATCTATATATCCTATTCTTTTATTATTGGTTTTAACTCCTCATATCGTGCTTCCTTGCGGTACTTACTATTAGAGGTCTAACCTCTCTGGTTTTGCATGGCCAGATTTAGAGCCGGTTCCCGAGGACTCAGCTTACTTCTACCTCCAAGATGGTCAATACTAGAGAAATGATCGCAGGAGGACTCGAGTGTGTTCCTTACTTCCCCGCTCGTTTTGTTACTTACTTTATATTTTGCCGTTTGGCACCGACATGTTAGTCGGATTGTCTTGTACTTACTTTTACATAATTGTAATTAAGTCAGACTGCAGCTGATAACAATTGTGTATATGTTGCTATATCACCTGGCTATGTTTTGTAAAGCTAGATCTCAAGAACATTTTGACTAAGCGTTTGGGACGCCTTATTGCTTATTCTTAAATGTCCTCTGTTATTGTTTCTTGTTTGAATGATTGAGACAATAGATGTGAAGTGACCATAGCGAGACTTTCATGTAGTATGCACCTCCTTGTCTTTTAGACAGCATTGATCGTATTATACGGTATTTATCTACCCGTAGTACGTAGCTGGCTGAGTCATTCCCCCGCTCTCCAGTATTCTGGTTCTGGGGCGTGACAAGGTTTTAGTGGTGGCCCATGCAGGTCTAATTTCAGACTTGTGGGGTGTTTTAATTTATAGGATGTCTCAATCACACATGTTCCCCTTGATCTCATGATTCGTTACTCTCGACTCTAGCTTGACATTCCGGTATCCTTTGACTTCATTGATCTTTCCAGTCCGATCGTTTGATTGTTCTCTTGTCCCTTTTCTTAGGGATACCTCGTCCGTATCTGTCAGGACTGGGCAACAACAACAAGGGCAACACGGACAACATGACCAGGTCGGTCAGCAACAAGGGCCAGTACTACCTCAAGAGAATATCCAAGAAGAAGTGATAGTGGAACTAGCAGCTGGACCGCAGTATCCGGAGGTTCCTACACCACCCATAGTTCTACCTACCACAGAGGAAGTGGATACACCAGCCCTTCTGGAGATCATGAGAGGGATGATGGCTATTCAGTAACATCAGATGTTGGCCCAGCAACGCATACACGCTCAGTTACAAGAGCAGAACGTACTACTTAACCAAGGATTGCAGACGACTTTAGAAAGAGGAGTAAGAACAGATTCTGGAGCATCAGCTAGGTTTTGCAAGTACAACCCCCGCCGTTTCGAAGGCACTCAGGATGCCATCTCAGCAGATGCATGACTTAAGGATATTGAGGCTATCTTGACAGCCGCTAAGGTGCCGGCAGAAGAACGTATGGATCAGGTGAAGTTGTTACTTCAGGATCTCGCACGTGATTGGTGGGAATCAGAGGAAGTGGGCATCAGACGTCCTGTTGCTTGGGACGATTTTACCGCAAGATTCAAGACAAAGTATTATGGAGTTGTGGCACAGTTTGAGCTACAACAGAAGTTTATCAATCTTAGACAGGCTGGCAAGACGGTAGATGCTTATGCAGCGGAGTTCTGCAGATTGAGTAGGTTCGCCCCGGAGATGGTACCCACAGAGAGCCAGAGGGCTATGAGGTTTCAGCAAGGGTTTCATCTTGAACTCTTGCAGTTGATAGAGGGGCACAATTATCAGACTTTCGATAAGATATTGACGGCCACTCGGAGGTATGAGATCACCACTCAGAGGATCATGACAAGGACTGGAGGTCAGAAGAGATCACACAGTCAGATTGAAGGAGGAGGGGGAGCAGCGCCCCGTACAACAACACCGTCCCCTGGTGTTTGCATTCACGATGTGGCAATGCGAGGGCCAGCACCACCCAGGCAGCAGCAACAGCAACAGAGGAAGAACCAGTAACCTCCAGCAGGCTGTACTTATTGCGGGAAGATAGGGCACACTAGAGATGTGTGTCGGACATTGAACGGGCAGTATTTGATATGTGGAAATCCAGATCATTGGGTTACCACATGTCCCATGAATTCGAGGTCAAGAGGACCAGTGCAGCAGTTTTCTGCTCTGCCAGCACCAGGGGCAGGGCAGTATCGAGGACCCGCAGTGGCAGTGAGACCATTGGCCCATCGTCCATTAATGCCACAGGCTCAGATGTTTCGGCAGCAGGGACCGCCGATGCAGCAATACCAGCATAGACCACCCTAGCATCACCAAGACAGGGGCCAGCGGCAGCACCAGGCTAGGCCGCAGCATGGGAACCAGTAAGGAGGTCGAGGGCAGGCATTCACTCTGTCCTTGGAAGAGGCATTGGCATCGGGAGATGTTGTGGCAGGTAACATTCTCGTCGCCTCTTATCCCGCAGTAGCATTGTTTGATTCGGGAGCCTCACACTCATTTATATTTGCATAATTTATGACACGGCTAGGAATGGAGTTTTAGGCATTGCCAGGGAGGTTGAATATACTCACTGGCAATGGGCTCGTAGGAGTTAGTAGAGTTATTCTAGCGTGTAGCGTTGTAGTTTGCGGGCATTCCTTACCCGCCCGGTTGATTGAATTTCCTGTTGGAAATTTTGACGTTATCTTAGGCATGGACTGGCTGAAAGACAGTCATACGACAATAGATTGTCGTAGAGGGAGTGTATCTTTTGATATTCCAGGCATGAAGCGGTTCACCTTAGTCAGATCAGTAGCAACTCAACAAGAGCAGGGAGTAGTGACGGCAATGGAAGAAGTTCAAGTTCCGAAGGTAGTTAAAGAATTTCTGGATGTATTTCCCGAAGAACTTCCAGGTCTACCACCGGTTAGAGATATTGAGTTTAGTATAGAATTGGCACCTGGAACTAAACCGATATCAGATCGAGTTTACCGAATGGCGGATTCAGAGCAAGCCAAGGTATATCAGCACATAGAGGAACTGAAGGAGAGGAAGTTCATCCAAGCTAGCGTGTCACCATGGACAGCACCAGTGGTACTTGTGGAGAAGAAGGATGGGTCATCCAGATTGTGCATCGATTACATGAAGCTTAACGCGGCAACAGTGAAGAACAAGTACCCACTACCCAGGATCGACGACTTATTTGATCAGTTGAGCAAAGCTAGAGTTTTCTCCAAGAGAGATCTTCGTTCAGGGTATCATCAAGTGAGGGTTCAGAAGGAAGACATTCCCAAGACAGCGTTCAGGTCGAAGTATGGGCATTATGAATTCTTAGTAATGCCGTTTGGTTTGACCAATGCTCCAGCAATCTTTATGGATTTAATGAATTGCATCTTTATGCCGTACCTGGATCAATTTATCGTTGTGTTTCTCGATGACATTCTTGTATATTCAACTAGTGAAGAGGAGCATGAAGATCACCTCCGGAAGGTGTTACAGGTTCTGAGAGAGAACCAGTTGTATGCCAAGCTCAGCAAGTGTGAGTTTTGGTCGGATCACATTTCATTTTTGGGTCATATCATATAAGGAGCTGGAGTAGCAGTGGATCCCAAGAAGGTAGAAGCAGTAGAAAGTTGGTCAGTACCCAAGACCGTAGCAGATGTGCAGAGTTTCTTGGGATTGGCAGGATATTACAGAAGGTTTGTATCAGATTTTGCAAGGCTTTCAGCACCCATGACCCGCTTGACACGGAAGGACGTACTATTCGTCTGGTCGACAGAATGTCAGGCATCATTTGAGAATTTGAAGCAGAAGTTGATATCATCGCCTATTCTTACATTGCCAGTTGGACCCGGAGGTTTTATCGTTTATTGTGATGCGTCAGGTAAAAGACTTGGATGTGTCCTCATGCAGCATGGGAAGGTGATAGCGTATGCATCTAGGCAGCTTCGAGACCACGAGAAGAATTATCCGGCTCATGACTTGGAGTTGGCGGCAGTAGTATTTGCTTTGAAGCTATGGAGGCATTACTTATATGGTGACCGAGTAGACATGTACACAGACCACAAAAGTCTGAAGTACATCTTTACTCAGAAGAAGCTGAACATGAGACAGAGAAGATGGTTGGAGTTGATCAAGGATTACGACGTGGAGCTTCAATATCATCCAGGCAAGGCTAATGTGGTAGCAGATGCTCTCAGCAGGAGAGGCGGCGCATTTATGTTAACAACACAGAGGCATATTTTAGAAGACCTTCAGGAGATGGGCATCGAGGTTATACTTCCTAGTGATGTAGGAGTTCTGGCGAGTCTACAAGTTCAATCCAACTTGGTAGATAGGATCAAGGCAGCTCAGGCACAAGACCCAAGGATTCAGAAGCTTAGGACAGAATGTGAGTCAGGACTCAGGAAGGAGATGAGAATTCATGAAGATGGTACACTTAGGTTTGGGTGACGTCTATGTGTGCCTAGTGGAGATATCAGACAGGAGGTTATGGCAGAAGCTCACAGCTCTCAGTTTTTTATACACCCTGGAGGGACCAAGATGTACCAAGATATCAAGCAGCACTTCTGGTTGAACGGGATGAAGAGGGAGATAGCTAGATTCGTTTCCCGTTGCTTGGTATGTCAGCAAATGAAGGCAGAACAGCAGAGGCCAGCTGGGTTATTGTAACCGCTTCCTATCCCGGAATGGAAGTAGAAACATATTACAATGGACTTTATGACCAGTTTATCGAGATCACCAAGTGGTAGGGATGCTATTTGGGTAATCGTAGATCGGCTTACGAAGGTGGCACATTTTCTTCCGTTTAGAGTAGGTCAATCTACGGAGAAGTTGGCAGAATTTTATATGCAGCAGATAGTCAGACAGCATGGGGTCCCAGTCAGTATTGTGTCAGACAGAGATACCCGTTTTACATCACATTTTTGGAAGAGCTTACATCATAGCTTGGGTACCAAGTTAAGATTTAGCACGGCATACCATCCACAGACGGACGGGCAATCAGAAAGAACAATTCAGACTTTAGAAGACATGTTGCGAGCTTGCACCCTAGATTTTGGAGGATCTTAGGAGAGCCACCTACACTTGGTCGAGTTCTCATACAACAATAGTTATCAAGACAGTATCCAGATGGCGCCATTTGAAGCACTATATGGTAAAAAGTGTAGATCGCCACTAGCGTGGGACGATATTGGAGAGAGAAAGATGTTAGGCCCGGAGATGATTGTTCAGACAGTGGAAGTGATTAAAGGAATTAGAGAGCGACTTCGAGTTGCGCAGGATCGGCATCGTCATTGGGCGGACCAGCATCGTAGGCCGCTAGAGTTTTCTGTTGGGGACCACGTGTTCTTGCGGATCTCACCTACCCGTGGGGTCATTAGGTTTGGCGTTCGCGGGAAGTTGAGTCCCCGATACGTGGGCCCATTTGTTATCCTTGAGAGGATAGGCGATGTTGCTTATCTTTTATCCCTTCCACCTTCGTTACGAGAGGTGCATGACGTGTTTCATGTATCTCAGTTGCGAAGGTATGTATCGGACCCAAGCCATGTCCTTGATCATTCTGAGCTGGTTGTTGGTACCAACCTGTCTTACGAGGAACAGCCTGTGTCTATTTTGGACCAAAGAGAGAAGATACTCAAGAACCGAACAATTAACCTTGTTCGGGTTGCTTGGGGTCATCACTCTTTAGGAGAGTCAACGTGGGAACGTGAAGATGATATCCGATCACGGTATCCGCACCTGTTTGACTCATAAGGTATATTTCCTTCTGTATACCTTGATTGTCTTAACTCCTCATGCTTGTCACCTTATGAGTAGAATTACTTAATGTTGTAGATTGTTAGATGTAGATACATTACTTGTTATTATCATTGTAGAATGATTGCTTACTCAATTGTTTATACTTAGATTAGTTTAGCTTCGATATTTCTATCATGCTTGGATCTGAAATTCCGAGGACGAAATTTTTCTAAGGAGGGTAGAGATGTCACTTCCCATTCCCAGAATACGTATTTTTAGAATGCATGTACTGTTTAAATGTAAATATTTTATATTTATCATGTATTGCTCTGTATTTAAATCCCTTTAATTTTATGTTAATTAATTTCCTGCAATTTCATTTCTGTACTTTACTTTCTGCTTTTATACTCTGTTTTAGCTTTGCTATGGGTTCGGCTTGAATTGGTTTAATTATGTTGGTTCATCATGAACCGAAATAAACCCCCACCTACCACCACTCCTTCATTTAAAAGCCCATCCCCTTTCTCTCTCTTCATTACTTCTTCTCATTACTCTTCTTCTTCTTCCTAACTCTCCCACCAACCTAGGAGAGCAAGGCAAGTGCCAACTTGCTTCCTGATGGATCCCCATTATTATTGTTCCATCATCTTCCTTATTTGATTCTTAGTCTCTTTAGTACTTAGCATTTTCAATTTTCACGGCTTATTTGTTGTAGATCTAAGTTTGATGCAATTTTGGATTTCTTAGGTTTTGATCTAGTAAACTTTGTTATCTTTAAGTTTCGATGGTTCCATGTTGTAGAGAATTTCGTTCTACCCAATTTTGATCTATGGAAGTCCATATTTGGGCTTGGGATGAAGGATTTATGGAGCTTGGAAGCAATGGCTTCCATGGTCTCTTCCATGGTTCTGTTCTCAGAAAATTCGGAGAAGAAGAACAGTCCCAGCCGCATGAAATCTTTATTTCCCATAGCCGCATGAATCTTCATTCCTCAGGCGCATGAGCTTATTTATTTTCCAATCATTTCCCACAACGCATGAGATTATTTATTTTCCAATCATTTACCACAGCCGCATGAATCTTCATTCCTCAGACGCATGAGCTTATTTATTTTCCAATTATTTTCCACAGCGCATGAGATTATTTATTTTCCAATCATTTCCCATAGCCGCACGAATCTTCATTCCTCAGGCGCATGAGCTTATTTATTTTCCAATCATTTCTCACAGCGCATGAGATTATTTATTTCCCAATCATTTTCCACAGCCGCATGAATCTTCATTCCTCAGGCGCATGAGATTATTTATTTCCCAATCATTTTCCACAGCGCATGAGATTATTTATTTCCCAATCATTTCCCACAGTCGCATGAATCTTCATTCCTCAGGCGCATGAGCTTATTTATTTCTCAATCATTTCCCACAGCGCATGAGATTATTTATTTTCCAATCATTTCCCACAGTCGCATGAATCTTCATTCCTCAGGCGCATGAGATTATTTATTTCCCAATCATTTTCCACAGCCGCATGAATCTTCATTCCTCAGGCGCATGAGATTATTTATTTTCCAATCATTTTTCACAGTACATGAGATTATTGATTTCCCAATCATTTTCCACAGCCGTATGAATATTTATTCTTCAGCGTATGCGATTATTTATTTTCCATTCATTTCCCACAACGCATGAGATTATTTATTTCCCAATCATTATTTATTTCCTAATTTTTATTTCCCGAATTTGGTATTAATTAACATTGATTGTTATCTTGATTAATTATTGATCATGCGTTCCTAGATGGAACTAAGAGACTGGCTAGTCGTCTTATTGAATTAAATGGAATAAGACACGTTCATATTTGCAATCGATTGGCCAATCCCGAATATTGACATATGGATACATGCAGGCTACAATTTATTTATTTATTTTACGAAAGCAGCATGTGTACTCTATGGTCAAGACATGATTATTCCGTGGTTAGTTTTAATTGTTGTATTATGCTATGTAAGACCTACAACTTAACCGCACGGGTATCGTTGTAGAGTTGGGCATATCGTACCTTGTACGGAAGTACTCATTCTGAACGACCATGATCCACGGCATGGGATTTCACTTAACATAGAGGCTACTAAGTTAAATAAAATAATGATTGCATGGAGAGTATGGATTTCCGAGTTCTTACATGGCATCCCTCTTTGGGACTATTAGTGCCCGACAGGCCGGCTGGTTCCCACAGATACTGCAAATCTGCCACACGGGCAGGGAGCGGTGTCTGCTTATATTATTGTATATTGTATATTGATGACGGACATCCCGCTGGGACTCGTCTAATTCATGATTGGCGCAATTGATTGATTGGATAGACTAGCCTTGCTTGCCCGTAGTAAGAACTGAGAAATCCTTATCGCATAATTCCAGGATAACTTGGGACTCACAGTAGCAAGCCGTAGTAGTTGCATGGCCGGTTAAACTGATTTGTTTGTGTACTGTACCAACTTTGTTAACTAACTAAGATGATCAGAGTGTCGAGACATGACGGGCCAACCTCTGTCCTTGTTTGGTTGGGAGGTTGGTTCGAAGTGTCGTGACATTATGTGAATCCTAGTAGCAAACAGAGATCTATATATCCTATTCTCTTATTATTGGTTTTAACTCCTCATATCGTGCTTCCTTGCGGTACTTGCTATTAGAGGTCTAACCTCTCTGGTTTTGCATGGCCAGATTTAGAGCCAGTTTCCGAGGACTCAGCTTACTTCTACCTCCAAGATGGTCAATACTAGAGGAATGATCGCAGGAGGACTCGAGTGGGTTCCTTACTTCCCCGCTCATTTTTTTACTTACTTTATATTTTGCCGTTTGGCACCGACATGTTAGTCGGATTGTCTTGTACTTACTTTTACATAATTGTAATTAAGTCAGACTGCAGCGGATAACAATTGTGTATATGTTGCTATATCATCTGGCTATGTTTTGTAAAGCCAGATCTCAAGAATATTTTGACTAAGCGTTTGGGACGCCTTATTGCTTATTCTTAAATGTCCTCTGTTATTGTTTCTTGTTTGAATGATTGAGACAATAGATGTGAAGTGACCATAGCGAGACTTTCATGTAGTATGCACCCCCTTGTCTTTTAGACAGCATTGATCGTATTATACAGTATTCATCTACCCGTAGTACGTAGCTGGCTGAGTCATTCCCCCGCTCTCCAGTATTCTGGTTCTGGGGCGTGACACGCGGCCACGCAAGTTGCACATTACGTACGGACAAAATCGTCCACGGCGTACATTGCACGCAAGTGCGGCGTGCGGGCGCGCGATAGAGAAGTGCGCGGGCGCACGACATGCAAGTTGCGTATTGTGCGCGGGCAAAATCGCCCACGACGCACGTTACGCACAAGCGCGGCACGCAAGTTGCACATTGTGCACGGGCAAAATCGCCCATGGCGCACGTTGCACGCAAGCGCGGCACGCGGGCGCGCGGTAGATAAGTGCGCGGGCGCGCAGCGCGCAAGTTACGCATTGCGCACGGGCAAAATCATCCACGACGCACGTTGCGCGCAAGCGCGGCGCGCGGGCGCGCGGCAGCGAAGACACTGCTCGTGGCACTGTTCATCGTCCTGACAGTACCAAAAGGTATGGGGAACCCATGAACTCGAAAATGGCATAACTTTCTCATACGAAGTCGAAATCAAGCGCTTCAAAAGCCAAAATTGGGTAGAATTGAAATTTCCTACAACATGGAACCATTAGATTTCGAAAATAACCAAGTTTTAGAGATCAAAACCAAAAAAACCTAAAAGTTATAAACTTAGATCTACAAGAATCCATCCATCAAATCCAAAAATGCCAAGTTCTAAAGAGGTTAGAATCAAGTAAGAAAGAGAATGGAACAATAAAATTTGAGATCCATCATGAAACAAGTTGCACTTGCCTAGGCTTGGTAGGTGGGAGGAGTAATTGAAGAAGATGAAGAAGTAAATGCAAATAATGGAGGAGAGAGAAGAAGTTGACTTATATAGCAACCCCTCCCATCTCAACCCAAAATAAACCAAACCACGCCAAGCCAAGTCATGTTGAACCAAGTTGAACCAAATAAGTCAAAATTTAAACCGAGGCTAAGCTAAGCAAGATAAGTCAAAATACGGGCCACCTGACAATTTTCAAAAATTCGTATACGTATCCTAAAAAATACGTATAACGGAAAACGGGAGTGACATAGGAAGAGTCCAAGTTGGAAGCTTCGACATTCTCAATGGGCCGCATGGGGTCTGGCCCGTAAGAGATTTGCCCCCCTGACTTGGTTCCAGCGCGTAAAATGCACCCTAGTGGATGGGGAACTTTGGGAGTTAGCTCGTTGCTGGTGCTAAAGCACCCGAGTCGACTCTATACAGGTTACCCTCGACTGCGCACATGAATTTCAGTGCACATCTCTGGTTTACTGCTGGCGTAGCACGTTTGGGGTGCATGGCCCGTGCTGTCTTGAATTTCTTCGTACTAGCCCGTGAAGGCGCATAGTACTCAAAATCCAACTTTATCCTTGCCAAAACGGCGAGTGAAGAACTTACAGCCGATCCAAAGGAAGAAGAACCATTGTTGCAACTTTTTGTATGCCGAACGGGCTCCCTGGATAACGGGCTCCCTTTTCTTTTTTATTATATTTTATTTTTTTGGTGCCCTTTTCAAAGGAGGCAAGGGGCTCTATATATAGAATGGAATGAGCCATTTCTTCTTCTCCTTTCCGATGTGGGACTAAAAGCAATATCCTCTTTTCCATGCTTCTACACCTACATCTTACGGTTATTGAAACATGTAATTGACAAGTATGGAAGACATGAAAAATAAGAAAATGACAACAAGAGTAATGTAATTACAATAAGAAATAGGTGTTGAAATATGACAAGTGTTATGAACATGTAAAGTGATTTGAAAAGCTAGTAGACATGTGATTGGCTATAATAGGAGAATATGTAACATGTAAATAAAGACAACTTGGGGTATGACATTGACTACACATGCACAATGTGCATTCAAGTTCGGATACATATACTATACTACGGGCTTTGATCACATATTAACTAGACGTTTAAATCCCAACCCATGCAAGTGTAAGAAAAGAGAAGTACAACTTGAAACATGTAAGGAAAGTATAACTTGAGGAATGCGAAAAATACAACTTGAGATTCATGTAAAGAATAACATGTAGGAAAGATAAGAAACGTGTCATGAATTCCAACATGCAAAATAGGAATCATGAAAGTAATATAAAGATGTAGTGTACTTGCCTTGTTTTATCGAAAAGGTGATGCTAGGATGATCGATGTCTAGGGTCCTCACACTATGCAAAGGGACAACATGTTCTCAATCTAAATAATCACTAAGTCTAAGTATTGTCTTAACTAAACTAACTATGACACGCTAAAAGTCTAACAAAGGTAATATTAGCCAAAGAACAAGTTACTACGCCACACAAAACCAAAATCTATACATAAAAGCTACTAGAATAATAATGTAAAGTAAATACAAACAAAAATATATTTGTTTACTAAGTTAAAAAGTTATGGTATAAAATTTATTTAAAAGAATTTTGTTATTAAAAAGAAATTTATTTAATTAAAGGATAAAATCTGGTATTTAAAGTCGTGCTAGAAAGTTGCTCGTTTAAATACTTAGAGGCTTCAAAACATCATGTTCATAATTTATAATTGTCAAAATAGACTAAAAATGGACAACCAAAAATATTCATAATTTTAGCAACTAATTTTATAATTTAATTAAATTATAAACCAGTATTTAATTTTAAATCCAAAAATACCCTAGTAGAAACTAATTATATATCTCAAAACTACAGCAAAATTTACAAATAAATATACTCAATTAATCTATAGAAAGTGTACTAATTTATTATGAATTTTATTTTATTTTTCAACAGCATTTATTATATTCAAAATTAAAATACAAAAATACACAAAATTTTATTTTCATATTTTTATTAAAATAAAATATAAATATAATTTTTTTATTTCTGGAAAATTGATAATTAATTATCTAAATTAACAACCATAATTAACATAATTTTTAACTAATTTTATAGTGTTGTCCGAGCTCTCTAGCCTAGTGGTATTAGAGCGGACATCCGTAGGGGCCGGCAAGGTTCGAGCCCTCCAATCGTGTGTGTGCATGGGATTTCAAAAAAAAACTAATTTTATAGTGTTTAAAATATCAAAATACAATAAAATACAAAAAAATACAATATTATATATATATATATATATATATATATATATATATATATATATATATATATATATATATATATATATATATATAAAAAATATATATATATATATATATATATATATATATATATATATATATATATATATATATATATATATATATATATATTAAAAATGCATTAATTAAATAAATATACTGTTAATGGGCCCGGTCCGTAGCCTAATAGGTCCAACACGTGTGAACAGTATGGCTATTATATTATATTGTATATCATTTACATACTTAGAATATGATAGAAATCTAACAAAATAAAAAATAGTGCTTTAAACGGGACTCGAACTATAGACCACATGTACCATAACAAAGAACTTAACCAACTAAGCTACAACAATAATTCAGTAACTAAAAAACATACATTGCATATATCTACACACGGTTATAACCCGAGGGAGCCTTACAAGAACAAAAAGGATAAAAAAAATACATACTTACCAAACGTGATCGTCGTGCTCGCTCTATCGTCGTCACCGTTGTCTGCGTCCGTTGGTTCACGTCGTCGTCCACATCGGGATCGAAAAGATAAGTAGAAGGGAGAAGGGGTGGTTCGCAGGGCTTTGCCAAGTGGGTGAAGTGAAGGAGAATGAAAAGGTGTGAGGGTCTTTAAATAGAAGAAGGGAGGGGGAAGATCAATCGGCTCGTCAAAAACGGTTGCTGAACGAATTTCATTCGTTTTCCCAATAGAGAGTTCACTCTTTGATGAATTCAATTCACCCTAACGGTTCACCTTATAGTTAATTCAATTCACACCTAGCCATTTATGCACATAAGTCCTCCATTTAATTCCTATTTCCCATAAGCCCAAAACCTTAGTATTGGTAATATTTTACATATATGCCATCTAAACCTTAATTTATAAGTAATTGTTTATCAACCAAATTCCTTTTAATTTATAACTAATACTAATTTGTTATTTACCAATCAACCATTCCTATTTAATATTAATTACAAATTTGCCATTTATCAATTTATAAAACTTTTATGATAAATATTTAAACTTTATTTTATCCTAAATAAAAATAAAACAAAATTTAAGAAATTATATTTAATTATTTTGTAAAATTAAGGAATTATAAAACTTTCCTCCTTAAAAAATTTTGTCCTCGAAATTTCCAAGGATAGGGTACATACAATAGTACCTGAAAAAGGTAGGAATATTCCTTCCTTATCTTATCCTCTCTCTCTCTCAAGTCGACTCCCCCGGAGAGTGATGCCTCCGTGAGACCCGGATCAAGGGTATAATAGTATTTCTTAACCTCTTCTCCCTGCGGTCCACTATCCCCATGGGCTGCTTCGAGTATGTGAGGCTAGATCCAATACTTGACTGGGGTCTGGAATATATCTCCTCAACTGAGAAACATGAAAGACGTTGTGGACGCCCTCCAAGTTTTGTGGTAATGAAACTCTGTAAACCACCTCTCCAACTCTGCTAAGTATAGGGAAGGGTCCAATATATCTAGGGCTCAACATTCCCCCTCGACCAAATCTGATCGTCCCTCGAGTAGGAGATATCTTCACAAACACCATATCACCATCAGTGAACTCCATCGGCCTAATGCTTCTGCCTGTCTTGGGCAACCATGAGTCTGTCTCTGATCAACTTGACTTTATCTGCAGCCTCTGTGATCATCTCTGGTCCAAGCATGACTCTCTCTCCAACATCGTCCCAAGAGAGCGGTGACCTGCATCATCGTCCGTAGAGCGCCTCGAACGGTGTCATCTCAATGCTAGCTTGGTAGCTGTTTTTGTATAAGAACTCTACCCAGTACAGATGATCCTCTCTTGATCCGTCGAAGTCCAAAGAGCAAGTCTGCAACATGTCCTCCAAAGTCTATATCGTCCTCTTAGACTTTTCATCTGTCCGAGGATGATATGTAGTGTTGAACTTCAACTGAGTACCAAGTCCTTCCTGCAGGCTCTTCCAAAAGTGTGAAGTGAATCAGCTGTCTATGTCAGACACTATGCTGACCAGAACTCCATGAATTCGTACTATCTGTCTCATATACAGCTGTAACCCTCATTTTTTAAAATTTCCATACAAGTTCATCTTGACCTATATTTTATTAGTTAAACATTCTTGTATTGTATATATATACATCTATTTTAGTTTCCTACTTTTAAAATATAAATTTGAGTTTAACTATACCCATAGATAGTTCCCTTGACTTATTTTCCATTCTCTTAAATATCTATTATATTATAGCTAATTTTCTGATTAGCTATTAAGTTAAGTTACCTATTATTATTAGCTATTAATTATTTAACTATTACCAAGTGCTTAGATTAAGTTCACTTAGGCTTTATATTGGATTAAATCATTAATCCATAATTGTTTCCATATGCTAGTACCACAATGTAAAACCCCTAAATTTCTACTATTTTTTATTATTTAAAATTGATACGGATTTATTTTTAAACTGTATTTGTACGTCACATAGTCGTATTGTACGTCGCTCACGAAATTTGTATTTTTCGTAATTGCTCGTCAAGTGCGAATATGTGCAAGGTACATATTTTTGGAAAAATGTTTTGTTTACAAATTTTTATTTATATATGACAGTTTTCAAAATATTATATAATAATTTACTTAAAATTTTTAAAAGTGTCGCGTCGCGATGATTCAACCTTATTTCTTATTTTATACAAGTATAAGTAATGATTTAGAGAAATAATATTTTTTCATACAAGGAACATGGAAGTTTATTCCATGCATAATATGAGTTTCAAAAACTAATTGATATTATTTAAGAATTTATAAAAAGGTAATTTAAATTATATTTCTATTTCTATTTAAATATTTATTAGGAATTTTCGAAATTATTTTATTATAAAATTTTAGTGTTCACAAAATAATATTTTAAAATGGTTGGATTAATGTTATGATTTACAAATTGAAATTTTTATGGATTATGCTTTATATATAGATTCAAAGCAAGATTTACCTAGATTTAATATGGATGGATTTGAATAAATAAATTTTGATTTGATTTAAATTAAGAGCGAAATTTATCCATTGGGATTTAAACTAATCCCAATCCTTATCCAACTTGGATTTTCACCACCTATATAAGGAGAGCGCCCATTTCTACTTTTCCATAGAAATTCCACAAACCAAATATTTCCACCACAATGTGAGTGTCTCGTGTCTGTGTCCAAACAACCTTTTCCGTGTCAGTCGTGACGGCCTCGGATCCGAACCCGGGTGAAATTCTTATTGCAATCTTTTTACAATTACATTTATTCTTCCGTGTCGAACACATCTCGACACAATCGAATTCCTAACCCCCATACTTCCCCAGCCTTGGCCAACCCCGGCCACTTCATCACCAGCCCGGCCATCACGGATCTCCGACCACCGCACCAGTCATCACCACACCAACGACCACCACCTAAAGCCACTATCAGCCGCCTGCGCCCCCGCTCCCTTTCGACCCGTCTCTTCTAGTCTTCTCCTCCGCTGCGGCTACCCCGACCACAGCCATCATCGTCAATTTCATCACCTTTCACCAAGCTGACTCGCCAAAACTGCCATCACAGCTCACCCCCAACTTCGCCTCGCCGGCCTCACCGGCTGACCGCCCTACGCCGGTGCACCACTACCAAGCATCCCCATCTCCTCCTCTCCCGACCAAAACCACCGCCACCACAAAATTTCATCACCACCCAAATAATAGAGGCAAAAAAAAACTCAACAAAAACCCTAGTCACCTTCTCCGGCGCCACCCCGTCCATGGCCGACTGCCCTAGCCGTGCGCCGCACAGCCCTAAACCCCACTCCGATCCTCCCTTTCCCCTCTCTCCCGAACCTCCCCGCCCGGCGAACGCGTACCCCCTTCCTATTGCGCCACTGGTGTCATGCCGAGCCCAGCTGACGAGTCTTCCGACCGCGTCTTACTTCTCCTCCGCCCGCCGCCTCTCTCCCCCTCTCAGTCTCTCTCTCCCGATCGCTCCTCTCTCCCTTTCAGCTTCTTTCCCTCTCTGTCACTGTCCTCTCTCCCCTCTCTGTCACTGTCCTCTCTCTTGCCTGTCTCTCTCTCACTCGTACGCTTTCCTCTTTAAATGGTGATCACTGTTCTCTCTATTAAAAGAGAGAAGAGTACAGTATGTGTAAGTTTTTTTTTAGTATGATAAAGTTTTCTTTTTGGTGTATTATAATTATTATCATTACTACGATTATTTTATGTATAACAGTATATGCATTGATTTCAAAACTGGGGTTTTAGCCTAAAATATATTATGTTATTTATGGTATTTTATATAGTTTGACCAAATATTCTTTTGATGAAATATTGTTTTTTTTTCTTTTTCATTGGGCACTAAAATGATTTTCTAGGTCTGGTATTGTTTCAAATATATATATATATATATATATATATATATATATATATATATATATATATATATATATATATATATATATATATATATATATATATATGACCAAGTTATAGATTTGGCCTAAGTAACTCATAAATATTTTCAAATATTTAAATAAAATATTGTTATTTAAAAAGTATAGTCTTTCTTTTTCTTTTCTAAAAAAAAGAATATTTTTACAAATGAGTGGTTTTAACCTAAAATGATTTTTGTATTTTTCCCAAGTATTTAACCTATAAATATTTCTAGTTCCAAATTATCACTTATATATTTTCAAATAAATATATAAAATAAATTTATTAAGTAGATTATGGTTTTTGATCTAAAAACAATTTTTACATATAAATACCTATAATGTTTTTGGGTTAATATAGTTTTCGAATATTATAAATAGTTTTCTAAAAACATATATATTTTAATTATCTATTTTCCTTCGACTATCCTCTTGTCCGTGGCTAAGCCCATCTTTCCTATTCATTTACCAATTCGAGACTACCTCATATCCACCCTAACTAATTTGACCCTTCTAGACCCAATGGAACTGTCCGTGCCACCATCAGAGGTCACCTTGTGTAGTTGTTACCCGAAGTTGCAGTTCGTGTCACATTGATCATTGCAGTACACCAGGCGTCCTACCAGGCAAGACACCTTACCATTTGCTGTTTATTTATTTAGCTCATATTTCATGCATTATTCATTATTTTCTTTATGCAAAATAAACTGTGATACATGGCATAACTTGTTAGAACTTACTGTTCAGTTATATTTCCTGCTATGTATTATTTTTCTTACACATTAAACCTAGATTTAAGGGACCACCTTGTGTGTTACATTCATTTGGCCTTGACACGTTGTACCACAAAGTTGTGTGTCGCATGTAGAATACGGACGTACGTGACTGGCTGGCCACCGATACGTACAAGCCGTGCGATAGGATTATCCGCTAATAGAATTACATGCTAGTTTGACTTAGCGGTTATAGACGTTTACTGTTATGGATACAACATAGTAGGCATTGGGCGAGAAGGACAATTCCTTAGCGTATGGGCTTCGATGCGCTTTCCCTTGTGATTCGGAAGCTCCGCTGGAGATACGGGGTTGATGACCCATGATTACTGACGGCCACTGACGTTCTGCGGAACGTTATGCTCTTATTGATTGGGCTTCTGGTGCCTCAAGGGGGGACTACGTCGATCCTATTTAGCCAGGGTCCATGCGTAGGAAGGATTGTTCTTAACTACATTTCACTTAGAACGGTTAGGCACCTTTATCCGTTAGGTATGAGTACTTTTGGTTTGGGTACTTGTATCTGACCGTGGTTTGGAACAATAACTTATCGTGGATTAGTTCATCTCATTTTGTTCTTGTTTGGTTGTAGGTGTGACTTCTACTCCGATGAGAAGGTATTGAACCTTGTTGGGGTCCAGGTACCATATTGGATTCATAGCATGGAAATATACGTCATCGTGAATTAGTTTACCATCTCCTGTCCTTGTTTGGTTGGGGGGGATGGTAAGCTAGTTCAATAGGTGTGTAATAGACCATGTTATAATTCAATTGTCTTATTTATTTGAGCAATATTTATTCAGTTTATATGGCATGATATTATGTGTCTTGTTATGTCCCTCTGAGGACCTGGTTGTCTCGTCAGGTGGGTTCTCTTGTCTTTCGCAGGTGTTCTAGTCGTGGCCATGATCATCACTATTTCTCCGAGGATGATTGCACTTTCATCGTCTTCGCTTCGCTCGCCAAAATCATTCTTTTGTATATCATGTATTTCTTTTATTTTGATGATAGTGGATTTGTCTCCGCCCAACATATTGTATCAAGACAATTCATTATCATTATATGACGTCTTTTATTCTTTTAAATTTTGTGGATGAGATTAATTTGTTGAGGTTCTACTGCCTTTGACAGCATATGTATCCATACGAGGCCTATGTACTTCGTATGAATACAGATGGCATGTCTACATTCCTAGTCCTACATATTTTGGGACTGGAGCGTTACACACAAACCCTTTTCAAGTAAACCCAAGCCACGAGCAAAACCAACCATAAAACCGGTCAATGATGACCAAACCAACTTATCACTCGTAAAGCTCATGTGAAGACATTAATTTTTCCTCTCCAGTAAAGTCACTCTTCCTTTCTTCATCTTCCTTGAGTTTACTCACAGGCGACCGGTAGCGGTCTGATCAACTCACCGACGACAACCAAGGTGGATGCTCAAACTTTTAGAAGACTCTGGTGGGATCCGATCCTCCGACCTACCTGATCTCTCTCACCCGTCCGATCCACCGCCTCTCCCGGCCAAAATCCGATCGTCCGATCGCAACGTTCGTAACCGCTTACTTTCCCTATAAATAGGACTCCGATCCTCTTCATTTTATCATACCATAACGACAGCGAAGCCCTGCCAGATCGACAACTTCCTCGATCATCTTCTTTCTTCGTAGATTTAGACCTAATTTCGAGCTTGGCCATGGCAATTCCAGTCATCGACGGCGACCAGCTCGTCGAGGTGCACCTCGATCGGAGTTCTTGGCAACGTCCTCTCCAACAACTCGAGGCAGCGACGATCGATCGCTCCTCTGCAGAACCTCGTTTCACGAGAATTCGACCATGGCGACCTTTCCATCGTTCGTGCCGACTCGATCGATTCCTCATTAAGACTCTCGTTCTCCTTCCTCCTTTCAAAATCAAACTCGGTTAGCTAAACGATCCATTCATCTAAGGTCTTGCTTGTAGCAGTTGACGACATCTCTCGACAGGCTCCGGCCACTGTTCGTTAACGTCGATCAGTGCTTCCTCTAGACTCCGTACTACCTCCAGGCTATGATAATAGCTCGTCGCTCCATTGGTCATCCATAGGACGCTAATCTCCGGAGCAAGTCCATAGTGAAACCTACTCGCCATCTCCTCTGGGTCTACAACTAAGCTGGGGGCAAAATGGCTCAGATGGCTGAACTCTATAGCGTACTCCTCAACTGAGCGGTTCCCATGCTCTAGGTTCTAAAATCGACATCCCAACGCCTTCCTGGCCGTAGCAGAGAAGAACTTTCTCTTGAATAGTGTCTTGAACTATACCCAGGTGGATTCCTCGGTGGTGAAAGTTGGTTCATTCTTGAACCAAGTAACAGTTAGGTCTGTCAACGCAAACCGTACTGCCTCGACTTTGAGGTCGTTGGGCAGTCTAGCTTCGCTGATCTTCCTATCATCGGCATAGATGATGCATTCGGTTCCCGCAAACTCCTTCGGTCCTAGCTTTATAAAGTCTTGTATAGTCCCGGTTTAGGGCTGAAGCTCTCCAGGTGGTGGGGTAGTTGTAGCTCGAGGCTCTGTCTAATCAGGGCAGTCTGCTCTTTGTGGGTCACTAGGAACTCCTGAAATAAACCAAGGAGTTGGTTCCCGTCTAACATGACGGTAGCCTGTGCAGGGATAAGGCCTAATACAAGTGGAAGATTAGGTGTAGGTTGAGTCAGGGGAGTCTGGATGATAGGGTCATTGCTTGGAAGGATAGCAGGAATACCAGGGATGCCAGGTGGTACGGTCAGTTGTACATCCTCTTGTGACCCATGAAGAGCAAAAGAAGCCTCACCCTTAGAAGCTCGCAAAGTAGTCATTCTCTGGAATGTAAGAAGATAAATAGGTAATCTATCTATAACTAAGATATGAATCCTAAGTATATATTATCCATCCTATGCTGTGATGATTCTTCTTAATCTAACAAGTCCCCTAATTAACAGTCTATATCCTAAGTATTATTAAGTCCAGCTGCATGGGCCCCCACTAAAAATATGTCACGATCTGCTCTCGACCATTCGGATACGTATCGGACACATCCAGCCTACGCTTTAAGACACAACATAGTTAGCTATTATAAAGCTTTAATTATCTTCAAACTTATATTGAATCATATTAATCACATCATCTATGTCGAGATAAACTAGAAATAAGTCCAAACATGTCACTTAGTTACATTTCCAAAGCAAAAATAAACTGGAGACAAATCTAGCCAAATGAATGTAACTAGTTATTACAAACGAAGTTCAATTGCGAGATATAAACTTAGATATAGGGTACTCCCTAGCAGGGACATCCTCTAGGTTGTGAGCTAGTGTATCAGTGGCAGGTCCATAGTATGAATTACAAAGCAACTGTTGGCCCATTAGCTAACGGTCACACCTGATTTTGATAACCAACGACAATTTTGGTCGATACAAAAAATATACAAACTACTACAGGTTAAAGAAATCAAAGACAAAAGACATATACAAACGTACTGCGTCTATATCCCACCGCTACAGTACATCACATCGTTATCTAGAAAATCTTATTGGAATCCATATCGAGTCATTTTTATATTTTTTTATGTATTTTTAATTTTATTAAGTCTAGAAAATATAAGTGTGAGATCGTTCGGGATTGATACTGGCTTAGGTTATTTCCAGTCCACCAATCCAAAAAAGCCTACCTACTTATCCCAAATAATCCACAAATCCAAAGAGTCTAAAAACCTATGCAACTTGGCCTATTCAAATTCAGTTCTGACCCACCAGAACTCAGCCAGAACTCTGACCGTGTTCGGTGCGAGTTCGGTCTAGATATTTTGAATTTTTTTCCCACCAAATCTGCAAGAAACGTTTGAGTGCGAGATTCAAGCATCCGAACTCTGTCCGAGTTTGGTCTCCAAAAATACTATAAATATAGAAGGATTTTTCACATTTCTCATCACTAATTCACTCTTCTCTCTATCTATTCTAAAGTATTTTCAGCAATCTAAAGCTTTCACATCTAGCCTATACTACTCTTAGCCAAAGCCAGTACAATTATGTTTGATCTAGAGCTTTAGTACTGAAGAGTTGTATCAGAGGCATCTTTCAAAAAATGTTCCAGTTTTCAGAATCAGTTTGTTGGAGTCAGTCGTGCGCTCGTCACTAAGACATGGTGTTGTAAAGAGACGGCAAGCTCTCATTTAGCTTGTGAATAGTAGATTAACATTGAGCAAGAGTACTCGAGACTGGAGTAGGCCTCTCGGAGGGAGACCAATATACATCGTTGTGTTCACTGAGTTTGATTCTCTGATCTCTTGCTTACTTCAATTAGGTAATCCTGTATATGAAGGGATTAGGAAAGACAATATTTATGTATTCTTTTTAGAAAGTACTAACAATGCAGGAAAGTGCCTAGTAGCAAATCAAGATGAAAGCTGGCTATGGCACATGAGGCTAGGACATGCCAATATGGACAGTATCTCACGGCTATGTACTAAAAAGTTGGTAAAAGGACTCCCAAAAATCACATTCAAGAGAGACATGGTATGTGCTGACTATGAAAAGAACAAAGCAACTAGGTTTTCATTTAAATCCATTAAGGCTGTAAGTAATTCTAGACCCATGCAGTTAATTCATATGGATCTATTCGGTCCTAGTAGAGTCGCTAGTCTTGGCGGTAAGCTCTACATTTTTGTGATTGTTGATGATTTCTCTCGTTATACATAGATTTTTTTTATCAAACAAAAGTGATGCTATTTTTAAATTTCAGATATTTTGTAAAATGGTACAAAACAAAAAAGGCTTCATGATTATTCGAATCCAAAGTGATTATGGTGGCGAATTCGTAAATGTCGATTTCAAAATGTTTTGTGATATAGTGGATATTACCACGAGTTTTCTTGTCCTAGGACTCTCCAACAGAATGGTGTTATGGAGAGAAAGAATCGTACTCTAAGTGAAATGGCTAGAGTCATGCTAAATCAACATAATCTTCCTAAGTATATATTTATGGGCAGAAGCTATTAGTACAATATGTCATATTTTAAATAGGGTGATGATTCGACCTATCTCGAATAAAATACCATATGAATTATGGTTTGGTAGGATTCCAAACATTTTATTTTTTAAAGTTTTTGGATGTCGCTATTTTATCTTGAACACCAAGGACAACTTGGATAAGTTTGACTCTAAAGTAAACGAAGGGATATTTCTCGGATATGCTGCTAAGTGTAAAGGATATAGGATTTTTAATAAAAGATCTGTGATTGTTGAAGAGTCAATTAACATTACTTTTGATTAGCTCAATAGTTACAGATCTAACGACAATGATGATGAAGCAATGCAAAACAAATCCAAGACACCTGAAGATACTGCTACCAACAAGAGCTATCTGGAAAGTCTACCGAAGAGAATGAAGTTCATGCCAGACCATCTAAAGACATTCGTCATAGGTGATGTATCAAAAGGTGTAAGTACACGTTCTTCTACTATGGATATTAATATAGCAGCTAATGTAGCTTTTATTTCTCAAGTAGAACCTAAGACAGTAGCAGATACTTTTAATGATGAGTTTTGGATTGATATCATGCAAGAAAAACTTAATCAATTTGAGAGAAACAAAGTTTGAGAACTTGTTCCTGAACCTATTGGTCAATCAAGAATTGGTACCATACGGGTGTTCCCAAATAAACTTAGTGAGGATGGACAAGTTTTATGCAACAAAGCACGTCTAGTCACTACAACAAATATGGCCTACAATAGCATGTGGAGAACGCTATAAAAAGCCTTCTATATCATATTCCGTCTGCTATAATTGCCCCCGCTATAGTATGTGAACGCTATAATATTATAGCATTCTTGAATGCTGTAGATGGATTATAGCTTTCATGAATGCTTTTGATGGTTTATAGCATTCATGAATATTGTAGATGGATTATAGCGTTCATGACTGTTGTGGGTAGTCTATAGCGTTCTTGAATGCTGTTGATGAATGATAGCGTTCATGAATGTTGTAGATGGTTCACATCGTTCTTTAATGTTGTTGATTTATTATAGCATTTCTGAATAACTTATTCTGTATCACATACAATTAACCTGTGCATCACATACAAACCATATAAAAATTCATGCTGAACCGTAATTTTGATTTCAACAATTTCAATCGCAACTTTCATTTCGATCAATCAAGATATAGAAAAGGTTTGCCAAAATAAATAAATTTATATATTTTTCATTAAAACATTCAATATGTACAAAAAGTTGTTGTACGCCTAAAGTGATTGAAATAGTAGTGCAAAATAAAATTTTCATGTAAAGAGAATCCAAGATGTACAAAATGTTTGTAACCTAACGCTAGTCCAAAATTCAACTAAACCATTTCATCTCCATACAAAATGTCTGTAGGCCAAAATGCAGCTCGATCGACTCTTTCCATCTAGCTTACATCCACAAGCATCAAAAATTTACACGTCAACCTACACAAAATTGAGAAGAAAACACATTAACATTATTATATAAAAAATAAGTCATGTGACTAATCAGCTGTGCGCAATTTAAAGGATTAAATTGAGACCTGACTTTTTGTTCAGAGGGGTCTCACTGTGCACAATTTAAAGGATCTACTTTGAAGCGGCACAACCCCATCTCATCCGTAGAAAACCTTGAATTCCATCTCGAAATTAGGTCCATCTTCAAAGATTGGACTCTTGGCAGCATGTACCTGAAAAAGAAATAGTCATGTGACTAATCAGCTACAAACAAGCTTTCCATACTAGGTACAAATTAAAAAGGGTGGAAATCACACAAGCATGACAAAATTGAGCACGAGGAAGGAAAAAGTTCTGGTTCCATTGATGTTCCTCAAGAATCTTAACATAATAAGTTTACATCTTTCTAATGGTGTAACGAAATTAGGTTGATAATAACTATACCAGAAAAACTGCAGCTGATCAAACATAAAATGAAGAACATAAAAAATAACCAAGTGGAGACTCACTCCACAAAGTTCATGAAAAAATTAACCAAGTGGCATTAAGTTTCTTTGGTTGTCTTTCCTACTCTCATTGTTACATATGATGATGGAACATTTTTTTTACTGAAAATATGACATTGGAAATTTAATCATGTAAGAAGATAAGTAACTTTGTTCAGAACAGAATTAAAACAAAGTTGGAAAGACACTTTTCTACATATTAAACATCAAAAGGATAATCCAGATGTCCTTTTTCAAATATTGTACCTATATGGAATTTTTTATTCATTTTCTTGTTTACATGTCTATCTGAATACAAAGTTATACCTCTTTTCGGTGAAGAATATACATAGATAAGAAAATGAGGGTAGTCTTTTTTATATATTTTTTCTTGAGACTGGGTAGATTCCTAACTCAGGAGAACTTGAGCTAGGACCCAACCCAAATAATATTAGTAACTTGTATAGGTACAACTAAAAGAGGAGTCTCGAGATACTACAAAAATCCACAAATCATCAAAGAGTTCATCTCAGGCTGAACTAATAAACAAAATATAAGTGAAATTAAAACTACCATGTGTGCTCATAGGTTTCATTTAGTCATCAAGTCCACACCCCCAAACAAAACTACGACAAGATATACGGACTCATGAAGTCTTGAATTGCACCTGTTGTTTTCTTTTTGCCTTCCGAAGCTCCTGTCCATTCATTAAATGAAGAATATTTGCAAATGAAAAGTTAGTATTAGTGTTTTTAGTAAGAAATACTCTCTTGTTCTTTTCTTCCCAAATGACCCATATGAATGCTGCCATTGCCATATCCCAACTCATGTAATAAACCTTACAAAGCCTCTAATCCAGCCACCGGGAGAAAATATTGTCCGACTTTTGTTGAACGTTAAAGCAACACAACTTTTTATTCCAAATTGACATCAAAACTGAATATTGAAGAAATAAGTGCAGTATAAGTTACCCAAAATGAATATATCTGAATCTTTTCAAAAGAAAAACATACATATTAAGACTATAAAGATGAATGGAGCAATGAAAAAAGATTAGAAAAAACTGAAGTCGTAAATATAGGTATTTAATTGCTTAAAAAATATTAGCTATGTTGTACTGGATCTCTGGTGGTTAATAAAATTAGTTTGGATGGGTATTTAGCCTACTTACTTATATAGGTTAAATATCTATCCAATTATCTCAAAAAAATCTATTCAAAAAAAATCTATTCAAGAAATTATTGCATGTGCATATAAAAGCGTCCAGTGATTTTAAACTTGTTAGACTTGAAACGTAAATCAAAACTAAAAAAAATCCTAAATAGATGATAGATCGAATAATCTTCAGAAATCAAAAATATATTAGTAGCATAGTCAATGGAGAGGAGGTGGTGGCTTGAGAAAAAAGGGCATGATGATCGTAAAATATGAGTTAAAGGGATGTTGCAGCTTCTAAGTTACAAACATCAGGTAAATACTCGCAATGATATGGTGACAGGACCAAAGCATACTATCTCAATAGGATAACCATTTCCCAAATTAAATTATTACTTACAAAGTTTAATATAAGAATCTTTAGCAAAATATTCCCTTTTAATATCAAGACGAGATATTCGACATAATGCATATTCTGCTGGGATTGAAACTATACAGTGATTTAGTAACACTAAGTACAACACCTCCAAAATTCTATCTAAATTTCACCATAATTTTATTCATCTCTTCGGGTTCAACAACCAAGGCTCACTTGGCAACAAATAATACATCTCAGGAAAAATATGCAGATCAAGAGACCGGACCTTGACAAGCTACAGAAGAAATTAGCACCTATCATCAATAAGGGGACACCATTGGCCAATATCTTAATTCATGTCCTTCAGAGCAATGAATTATATAATATCCCAAATCAAACCTAGCAAAATCAATTAAAGAAAAAAACCCTAAAAAAATCAAACCCTAACAAAAATCAAACAAGTTTGCTAGTTTCCAACCAACAAATAGAATTTTGTTTTTCTTCCAACAAAATACTAATTGTTCAGAGAGTTTTATCGCAAAGGTAAAAAAACTAGGGTTTCCCGAACCATAGGTCTTTGTTTGCACAGTTTATTTTGATAACATTAACAGCATCTTCGTAGTCTAGTTTTCTCTGTTTTCAGATTGATATTATTTCAGAAGCTCTACTACATAAAGTTTGTCCATTCAAGACAAGTCATCAAAGCCTTGAAGACTGAAGCAAAGCCCGACGATCCTTGAAAGACGGCTCTCAACACTTCAAGATTTCGAATCTGTATAAGGTCTAGATCTTTCTGTCAACACTTAAGATTGGATGACAAAACTAAAATCTTTCTATTCTTTCAGTCAAAAATCAATGTCTTAAAGAACAACATACCAACGGTATACTATGGCATACCGACGGTATACCATTTTTATTGGCCACAAAACATTCTGTGACAAATGTCGGCATACCGACGGTATACTCTGGCAAACAGACGGTATACCGTTTTGCTTGACACAAAAATATTCTGTGAGAAATATCGGAATACCGACGGTATACTACGGTATACCGACGGTACACCGTTTTGTGAGCCATAAAACATTCTGTGGCAAAACAACGGTATACCGTCGGTATACTATGGCTGTCACTTCCCGTTCCCAGAATACATATTTTAAATGCATGTACTACTTAAATATATTTATTTAATATTCATCATTTATTGTTCTGTATTTTAATTCCTTTAATTTCACGTTAATTATTTTTCTGCATTTTACTTTCTGCTTTTACCTTGCTTTTGGGTTCGGCCTAGATTGGTTTGTTTTCAGTTTTTTTGGTTCGTTATGAACCGAACCCAACTCCCCAACTACCACCACTCCTTCATTTAAAACCCCAAAACCCTTTCTCTCTCTTCATTCATTACTTCTCCTTCACTATTACTCCTCTTCTTCCTCCATTACTCCTCCCCACCTACCTAGCGTCATAGGCAAGTGCCAACTTGCTTCTTGACGGATTTCCATTTTTGTTGTTCCATTATCTTCCTTTCAGGATTTTTAGATACTTTAGTACTTAGCATTTTCAATTTCCATGGCTCATTTCTTGTAAATCTAAGTTTAATGTATTTTCGAATTTCTTAGAATTTTTCAAATTTTGATAGTTCCATGTTGTAGAGAATTTTGTTCTACCCTATTTTGACCTATGGAAGTCCAGTTTTGGGCTTGGAATGAAGGAATTAGGGAGCTCGGAAGCAATCGCTTCCCATGGCTCTCCTTCTCAGAAGAGTGGAGAAGAAGGGCAATGCTTGACCGCATGAGTTTTCATGCGGCAAGTCTTCTTGAGCCGCATGAATAGTTCGGCCGCATGAAGAGTCGCTGGCCGCATGAAGAGTTTCGGCCGCATGAATAGTTCGACCGCATGAAGAGTTTCGGTCGCATGAAGAGTTCGGCCGAATGAAGAGTTTCAGCCGCATGGAGTATCCGGCCGCATATAATTCTGAGCCGCATAAGCTCGATGATTCCCAGCCGCATATGTCCCGTCCAATTTTAGCCGCATGAGTATTACATCCTGGCCGCATAAGGACCCGAGTCCTTCTGGCCGCAGATGACTTAACTCTGTCTGCATGGCACTGTTCAGCCGCATAGTGCTTTCAGCCGTATGGCGCTTTTTAACCGCATGGACTTATATTTAAACCCAGCCGCATGGGTCTTTTTTCAACCCTAGCTGCATAAGCTCGATGCTTCCCAGCCGCATGGGACCCAGCCCCTTTAACCGTATGAGCCTCGTATATCCAGCCGCATAGGCCATTAGCCGCATGACCCTCGGCTAGTTGTCGCATAGTCCTATTTTCTTCTAGTAGTGCACTCATGGCCGTTTGGCCCTTGTTGCATGATTTAGCCGTAAAAGAGATATCCAGCTACTGCCCTTCAATATGTGCCTTTTTACTGTTTCTTGATATTAATTAACATTAATTGTTATCTTGACACTAATTAACAGAGAATTGTTATCTTAATTTAACAATTAATCATGCGTTCCTAGTTGGAACTAAGAGACTGGCTAGTCGTCTTATTGAAATGAATGAATAAAATACGTTCATATGAACTATGAACTATTGCAAATCGACTGGTTGATCCCGAATATTGACATACAGGCACACATGCAGGCTTCAATTCATTTATTTATTTTCTACAAAAGCAGCATGTGTACTTGATGGTCAAGGCATGATTATTCCGTGGTTAGTTTTGGTTGTTGCATTATGCTATGTAAGACCTACAACCTGACCGTACGGGTATCGTTGTAGAGTTGGGCATATCGTACTTGTACGGAAGTACTCATTCTGAATGACCATGATCCACGGTATAGGATTTTACTCAACGTAGAGACTACTAAGTTAAATAAAATAATGATTGCATGGAGAGAATGGATTCCCGAGTTCTTATATGGCAGCCCTCTTTGGGACTATTAAGTGCCCGACAGGCCGGCTGGTTCCCACAGATACTACAAATCTGCCAAATGGGCAGGGAGTGGTATCTGCTTATATTATTTATTGTATATTGTATATTGATGATGGGCGTCCCGCTGGGACTCGTCAAGTTCATGATTGGCACAACTGATTGACTGGATAGACTAGTCTTGCTTGCACATAGTAAGAACTGAGGAACCCTTATTGTATATTCCCATGATAACTTGGAACTCATAGTAGCAAGCCGTAGTAGTTGCATGGCCGTTTAAATTGATTTGTTTGTGCATTGTATCTACTCTGTTAACTAACTGAGATGATCAGAATGTCAGGGCATGACGGGCCAACTTCTGTCCTTGTTTGGTTGGAAGGTTGGTTCGAAATGTCGTGATGTTATGTGAATCCCAGTGGCAAGCAGAGATCTACTTATCATATTTTCTTATTACTGGATCTATTTTCTCGTATCGTGCTTCCTTGCGGTACTTGCTATTAGAGGTCTAACCTCTCTGGTTTTGCATGGCCAGATTTAGAGCCAGTCCCGAGGGCTCAACTTACTTCCACCTCCAGGATGGTTAATACTAGAGGAATGATCGCAGGAGGACTCGAGTGGGTTCCTTACTTCCCCGCTCATTTTTTTGTTATTTACTTTATACTTGCCGTTTGGCACCGACATGTTAGTCGGATTGTCTTGCACTTACTTTTGCATAATTGTAACTAAGTCAGGCTGCAGCTGATAAACAATTGTGTATACTTCACGACATCTTCTGGCTATGTTTTGTAAAGCCAGATCTCAAGGACATTTTGACTGAACGTTTGGGACGCCTTACTGCTTTATCTCACATGTTCTTTATTACTGTTTCTTGCTTGAAGGATTGAGACAATAGATATGAAGTAACTATAGTGAGACTTTCATGTAGTATGCACCCCCTCGTCTTTTAGACAGCATTGATCGTATTATATGGTATTCATCTACCCGTAATACGTAGTTGGCTGAGTCATTCCTCCACTCTCCAGTATTCTGGTACTGAGACGTGATAAGGTTTTAGTGGTGGCCCATACGGGTCTGATTTCAGACTTGTGGGGCGTTTTGATTTATAGGATGTCTTAATCACACATATTCTCCCTTGATCTCATGATTCGTTGTTCTCAACCCTAGCTTGACATTCTCGTATCCTTCGGCTTCATTGATCCTTCATATCCGGTCGTTTGATTGCTCTCTTGTCCCTTTCCTTAGGGGCACTTCGTCTGCATATGTCATAACTGGACAGCAACAACAAGGGCAACATGGACAACATGACCAGGTTGGTCAGCTACAAGGGCCAGTACTACCTCAAGAGACTATCCAAGAAAAAATGATAGTGGAACCAGCAGCCGGACCGCAGTATCCGGAGGTTCCTACACCGCCCATAGTTCTACCTACCCCAGTAGAAGTGGACACATCAGCCCTTCTGGAGATCATGAGAGGGATGATGGCTACTCAGCAACACCAGATGTTAGCCCAGCAGCGTATGCAAGCTCAGTTACAAGAGCAGAACGTACTACTCAACCAAGGACTGCAGACGGCTTTGGAAAGAGGGACAAGGATAGATTCAAGAGCATCAACCAGATTTTGTAAGTACAACCCCCACCGTTTCGAGGGCACGGAAGATGCCATCTCAGCAGATGCGTGGATTAAGGATATTGAGGCTATTCTGACAGCAGCTAAGGTGCCGACAGAAGAACGTATGGATCAAGTAAAGTTGTTACTTCAGGATCTCGCACGTGATTGGTGGGAATCAGAGGAAGTAGGCATCAAGCGTCCTGTTGCTTGAGACGATTTTACTGCAAGATTCAAGACGAAGTACTATGGTGTTGTGGTGCAGTTTGAGCTACAACAAAAGTTTATCAACCTCAGACAGGCTGGCAAGACGGTAGATGCCTATGCAGCGGAGTTCTACAGATTGAGAAGGTTCGCCCCAGAGATGGTAGCATCAGAGAGCCAGAGGGCTATGAGGTTCCAGCAAGGGTTTCATCTCGAGCTCTTGCAATTGATAGAAGGGTACAACTACCAGACTTTTGATAAAGTATTGACGGCAACCCGAGGGCATGAGATCACCATTCAGAGGATCATAGCAAGGACTGGAGGTCAGAAGAGATCCCACAGTCAGATTAAAGGAGGAGGAGGAACAGTGCCCCGAACAACAGCACCATCCCTTGGCATTCGTATTCACGATGTGGCAATGCGAGGGCCAGCACCACCACCCAGGCAGCAGCAACAGCAACAGAGGAAGAACCAGCAACCCCCAGCGGGCTGCACTTATTGTGGGAAGGTAGGGCACACTAGAGATGTGTGTCGAACATTGAACGGGCAGTGTTTGATATGTGGAAGCCCAGATCATCGGGTTACCACCTGTCCCATGAATTCAAGGTCAGGAGGACGAGTACAACAATTTCCTGCTTTGCCAGCACCAGGGGCAGGCCAGTATCAAGGACTAGCGGTAGCAGTGAGACCATTGGCACAGCTCCCGTTCATGACAAAGGCTCAGATATTTCGGCAGCAGGAACCGCCGATGCAGCAATACCAGTATAGACCACCCCAACATCATCAAGGTAGGGGCCAGCAGTAGCACCAGGCTAGGCCGCAACATAGGAACCAACAAGGAGGTCGAGGGCAGGCATTCACTCTATCCTTGGAGGAGGCATTAGCATCGGAAGATGTTGTGGCAGGTAACATTCTCGTCGCCTCATATTCCGCAGTAGCATTGTTTGATTCCGGAGCATCACACTCATTTATATCTACACAATTTGCAACACGGCTAGGAATGGAATTCGAGGCATTACCAGGGAGGTTAAACATACTCACTGGTAATGGGCTCATAGGAGTTAGTAGAGTTATTCTAGCATGTAGCGTTGTAGTTTGTGGGCATTCCTTACCCGCCCGGTTGATAGAATTTCCTGTTGGAAATTTCGACGTTATCTTAGGCATAGACTGGCTGAAAGACAGTCATACGATAATAGATTATCGTAGAGGGAGTGTATCTTTTGATATTCTAGGCATGAAGCGGTTCACCTTAGTCAGATTAGTGGCAACTCAACAAGAGCAGGGAGTAGTAATAGCAATAGAAGAAGTTTAAGTCCCGAAGGTAGATGAAGAGTTTCTAGACGTATTTCCCGAAGAACTTCCAGGTTTACCACCGGTTAGAGATATTGAGTTCAGTATAGAATTGGCACCTGGAACTAAACCGATATCAGATCGAGTTTATAGAATGGCGGATTCAGAGCAGGCCAAGGTATATCAGCACATAGAGGAATTGAAGAAGAAGAAGTTCATCCAAGCTAGCATATCACCATGGACAGCACCAGTGGTACTTGTAGGAAAGAAGGATGGTTCATCCAGATTATGTATTGACTACAGGAAGCTTAACGCGGCAACAGTGAAGAACAAGTATCCATTACCCAGGATCGATGACTTGTTTGATCAGTTGAGTAGAGATAGAGTTTTCTCCAAGATAGATCTTCGTTCAGGGTATCATCAAGTGAGGGTTCGGAAGGAAGATATTCCTAAGACAGCATTCAGATCGAAGTATGGACATTATTCTCGTATACCCTGCCAGTGAAGAGGAGCATGAAAATCACCTCAGAAAAGTATTACAGGTTCTGAGAGAGAACCAGTTATATGCCAAGCTCAGCAAGTGTAAGTTTTGGTTGGATCATATTTCATTTTTGGGTAACATCATATCAGGAGCTGGAGTAGCAGTAGATCCCAAGAAGATAGAAGCAGTAGAGAGTTGGCCAGTACCCAAGACCGTAGCTGATGTGCAGAGTTTCTTGGGATTGGCAGGATATTACAGAAGGTTCGTATCAGACTTTGCAAGGCTTTCAGCACCCATGGCCCGCTTGACACGGAAGGATGTACCATTCGTCTGGTCGACAGAATGCCAGGCATCATTTAAGAATCTGAAGCAGAAGTTGATATCAGCGCCTATTCTTACATTGCCAGTTGGACCCAGAGGTTTTACAGTATATTGTGATGCGTCAGGTAAAGGACTTGGATGTGTCCTTATGCAACATGGGAAGGTGATAGCATACGCATCTAGGCAACTTCGGGACCACGAGAAGAATTACCCAACTCATTACTTGGAGTCTGCAGCAGTAGTATTTGCTTTGAAGATATGGATGCATTACTTATATGGTGATTGAGTGGACATGTACACAGTCCATAAAAGTCTGAAGTACATCTTTACTCAGAAGGAGCTGAACATCAGACAAAGAAGATGGTTGGAGTTGATCAAGGATTACGACGTGGAGCTTCAGTATCATCCAGGCAAGGCTAATGTGGTAGCAGACGCTCTTAGCAGGAGAGGCGACATATTTATGTTGACAACCCAGAAGCATATCTTAGAAGACCTTCAAGAGATGGGCATCGAGGTTATACTTCCTAGTGAAGTAGGAATTCTGGCAAGTCTACAAGTTCAATCTGACTTGGTAGACAGGATCAAGACAACTCAGGCACAAGACCCAAGGATCCAGAAGCTTAGGACAGAATATGAGTCAGGACTCAGAAAGGAGTTGAAAATTCACGAAGATGGTATGCTTAGGTTTGGATCACGCCTATATGTGCCTAGTGGAGATATCAGACATAAGGTTATGGCAGAAGCTCACAGTTCTTGGTATTCTATACACCCTGGTGGGACCAAGATGTACCAAGAAATCAAACAGCACTTCTGGTGGAACGGGATGAAGAGGGAGATAGCTAGATTTATTTCCCGTTGCTTGGTATGTCAGCAAGTGAAGGCAGAACAGCAGAGGCCAGCTGGGTTATTGCAACCGCTTCCTATTCCGAAATGGAAATGGAAACATATTACAATGGACTTTGTGACCGGTTTACCGAGATCGCCAAGTGATAAAGATGCTATTTGGGTGATAGTGGACCGACTTACAAAGGTAGCACACTTTTTTCTTTCAGAGTAGGGCAATCTATAAAAAAGTTGGTAGAGTTGTATATACCACAGATAGTCAAGCAGTATGGAGTCCCTGTCAGTATTGTGTCAGACAGAAATACCCATTTTACATTATATTTCTGGAAGAGCTTACATCATAGTCTGGGTATCAAGTTAAGACTTAGCACGGCTTACCATCCACAGACAGACGGGCAATCAGAAAGAACAATTCAGACTTTAGAAGATATGTTGCGTGCTTGCACCCTAGATTTTGGAGGATCTTGGGAGAGCCACCTGTACTTAGTTGAGTTTTCATATAACAACAGTTATCGAGCCAGTATCCAGATGGCGCCATTTGAAGCACTATATGGTAAGAAGTGTAGGTCGCCACTAGCATGGGATGATATCGGGGAGAGAAAGATGCTAGGCCCAGAAATGATTGTCCAGACCGTAGAAGTGATTAAGGGAATTAGAGAGCGACTTCGAATTGCGCAAGATCGGCATCGTCATTGGGCGGACCAGCATCGTAGGCCGCTAGATTTTTCCTTTGGAGACCACGTGTTCTTACGGATCTCACCTACCCGTGGGGTTATTAGATTTGGCATTCGCGAGAAATTGAGTGTGCGATACGTGGGCCCATTTGCTATACTTGATAGGATAGGCGATGTTGTTTATCGTTTATCCCTTCCACCTTCGTTACGAGAGGTGCATGAAGTGTTTCATGTATCTCAGTTACGTAGGTATGTATCAGACCCAAGCCATATCCTTGATCATTCTGAGCTGGTTGTTGGTACCAACTTGTCTTACGAGGAGAAGCCGGTGTCCATTTTGGACCGAAGAGAGAAGATACTCAAGAACCGAACAATTAGCCTTGTCTGGGTTGCTTGGGGTCATCACTCTTTAGGGGAGTCAACGTGGGAATATGAGGATGATAACCGATCACGGTATCCGTACCTGTTTGTCTCACAAGGTATATCTCTTTCTATACCTTGATTGTCTTAATTCCTCATGCTTGTCACCTTATGAGTAGAATTGCTTGATGTCGTCGATAGTTAAACATAGTTATGTTACATGCTGTTGATATTATGAAATGATTGCTTGCTCAAATTGCTTATACTTGGATTAGTTTAGCTCTGATGTTTCTATCCTGCTTGGATTTAAAATTCCGAGGACAGAATTTTTCTAAGGAGGGTAGAGATGTCACTTCACGTTCCCAGAATACGTATTTTAAATGCATGTACTGCTTAAATGTATTTATTTAATATTCATCATGTATTGTTCTGTATTTTAATTCCTTTAATTTCACGTTAATTATTTTTTTGTATTTTACTTTCTGAATTTTACTTTCTGCTTTTACCTTGCTTTTGGGTTTGGCCTAGATTGGTTTGTTTTCGGTTTTTCTTGGTTCATTATGAACCGAACCCAACTCCCCACCTACCACCACTCCTTTATTTAAAACCCCAAAACCCTTTCTCTCTCTTCATTCATTACTTCTCCTTCACCATTTCTTCTCTTCTTCCTCCATTACTCCTCCCTACCTACCTAGCGTCATAGGCAAGTGCCAACTTGCTTCTTGATGGATCTCTGTTTTTGTTGTTCCATTATCTCCCTCTCATGATTTTTAGATACTTTAGTACTTAGCATTTTCAATTTCTATGGCTCATTTCTTGTAAATCTAACTTTAATGCATTTTCGGATTTTTTAGGTTTTGGTCTAGTAACTTTATTATTTTTCAAGTTTTGATGGTACCATGTTGTAGAGAATTTCGTTCTACCCCATTTTAACCTATGGAAGTCCAGTTTTGTGCATGGAATGAAGGAATTAGGGAGCTCGAAAGCAATGGCTTCCCATGGTTTTCCTTCTCAGAAGAGTGGAGAAGAAGGGCAATGCTTGACCGCATGAGTTTTCATGTGGCAAGTCTTCTTGAGTCGCATGAATAGTTCGGCCGTATAAAGAGTAGCTGGCCGCATGAAGAGTTTCGGCCGCATGAATAGTTCGGCCGCATGAAGAGTTTCGGCCGCATGAAGAGTTCGGCCGAATGAAGAGTTTCAGCCGCATGGAGTTCTGGCCGCATGGAGTATCCGGCCGCATATAATTCTGAGCCGCATAAGCTCGATGATTCCCAGCCGCATATGTCCCGTCTAATTTTACCCGCATGAGTATTACATCCTCGCCGCATAAGGACCCGAGTCCTTCTGGCCGCAGATGACTTAACTCTGTCTGCATGGCACTGTTCAGCCGTATAGTGCTTTCAGCCGTATGGCACTTTTTAACCGCATGGACTTGTATTTAAACCCAGCCGCATGGGTCTTGTTTCAACCCTAGCCGCATAAGCTCGATGCTTCCCAGCCGCATGGGACCCAGCCCCTTTAACCGCATGAGCCTCGTATATCCAGCCGCATAGGCCATTAGCCGCATGACCCTCAGCTAGTTGCCGTATGGTCCTGTTTTCCTCTAGTAGTGCACTCATGGCCGCTTAGCCCTTGTTGTATGATTTAGCCGCATAATAGATATCCAGCTACTGCCATTCAATATGTGCCTTTTTACTGTTTCTTGACATTAATTAACATTAATTGTTATCTTGACACTAATTAACAAGAAATTGTTATCTTGATTTAATAATTAATCATGTGTTCCTAGTTGGAACTAAGAGACTGGCTAGTCGTCTTATTGAAATGAATAAATAAGACACGTTCATATGAACTATGAACTATTGCAAATCGACTGGTTGATCCCGAATATTGACATACTGGCACACATGCAGGCTTCAATTCATTTATTTATTTTCTACAAAAGCAGCTTGTGTACTTGATGGTTAAGGCATGATTATTCCGTGGTTAGTTTTGGTTGTTGTATTATGCTATGTAAGACCTACAACCTGACCGCACGGGTATCGTTGTAGAGTTGGGAATATCGTACTTGTACGGAAGTACTCATTCTGAATGACCATGATCCACGATATAGGATTTCACTCAACGTAGAGACTACTAAGTTAAATAAAATAATGATTGCATGGAGAGAATGGATTCCCGAGTTCTTACATGGCAGCCTTCTTTGAGACTATTAAGTGCCCGACAGGCCAGCTGGTTCCCACAGATACTACAAATCTGCCACACGGGCAGGGAGTGGTATCTGCTTATATTATTTATTTTATATTGTATATTGATGACGGGCATCCCGCTGGGACTCGTCTAGTTCATGATTGGCGCAATTGATTGACTGGATAGACTAGCCTTGCTTGCACATAGTAAGAACTGAGGAACCCTTATTGTATATTCACAGGATAACTTGGAACTCACAGTAGCAAGCCGTAGTAGTTGCATGGCCGTTTAAATTGATTTGTTTGTGCACTGTATCTACTCTGTTAAGTAACTGAGATGATCAGAATGTCAGGGCATGACGGGCCAACTTCTGTCCTTGTTTGGTTGGGAGGTTGGTTCGAAGTGTCGTGATGTTATGTGAATCCCAGTGGCAAGCAGAGATCTACTTATCATATTTTCTTATTACTGGTTCCAGTTTCTCGTATCATGCTTCCTTGCGGTACTTGCTATTAGAGGTCTAACCTCTCTGGTTTTGCATGGCCAGATTTAGAGCCAGTCCCCGAGGGCTCAACTTACTTCCACCTCCAGGATGGTCAATACTAGAGGAATGATCACAAGAGGACTCGAGTGGGTTCCTTACTTCCTTGCTCGTTTTTTTGTTATTTACTTTATACTTGCCGTTTGGCACCGACATGTTAGTCGGATTGTCTTGCGCTTACCTTTGCATAATTGTAACTAAGTCAGGCTGCAGCTGATAAACAATTGTGTATACTTTACTACATCTTCTGGCTATGTTTTGTAAAGCCAGATCTCAAGGACATTTTGATTGAGCGTTTGGGACGCCTTACTGCTTTATCTCACATGTTCTTTATTACTGTTTCTTGCTTGAAGGATTGAGACAATAGATGTGAAATGACCACAGTGAGACTTTCATGTAGTATGCACCCCCTCGTCTTTTAGACAGCATTGATCGTATTATACGATATTCATCTACCCGTAATACGTAGCTGGCTGAGTCATTCTCCCACTCTCCAGTATTCTGGTACTGAGACGTGACAAGGTTTTAGTGGTGGCCCATGCGGGTCTGATTTCAGACTTGTGGGGTGTTTTGATTTATAGGATGTCCCAATCACACATGTTCTCCCTTGATCTCATGATTCGTTGTTCTCAACCCTAGCTTGACATTCTCGTATCCTTCGGCTTCATTGATCCTTCATGTCCGATCGTTTGATTGCTCTCTTGTCCCTTTCCTTAGGGGTACTTCGTCTGCATCTGTCATAACTGGACAGCAACAACAAGGGCAACATGGACAACATGACCAGATTGGTCAGCTACAAGGGCCAGTACTACCTCAAGAGACTATCCAAGAAAAAGTGATAGTAGAACCCGCAGCCGGACCGCAGTATCCGGAGGTTCCTACACCGCCCATAGTTCTACCTACCCCAGAGGAAGTGGACACACCGGCCCTTCTGGAGATCATGAGAGGGATGATGGCTACTCAGCAACACCAGATGTTAGCCCAGCAGCGCATGCACGCTCAGTTACAAGAGCAGAACGTACTACTCAACCAAGGACTGCAGACGGCTTTGGAAAGAGGGACGAGGACAGATTCAGGAGCATCAACCAGATTTTGTAAGTACAAACCCCGCCGTTTCGAGGGCACGGAAGATGCCATCTCAGCAGATGCGTGGATTAAGGATATTGAGGCTATTCTGACAGCAGCTAAGGTGCCGACAGAAGAACGTGTGGATCAAGTGAAGTTGTTACTTCAGGATCTCGTACGTGATTGGTGGGAATCAGAGGAAGTAGGCATCAGGCGTCCTGTTGCTTGGGACGATTTTACTGCAAGATTCAAGACGAAGTACTACGGAGTTGTGGAGCAGTTTGAGCTACAACAGAAGTTTATCAACCTCAGACAGGCTGGCAAGACGGTAGATGCCTATGCAGCGGAGTTCTGTAGATTGAGCAGGTTCGTCCCAGAGATGGTAGCATCAGAGAGCCAGAGGGCTATGAGGTTCCATCAAGGGTTTCATCTCGAGCTCTTGCAATTGATAGAAGGGCACAACTACCAGACTTTTGATGAAGTATTGACGGCAACCCGAGGGCATGAGATCACCATTCAGAGGATCAAAGCAAGGACTGGAGGTCAGAAGAGATCCCACAGTCAGATTAAAGGAGGAGGAGGAATAGTGCCCCGAACAACAGCACCATCCCTTGGCATTCGCATTCACGATGTGGCAATGCGAGGGCCAGCACCACCACCCAGGCAGCAGCAACAGCAACAGAGGAAGAACCAGCAGCCCCCAGCGGGCTGCACTTATTGTGGGAAAGTAGGGCACACTAGAGATGTGTGTCGGACATTGAACGGGCAGTGTTTGATATATGGAAGCCCATATCATCGGGTTACCACCTGTCCCATGAATTCAAGGTCAGGAGGACCAGTACAATAATTTCCTGCTTTGCCAGCACCAGGGGCAGGCCAGTATCAAGGACTAGCGATAGCAGTGAGACCGTTGGCACCGCGCCCGTTCATGACACAGGCTCAGATGTTTCGGCAGCAGGGACCGCCGATACAGCAACACCAGTGTAGACCACCCCAACATCATCAAGGCAGGGGCCAGCAGTAGCACCAGGCTAGGCCGCAACATGGGAGCCAACAAGGAGGCCGAGGGCAGGCATTCACTTTGTCCTTGGAGGAGGCATTAGCATCGGAAGATGTTGTGGCAGGTAACATTCTCGTTGCCTCGTATCCCGCAGTAGCATGTTTGATTCCGGAGCATCACACTCATTTATATCTACACAATTTACAACACGGCTAGGAATGGAATTCGAGGCATTACCAGGGAGGTTAAACATACTCACTGGTAATAGGCTCGTAGGAGTTAGTAGAGTTATTCTAGCATGTAGCGTTGTAGTTTGCGGGCATTCCTTACCCGCCTGGTTGATAGAATTTCATGTTGGAAATTTCGATGTTATCTTAGGCATGGACTGGCTGAAAGACAGTCATGCGATAATAGATTATCGTAGAGGGAGTGTATCTTTTGATATTCTAGGCATGAAGCGGTTCACCTTAGTCAGATTAGTGGCAACTCAACAAAAGCAGGGAGTAGTAACAGCAATAGAAGAAGTTCAAGTCCCGAAGGTAGATGAAGAGTTTCTAGACGTATTTCCCGAAGAACTTCCAGGTTTACCACCGGTTAGAGATATTGAGTTCAGTATAGAATTGGCACCTGGAACTAAATCGATATCAGATCGAGTTTATAGAATGGCGAATTCAGAGCAGGCCAAGGTATATCAGCACATAGAGGAATTGAAGGAGAAGAAGTTCATCCAAGCTAGCATATCACCATGGACAGCACCAGTAGTACTTGTAGGGAAGAAGGATGGGTCATCCAGATTATGCATTGACTACAGGAAGCTTAACGCGACAACAGTGAAGAACAAGTATCCATTACCCAGGATCGATGACTTGTTTGATCAGTTGAGTAGAGCTAATGTTTTCTCTAAGATAGATCTTCGTTCAGGGTATCATCAAGTGAGGGTTCGGAAGGAGGATATTTCCAAGACAGCATTCAGATCGAAGTATGGGTATTATAAATTCTTAGTAATGCCGTTTGGTTTGACCAATGCTCCAGCAATATTTATGGATTTGATGAACCGCATCTTTATGCCATACTTAGATCAGTTTGTCGTTGTATTTCTTGATGACATTCTCGTATACTCTGCCAGTGAAGAGGAGCATGAAAACTATCTCAGGAAAGTGTTACAAGTTCTGAAAGAGAACCAGTTGTATGCCAAGCTCAGCAAGTGTGAGTTTTGGTCGGATCACATTTTATTTTTAGGTAACATCATATCAGGAGCTGGAGTAGCAGTAGATCCCAAGAAGATAGACGCAGTAGAGAGTTGGCCAGTACCCAAGACCGTAGCTGATGTGCAGAGTTTCTTGGGATTGGCAGGATATTACAGAAGGTTCGTATCAGACTTTGCAAGGCTTTCAGCACCCATGGCCCGCTTGCCACGGAAGGATGTACCATTCGTCTGGTCGGCAGAATACTAGGCATCATTTGAGAATCTGAAGCAGAAGTTGATATCAGCGCCTATTCTTATATTGCCAGTTGGACCCAGAGGTTTTACAGTATATTGTGATGCGTCAGGTAAAGGACTTGGATGTGTCCTTAAGCAACATGGGAAGGTGATAGCATACACATCTAGGCAACTTCGGGACCACAAAAAAAATTACCCAACTCATTACTTGGAGTTGGCAGCAGTAGTATTTGCTTTGAAGCTATGGAGGCATTACTTATATGGTGATTGAGTGGACATGTACACAGACCATAAAAGTCTGAAGTACATCTTTACTCAGAAGGAGATGATCATGAGACAGAGAAGATGGTTGGAGTTGATCAAGGATTACGACATGGAGCTTCAGTATCATCCAGGCAAGGCTAATGTGGTAGCAGACGCTCTTAGCAGGAGAGGCGACACATTTATGTTGACAACCCAGAAGCATATCTTAGAAGACCTTCAGGAGATGGGCATCGAGGTTATACTTCCTAGTGATGTAGGAATTCTGGCAAGTCTACAAGTTCAATCTAACTTGGTAGACAGGATCAAGACAGCTCAGGCACAGGACCCAAGGATCCAGAAGCTTAGGGCAGAATGTGAGTCAGGACTCAGAAAGGAGTTAAAAATTCACGAAGATGGTATGCTTAGGTTTGGATCACGCCTATGTGTGCCTAGTGGAGATATCAGACATGAGGTTATGGCAGAAGCTCACAGTTCTCAGTATTCTATACACCCTGGTGGGACCAAGATGTACCAAAAAATCAAGCAGCACTTCTGGTGGAACGGGATGAAGAGGGAGATAGCTAGATTTATTTCCCGTTGCTTGGTATGTCAGCAAGTGAAGGCAGAACAGCAGAGGCCAGCTGGGTTATTGCAACCGCTTCCTATTCCGGAATAGAAATAGAAACATATTATAATAGACTTTGTGACCGGTTTACCGAGATCGCCAAGTGGTAAAGATGCTATTTGGGTGATAGTGGACCGACTTACAAAGGTAGCACACTTTCTTCCTTTCAGAGTAGGGTAATCTATAGAAAAGTTGGTAGAGTTGTATATGCAACAGATAGTCAAGCAGCATGGAGTCCCTGTCAGTATTGTGTCAGACAGAGATATCCATTTTATATCATATTTCTGGAAGAGCTTACATCATAGTTTGGATACAAAGTTGAGATTTAGTACGGCTTACCATCCACAGACAGACGGGCAATCAGAAAGAACAATTCAGACTTTAGAAGATATGTTGTGCGCTTGCACCCTAGATTTTAGAGGATCTTGGGAGAGCCACCTACACTTAGTTGAGTTTTCATATAACAACAGTTATCGAGCCAGTATCCAGATGGCACCATTTGAAGCACTATATGGTAAAAAGTGTAGGTCGCCACTAGTATGGAATGATATCGGAGAGAGAAAGATGCTAGACCCAGAAATGATTGTCCAGACCGTAGAAGTGATTAAGGGAATTAGAGAGTGACTTCGAATTACGCAAGATCGACATCGTCATTGGGCGGACCAGCATCGTAGGCCGCTAGAGTTTTTTGTTGGGGACCACGTGTTCTTACGGATCTCACCTACCCGTGGGGTCATTAGATTTGGCGTTCGCGGGAAATTGAGTGCGTGATACGTGGACCCATTTGCTATCCTTGATAGGATAGGCGATGTTGTTTATCGTTTATCCCTTCCACCTTCGTTACGAGAGGTGCATGACATGTTTCATGTACCTCAGTTACGTAGGAATGTATCGGACCCAAGCCATATCCTTGATCATTCTGAGCTGGTTGTTGGTACCAACTTGTCTTACGAGGAGCAGCCGGTATCCATTTTGGACCGAAGAGAGAAGATACTCAAGAACCGAACAATTAGCCTTGTCCGGATTGCTTGGGGTCATCACTCTTTAGGGGAGTCAACGTGGAAACGTGAGGATGATATCCGATCACGGTATCCGTGCCTGTTTGTCTCACAAGGTATATCTCTTTCTATACCTTGATTGTCTTAATTTCTTATGCTTGTCACCTTATGAGTAGAATTGCTTGGTGTCGTCGATAGTTAAACATAGATATATTACATGCTATTGATATTATAAAATGATTGCTTGCTCAAATTGCTTGTACTTGGATTAGTTTGGCTCTGATGTTTCTATCCTGCTTGGATTTGAAATTCGAGGACGGAATTTTTCTAAGGAGGGTAGAGATATCACTTCCCGTTCCCAGAATACATATTTTAAATGCATGTACTGCTTAAATGTATTTATTTAATATTCATCATGTATTGTTCTATATTTTAATTCCTTTAATTTCACGTTAATTATTTTTCTGCATTTTACTTTCTGCTTTTACCTTGCTTTTGGGTTCGGCCTAGATTGGTTTGTTTTCGGTTTTTCTTGGTTCATTATGATTCGAACCCAACTCCCCACCTACCACCACTCCTTTATTTAAAACCCCAAAACCCTTTCTCTCTCTTCATTCATTACTTCTCCTTCACCATTACTCCTCTTCTTCCTCCATTACTCCTCCCCACCTACCTAACGTCATAGGCAAGTGCCAACTTGCTTCTTGATGGATCTCTATTTTTGTTGTTCCATTATCTTCCTCTCATGATTTTTAGATACTTTAGTACTTAGCATTTTTAATTTCCATGGCTCATTTCTTGTAAATCTAAGTTTAATGCATTTTCGGATTTCTTAGGTTTTGATCTGGTAACTTTGTTATTTTTTAAGTTTTGATGGTTCCATGTTGTAGAGAATTTCGTTCTACCCCATTTTGACCTATGGAAGTCCAGTTTTGGGCTTGGAATGAAGGAATTAGGGAGCTCGGAAGCAATGGCTTCCCATGGTTCTCCTTCTCAGAAGAGTGGAGAAGAAGGGCAATGCTTGACCGCATGAGTTTTCATGCGGTAAGTCTTCTTGAGCCGCATGAATAGTTCGGCCGTATGAAGAGTAGCTGGCCGCATGAAGAGTTTCGACCGCATGAATAGTTCGGCCGCATGAAGAGTTTCGACCGCATGAAGAGTTCGGCCGAATGAAGAGTTTCAGCCACATGGAGTTCTGGCCGCATGGAGTATCCGGCCGCATATAATTCTGAGCCGCATAAGCTCGATGATTTCCAGCCGCATATGTCCCGTCTAATTTTACCCGTATGAGTATTACATCCTCGCCGCATAAGGACCCGAGTCCTTCTGGCCGCAGATGACTTAACTCTGTCTGCATGGCACTGTTCAGCCGCATAGTGCTTTCAGCCGCATGGCACTTTTTAACCGCATGGACTTGTATTTAAACCCAGCCGCATGGGTCTTGTTTCAACCCTAGCCGCATAAGCTCGATGCTTCCCAGCCGCATGGGACCCAGCCCCTTTAACCGCATGAGCCTCGTATATCCAGCCGCATAGGCCATTAGCCGCATGACCCTCGGCTAGTTGCCGCATGGTCCTATTTTCCTCTAGTAGTGCACTCATGGCCGCTTGGCCCTTGTTGCATGATTTAGCCGCATAATAGATATCCAGCTGCTGCCATTCAATATGTGCCTTTTTACTGTTTCTTGACATTAATTAACATTAATTTTTATCTTGACACTAATTAACAGGGAATTATTATCTTGATTTAATAATTAATCATGCGTTCCTAGTTGGAACTAAGAGACTGGCTAGTCGTCTTATTGAAATGAATGAATAAGACACGTTCATATGAACTATGAACTATTGCAAATCGACTGGTTGATCCCGAATATTGACATACAGGCACGCATGCAGGCTTCAATCATTTATTTATTTTCTACAAAAGCAGCATGTGTACTTGATGGTCAAGGCATGATTATTCTGTGGTTAGTTTTGATTGTTGTATTACGCTATGTAAGACCTACAACCTAACCGCACGGGTATCGTTGTAGAGTTGGGCATATCGTACTTGTACGGAAGTACTTATTCTGAATGACCATGATCCACGGTATGAGATTTCACTCAACGTAGAGACTACTAAGTTAAATAAAATAATAATTGCATGGAGAGAATGGATTCCCGAGTTCTTACATGGCAGCCCTCTTTGGGACTATTAAGTGCCGGACAGGCCGGCTGGTTCCCACAGATACTACAAATCTGCCACACGGGCAGGAAGTGGTATCTGCTTATATTATTTATTGTATATTATATATTGATGACGGGCGTCCCGCTGGGACTCGTCTAGTTCATAATTGGCGCAATTGATTGACTGGATAGACTAACCTTGCTTGCACATAGTAAGAACTGAGGAACCATTATTGCATATTCCCAGGATAACTTAGAACTCACAGTAGCAAGCCGTAGTAGTTGCATGGCCATTTAAATTGATTTGTTTGTGCACTGTATCTACTCTGTTAACTAACTGAGATGATCAGAATGTCAGGGCATGACGGGCCAACTTCTGTCCTTATTTGGTTGGGAGGTTGGTTCGAAGTGTCGTGATGTTATGCGAATTCCAGTAGAAAACAGAGATCTACTTATCATATTTTCTTATTACTGGTTCCAGTTTCTCGTATCGTGCTTCCTTGTGGTACTTGCTATTAGAGGTCTAACCTCTCTGGTTTTGCATGGCCAGACTTAGAGCCAGTCCCCGAGGGCTCGGCTTACTTCCACCTCCAGGATGGTCAATACTAGAGGAATGATCGCAGGAGGACTCGAGTGGGTTCCTTACTTCCCCGTTCGTTTTTTTGTTATTTACTTTATACTTGCAGTTTGGCACCGACATGTTAGTCGGATTGTCTTGCACTTACTTTTACATAATTGTAACTAAGTCAGGCTGCAGCTGATAAACAATTGTGTATACTTTACTACATCTTCTGGCTATGTTTTGTAAAGCCAGATCTCAAGAACATTTTGACTGAGCGTTTGGGATGCCTTACTGCTTTGTCTCACATGTTCTCTATTACTATTTCTTACTTGAAGGATTGAGACAATAGATGTGAAGTGACCATAGTGAGACTTTCATGTAGTATGCACCCCTCGTCTTTTAGACAGCATTGATCGTATTATACGGTATTCATCTACCCGTAATACGTAGCTTGCTGAGTCATTCCCCCGCTCTCCAGTATTCTGGTTCTGGGGCGTGACAATGGCTCCTTCATCACCCTCATCTTGGAAACGAAGGGCGTGGATCTCTCCCTCTGCCAGTCAGACGGCATCCCATCCTACCTTACTGTCTCTCGTTCCCTCCTTGGTGCCTCCACGTCTCTTGCCTTCTCCTTCCAAGAGCCGTCGGCCACTGCTCCTGATGCGCCCTCATCTACTCCTCCTACATCCGGGTGTTTCATGTCCCTAACCCAGCAGCATTTTGACATGCATATGGCTCAGTCGGAGGAGCAGATGCGGGCCAACACTCGCGGCCTTGGGACCCTTATCCATAGCCGCTTCCATGACCATGCCTACTTTATTCAGCGCACTCTCCAGGACCGGGTTGTATATCTAAATCTTAATCTTCAGGATCCTATGTACCAAGCCTCCCACTTCTCTGATCCCAACGCCTACGGATTCATGTACCCGGATGGCGTGGATCCTTTTGGTACTTTTTACCGGGCTCAGGATGGGGACGATAATCCGGCCGATGAGTAGTTTGCGGCTTCCTGTTGTTGGTGGTGTCGAATAAATGGTTGTTTCTTTTTTTAGGGTGTATTTTGAGGTCCTTCGGGGACCAGCAGTTTATTGGTTGTTGTGTACAGTCCTACGGGGAGTAGTTATGTGTTTTCATCTTGACTTGCTAAACTCTCATGGAGGAGAGTTTTTTATCGTGTCTTATATAGTGTTCTACGAAATGTCAAGTATGTACGCCATTAACTCTTTTAATATATATGCATGCTTTTGTTTATCATACTGTTTTTCCTATTAAATGCTACATTTGTTTTGTTTTATTTTCCATCTTTGAATAAGTGACAAAGGGGGAGAAAACATATTAAGGGGGAGTTGTCTACCTACGGGGGAGTCACTCCCTGAAGATGCTATCTCTCTATTTTGTAAATTATCAAGATGAGGGAGATTGTTGGCACAGTTTATTTTGATAACATTAACAACATCTTCGTAGTCTAGTTTTCTCTGTTTTCAGATTGATATTATTTCAGAAGCTCTACTACATAAAGTCTATCCATTCAAGACAAGTCATCAAAGCCTTGAAGACTGAAGCAAAGACCGACGATCCTTGAAAGACGGCTCTCAACACTTGACGATTTTGAGTCTGTATAAGGTCTAGGTCTTTCTGTAAACACTTAAGGTTGGATGACAAAACTAAACGCTTTCTATTCTTTCAGTCAAAAATCGATGTCTTAAAGAACGACATACAGACGGTATACTACGGCATACCGACGGTATACCGTTTTCATTGGCCATAAAATGTTTTGTGACAAATGTCGGCATACCAACGGTATACTCCGGCATACCGACGGTATACCGTTTTGCTTGACACAAAAATGTTCAGTGAGAAATATCGGAATACCGATGGTATACTACGGCATACCGACGGTATACCGTTTTGTGAGCCATAAAACGTTCTGTGACAAAACATCGACATACCGACGGTATACTACGACATACCGACGGTATACCGTTTTGTTTAGTCACAAATTATTCTGTGACGAACATCGGTATACCGACGGCATACCGCGGCATACCGACGGTATACCAGTTTATGAATTTTAATTTTTGAATGGACGAATACTAACATTAATTGCTAGCATTAAATGCTCCCAATGGATATAATTATGACCGTTACTGTTCAGAACGACATACCGACGGCATGCCGGTCCATACTGACGGTATGCCGTCTGGGCTGTATCCAGGAGCATTAAATGCTACATACTATTGGTTTCTTTATAAATGGAAGTCTTCTCTCTCATGAAGGCTTATCCACTTAAGCCATAAATTTTCCAACAACCAAGAGCTCCACCATTACTCTCTACACAAGCTTTTAATTGTCATCCATTCCCAAAGTGTTAGAGTATTCAAGAGTTGTACCTTTCGATCTTCAAGTATTAGAAGATCAACAAGTTTTCTTCCTTTCCTTTTGAAGTTGGCGAGCTTTCGTAAGAAAACTCGTGTGTAAAAAGTTGGCGAGTTCTTCGGATCCAAACTCGTGTTGAAGTTGGCGAGTTCTTCGGATCCAAACTCGTGTGTACTATTTTACTAAATAGTGGATTTAAGCCGGAGAGAGTTCCGAGACTGGATTGCCTCTAGAAAGGATACCAGGATACATCGGGTGTTTGATTTTCTTACTCCCTCTTTTTAATTGAAGAATATAGCTTGTTGTGTTTAAATTATTTTATTTCCCTATTCACCCCCTCTAGGGTTCTACAATTGGTATCAGAGCTTTGTTCTCTTGATTTGGATTTACATCCTTAGAGTGATCCATGGCCACTAACCCTAGTATCAATACTTTCCACAATGAGGGACACTCCACAAATAGGCCTTCCCTATTTGATGGAACCAACTATAGCTACTGGAAGATTAGGATGAGCATTTATCTAAAGTCCATAGATTTCGATTTATAGGATTGTGTGATAAATGGTCTCCCTACTCCTTCCAAAGTTATTGAGGATGTAGTTTCTGACACCCTTAGGGACAAACTCACTGAGAATGTCAAGAAGCTTGCTAGTCGAGATTCTAAGGCTATGAACGCTCTTTATTGTGCTCTCGATAGCAGTGAATTCAATAGAATCTCTACTTGCAAGACTTCAAATGAGATTTAGAAGTTGCTTGAAGTCACACACGAGGGTACATCACAAGTAAAAGAATCAAAGATTAGTAGACTCACACAAGAATATGAGTCTTTTAAGATAAAATAAGATGAGTCTATTACTTGCACGTTTACTCATTTTGGTGATATCATTAATCCTCTTTCTTCTCTTGGTAAGGAATATCCTGCTCATGAAAAGATCAAAAAAATTCTCAGAGGATTGACCAAAAGATGGAGTCCTAAAACTACCGCCATCAATAAAGGAAACGATATGACAGTCATGAACCTTGAGACCCTCATGGGGAAGCTTATGACTCATGAACTTGACATGAAAGATCAAGAAGAATCTTCTATGCAAGAGAAGGAGAAGGAGAAGGCCAAAGAGAAGGAGAAGTCTCTAGCTCTCAAAGCTACAAAGTCTTACTCAAAGGATAGCTTCGACGATAACGAGTCGGATGATGATGAAGAAATAGCTCTCACAGCTAAGCACTTTCGAAAGTTCCTCAAATTCAACAAAGCCAATCGCTTTAGACGGGACAACGATGAAGATTCGGCATGCTACCAATGCAGAAGAACCGGTCACATCAAGAGAGATTGTCCCATAACAAGAAAAGACTCAAGCAAGTACGAGAAGCCTAGCAAAGGAAGCTCGTCCTCCAGGAAATTCTCTAACACAAGCATTTGGTGTGAGAGTGACGCAAGCGACTCCGACAACGACAAAGATTGCAAACACAATACAAACGTTTGTCTCATGGCAACCGATGAGGTACTCGATGATCTTTCTTTAAATACTCTTACTTATGATGACTTGGAAAATGCTATTCTTGAATTACACGAAGAACACAAAGGTGTTAGAAATAAGTAAAAGAAATCTCTAAAAGAGGTTGATGTACTTCAACTTGAAGTAGAAAGACTCTCAAGCATCATTATTGATGTAAAAGGAAAATCTTCCGTTTCCGACACGGATGAGATAGAGTCTTTGCGACTCAAGTTTCAAGAATCCCTTGTCACCATCAAGAAAAAGGATGATGAGATTCAATTCCTCAGAAGGGCTTATGATTTTGCTATATATAAAGTTCAAGATGCTAATAAAAGAGAATATGATACTTCTATTAAGTATAATAATCTTCTTGTACAGAGTAAGAGACTAGGTAATAAGAACACTACTCATACACAACACAATATTAGTCATACCTCTCACATGAACAAGAACACTACACACAATTCCTTTTCTAACACAAGGAAAGGACCGTTTGTTAAGAAGAACACCTCGTATCATGCATTCTATTATCATCATCATAACACTCATGATAGAAATCCTCGCACTAGAGCTTCACATGCGCATAACACTCACATGTTTTCTTCTAAATCTTCTATGATGTGCAACTATTGTGGCTTGCTTGGACATACTTCTAATTATTGTCATACAAGGAAACAAGTTGATATAAAAGTTTATAAATTGGTTTCTAAGACTAACAATCAAGGACCCAAACGATCATGGGTGCGAAAATGTTCATCTTCAACTTATGTTGTAGGTGAATAATCTTTCTCATGCTAGAAGCAAGTAGATTCTCGATAGCGGTTGTTCACGGCATATGACCGGTGATGCTTCACTATTTACAATGCTATCGATGAAGAAGGAAGGACACGTCTCCTTTGGTAACAATCTTAAAGGTCACATTATAGGAAATGGTAATATCGGTTCCCCTCCTTATCCTTGTATTAAGAATGTGTGTCTTGTTACAAATCTCAAACACAATCTTCTTAGTATTAGTCATCTTACCGATAATGGTTATGATATTAAGTTTGTTTAACTCAAATGCTTCATTACCGATAGCTCTAGTAGATCTATTGTTTATGAATGCATTAGAGAAAACAATATCTATGTTATATATCTTGTCGAAGGTACTAACAATGACAGGTGCCTAGTTGCAAAGAACGATAAAAGTTGGCTTTGGTACATGAGGCTCGGATACGCCAACATGGATAACATTTCTCGTCTTGCAACCAAGAAGCTTGTAAGAGGACTTCCAAGTATTCCTTTCAAAAAGAATATGGTGTGTGAAGAATGCGAGAAAAGTAAGTTGACCAAGTCATCCTTCAAATCCATCAACTCTGTGAGTACCACTAGACCACTTCAACTTATTCATATGGATCTATTTGGTCCTAGTAGAGTAGCTAGTCTTGGAGGCAAGCTTTATGCTTTTGTTTTGGTTGATGATTTTTCGAGATTTACATGGGTTATTTTTCTTGCTCGTAAAAGTGATACTTTTTATGAATTTGTTGCATTTTTTAAACTTATTCAAAATGAGAAAGGCTTTTCTATTAACAAGATTAGAAGTGATCATGGAGAAGAATTTGACAATACCGATTTTAAAAATATTTGTGAAAAGAATGGTTTTGGTCATGATTTTGCTTGCCCTCGAACTCCTCAACAAAATGTTGTTGTGGAAAGAAAGAATAGAACCCTTGGCGATATGGCCCGGGTCATGTTAAACCAATATAAGCTCCTCCAATACTTTTGGACGGAAGCCGTTAACATGGCATGTCATGTTATAAATAGGGTCTTGATTAGACATATTTCTAAAAAGACTCCTTATGAGCTTTGGTTTGACAAAATTCCCTCTATTGAGTATTTTAAAGTTTTTGGATGCAAATGTTTTATTTTGAATACCAAGGATAACCTAGGCAAGTTTGAAGAAAAAACCTATGAAGGTATTTTCCTTGGCTACTCAATACATAGCAAAGGTTTTCGTGTTTTTAATAAAAAAAAAGTCTTGTTGTCGAAGAGTCAATTAATGTCTCTTTTGATAAACTTAACTCTTCTACATCCTCATTATCCGATGATGTTGACAACATCTCGTTTGGTTTGGAGAATTTTTCTATTAGAGATCCTCATCCTTCTTCATCTAACAATGAAATAGTGACCCCTACAACAAAATATTCTCCTCCACTCGAGCCTCTTCAAGAGGATCTCGCAAAGGAATGGAGATTTGTCCCTAATCATCCTAAGGAGCTTATCATTAGGGATCCTTCTTCCCGTGTAAGTACTAGATCCTCCACTCGTGATCTTTGTGCAAACGTGGCTTTTATTTCTCAAATAGAGCCTAAAAATATTAATGATGCTTTTCATGATGAATTTTGGATGATAGTGATGCAAGAAGAGCTAAATTAATTTGAGCAAAACAAGGTTTGGGAACTTGTCCCTAAACCTAGCAACCACCCCAATATTGGAACTAAATGGGTGTTTCGAAATAAACTTAATGAAGATGGGTTAGTGACTCGTAACAAAGCCCGATTGGTTGCTCAAGGATATAACCAAGAGGAAGGTATTGACTACGATGAAACCTATGATCCGGTTGCTCGTCTTGAATCCATTCATAAGCTATGTGCTTTTGCTTGCTTTAATAATTTCAAACTCTTTCAAATGGATGTTAAAAGTACTTTTCTAAATGGTATTATTAAAGAGGAAGTTTATGTTAAACAACCTCCTGGCTTTGAAGATTTTTAATTTTCTTATCACGTTTTCAAACTACACAAAGCCTTTTATGGCCTCAAATAAGCTCCTCGTGCTTGGCATGAGCGCCTTAGTTCCTTTCTTATTTCATATAATTTTCTGAGGACAAAGTCGATATGACACTTTTTATCAAATCCCTTAATGACACTCTTTTATTAGTTCAAATTTATGTCGATGAGATTATTTTTGGTTCTACTAACAATGCACTTTGTTTAGAATTTGCTAAAGTAATGCAGGATGAATTTGAAATGAGCATGATGAGTGAACTATCATTCTTTTTGGGCTTGCAAATCAAACAAGGACCCAAAGGAACCTTCATTAATGAAGCAAAATATACAAAGAATCTCTTCAAGCGTTTCAAACTTGACTCATCCAAATCAATGGGGACTCCTATGGCAATAACGACAAAGCTTGACAATGATGAAGATGGCACTTCGATCGACATTCGTAAGTATCGAGGTATGATCAGTAGCTTACTCTATCTAACTGCTAGCCGACCTGATATCATGTTTAGTTTATGTCTGTGTGCACGATACCAAGCAAATCCAAAGGAATCGCACTTATGTGCTGTAAAGCGTATTTTTTGATATCTCAAAGGCACCATTAATATGGGTCTTTGGTATCCGAAATCTTCATCCTTTGAGCTTCACGGCTACTCGGATGCAGATTTTGCCGGATGTAAAATTGACCGAAAAAGCACTAGCGGCACATGCCAATTTCTTGGAAAGTCCTTGGTATCGTGGTTTAGTAAGAAACAAAACTATGTTGCTCTTTCAACCACTGAGACTGAGTATATAGCGGCCGGTTGCTGTTGTGCATAAATTCTTTGGATGTTACAAATACTTGTAGACTTTGGCATTTATAATTCTTGCACCCCTATTAAATGTGATAACACTAGCTCGATAAATCTCACGAAAAACCCGATTTGTCACTCACTCACGAAGCATATTGAAATTAGATACCATTTTCTTCGTGACCATCAACAAAAGGGGATATCCGCCTTGACTTTATTGACAATACTTATCAGTTAGCCGATATTTTCACCAAACCACTCCCGGAGGATCGTTTCATTTTTTTTGCCAAGAATTGGGCATCATAAATTTCGACACTTAGCTCATCTCCAATGGCACATCGATGGTATACGGCGGTATACCGACGGCATGTCGATTTTGATTCAGAATTATGTTCTGTGCCAAAAATTGGTATACCGTCGGCATACGTCGACATACCGATGGTAAGCCGTTTGGAGGCGAAAGGCTGCTGTCTATTTAGCCTCGGGCCCCACCATCTTTTTCTCCCTTTTTTTCAACTTCCCTCATTTATTACCAATCAAATCACCCCCTATCCTTCATTAACTCTCCATCTTATCTCCTCATCTTCCCCAAAAACTTACCCTCCCATCCCACCCGTTCATCTCCTTCCATTTAATTACTTTCATCTTCATCTTTTTCAAAAAACCCCTATTTACTCCCTCCATCTCTTCTCATTTTTTCCAAAACCCTTTCCTCTTCCCTATACTCCTTTATAAACTCATCTTTCTTCATCTTCCTCCTATTCACTTATCATCTATTCTCTTTCAAACTCCTTCCATTCTTCTATGGCCACCCACAAGCGGCCTCGCTCCTCCTCTACCGTTGCCAATCCATTCACTCTCGTGCCTCTCCCCCATGGATATGATAAGAAAATCTTCACCTCTGCCTTGGCTGCCGACGCGTAGTTCCAGCATTTTGTGAACTACGACGTCTACAAGGGGCGCGCCATCAACTGGATTGTATTCTCCGACCATCTTTTCCTCTTCGAGCATGCCGGTCTCTCCTCTCTTCTTCGGCATCAGGTGCCCGTCTACCCCACGGCGGTGTGTGCCTGTTCTATTGCAACCTCATTTCCGACATCCAGAACAAGGCCATTGAGACGATGGTGAACGATCGCCACTTTCGCATGACGGCTCACGACATCGCTGGTATTCTTGGAGTCCCTGACAAAGGAGATGCTCTGTCGGCCTTGGCTGCTCTCTTTCCTTCGATCGAGGTCTCCTTTGACGAGTTCTGTGCAATCATTTGCAAGAGCCCCAATCCTCCGGCCATCCCGGCCCTTTTCTCGCAGTTGGAGCCGTTCTATTACGAGCTCCATCAGATCGTCTACCACACCATCTACCCCAAGGATGGCAACTATGTTGCCATCACCGCTGACGCCCTTGTTTGCATATACTATCTCTATTCGAAGAAGTCTTGGTCCTTTCCCAAGACTCTTCTCAATGCCTTTTTTGGCATCCTGCCCGCGGGGAAGCAGTCTTTCTACTATGGCTCCTTCATCACCCTCATCTTGGAAGCGAAGGGCGTGGATCTCTCCCTCTGCCAGTCAGACGGCATCCCATCCTACCTTGCTGTCTCTCGTTCCCTCCTTGGTGCCTCGACGTCTCGTGCCTCCTCCTTCCAAGAGACGTCGGCCACTGCTCCTGTTGTGCCCTCATCTACCCCTCCTACATTCGGGCATTTCATGTCACTGACCCAGCAGCATTTTGACATGCGCATGGCTCAGGCGGAGGAACAGATGTGGGCCAACACTCGCGGCCTTGGGATCCTTATCCAGAGCCGCTTCCATGACCAGGCCTACTTCATTCAGCGCACTCTCCAGGACCGGGATGTATATCTGGATCTCAATCTTCATGATCCTATGTACCAAGCCTTCCGCTTCTCTGATCCCAACGCCTACGGATTCATGTACCCGGACAGCGTGGATCCTTTTGGTGCTTTTCACCGGGCTCAGGATGGGGACGATGATCTGGCCGATGAGTAGGTTGCGACTTCCTGTTGTTGGTGGTGTCGAATAAATGGTTGTTTCTTTTTTTAGTGTGTATTTTGAGGTCCTTCGGGGACCAGTAGTTTGTTGGTTGTTGTGTGCAGTCCTACGGGGAGTAGTTATGTGTTTTCATCTTGACTTGCTAAACTCTCATGGAGGAGAGTTTTTTTTATTGTGACTTATATAGTGTTCTATGAAATGTCAAGCATGTACGCCATTAACTCTTTTAATATATATGCATGCTTTTGTCTATCATACTATTTTTTCTATTAAATGCTACATTTGTTTTGTTTTATTTCCCATCTTTGACTAAGTGACAAAGGGGAAGAAAACGTATTGAGGGGGAGTTGTCTACCTACGGGGGAGTCACTCCCTGAAGATGCTCTCTCTATTTTGTCAATTATCAAAATGAGGGAGATTGTTGGCACAGTTTATTTTGATAACATTAACAACATCTTCGTAGTCTAGTTTTCTCTGTTTTCAGATTGATATTATTTCAGAAGCTCTACTACATAAAGTCTATCCATTCAAGACAAGTCATCAAAGCCTTGAAGACTGAAGCAAAGACTGGCGATCCTTGAAAGACGGCTCTCAACACTTGAAGATTTCGAGTCTGTATATGGTCTAGGTCTTTCTGTAAACACTTAAGGTTGGATGAAAAAACTAAAAGCTTTCTATTCATTCAGTCAAAAATCAATGTCTTAAAGAATGGCATACAGACGGTATACTACGGCATACCGACGGTATACAACGGCATACCGACGGTATACCATTTTCATTGGCCACAAAACGTTTTGTGACAAATGTCGGCATACCGACGGTATACTCCGGCATACCGACGTTATACCGTTTTGCTTGACACAAAAATGTTCTGTGAGAAATATCGGAATACCGACGGTATAATACGACATACCGACGGTATACCGTTTTGTGATCCATAAAACGTTCAGTGACAAAACATCGACATACCGACGGTATACTTCGGCATACCGACGGTATACCGTTTTGTTTAGTCACAAAATGTTCTGTGACGAATATCGGTACACCGACGGCATACCGACGGTATACCGGTTTACGAATTTTGATTTTTGAATGGACGAATACTAGCATTAATTGCTAGCATTAAATGCTCCCAACGGATATAATTATGACCGTTACTGTTCAGAACGGCATACCGACGGCATGCCGGTCCATACCGACGGTATGCCGTCTGGGCTGTATCCAGGAGCATTAAATGCTACCTACTCTTGGTTTCTTTATAAATGGAAGCCTTCTCTCTCATGAAGGCTTATACACTTAAGCCATAAATTTTCCAACAACCAAGCGCTCCACCATTACACTCTACACAAGCTTTTAATTGTCATCCATTCCCAAAGTGATAGAGTATTCAAGAGTTGTACCTTTCGATCTTCAAGTGTTAGAAGATCAACAAGTTCTCTTCCTTTCCTTTTGAAGTTGGCGAGCCTTCGTAAGAAAACTCGTGTTGAAGTTGGCGAGTTCTTCGGATCCAAACTCGTGTTGAAGTTGGCGAGTTCTTCGGATCCAAACTCGTGTGTACTATTTTACTAAATAGTGGATTTAAGCCGGAGAGAGTTCCGGGACTGGATTGCCTCTAGGGAGGATACCAGGATACATCGGCTGTTTGATTTTCTTACTCTCTCTTTTTAATTAAAGAATATAGCTTGTTGTGTTTAAATTATTTTATTCCCTATTCACCCCCCTCTAGGGTTCTATAGTCTTCACTACAAAAAGCCGATCCAAAAGACTAAAATTAAAAATTAAGGGCATGTCCGAGTGTTCGATAAAACCCTAGATCTGCAAACACGAAGGAAAAAAAAATCTAGAACGATAGTTGTAGAAATTGTTCAGAAAAAACCATAGATAACAAACAACAAGCAACTTATAAGCATAGATCTATCGAGGAACAACAATATATTATTTAACTCCTTCATTAAAGAACTATTTGTTATAAGAATGTCAATACGAGAAAATATCATGAACATGAGATATCCGAGATCCACAGTACCAGTGCAGGCACGATTATAAAGAGAGACAATACCTTGCAAGAAGTTGCAGTTCTCAGCCTCCTTGTGGACGACATTGAGCACCGAATCGATCAGCTCGGATCCCTCCGTATAGTGCCCCTTGGCCCAGTTGTTGCCGGCACCGGATTGATCGAATACGATGTTGTCAGGTCTGAAGATCTGGCCATAGGTGCCGGACCTGCTGTTGTCCATGGTCCTCAACTCCAGATCCATGAGTACGACATGGGGGACGAAGCAGCCGCAGCTGGCCTCGTGAATTAGTCCTTGACGCGCTCCAGTTGCAGCTCGGAGTCACCTCCGTAGTGGCCTAATTATTAACCCTAGACATTAAATAATCTAAACCCAGAACCATATCGTCTAAACCCTAATTAAGAAAGAAAACCGTTTGATGCTTACAAAATCCCTAATTATTAACCCTAAATATTAAATCAACGGAGAAAAACTCAAAAAAATGAAAGGTGGAGATGAAGGAGAGAAAGGACCTAGATGCGACGGTAACGGCTATGACAGAGGTGCTGACGTTCGAAAACCTTCCAACCTCCGATGTTCAAAGATGTCCCAACCTCTGCCCAACCTCCGAGAGAGAGCTAAGGAGAGAGAAAGGAAAAGTAAAAAGTGAGACCAGCAAAAAAAAAATGAGGTAAGGGTGAAGGGAAAAGCTTCTTACCCCCCTGCTTCAGCGCCAAATTTTTGGATGCGGCGGTATAATGAAAATTTTAGGGGGCAGGAGCTTGCTGAATGTAAAGAAAAAGTGGGAAATAAATTTTTGGACAACACTTTCCAAAAGAACGCTATTGTTGATAACATTCTATAGCGGGGACACTTGAACGCTATAGAAAAACTACTATTGTAGGTCCTATTTTTTGTAGTGAGTAGCACATGGTTATAATAAAAAGAATATATTGATTATGATGAGATATATGCTCATGTTACTAGACTGGAAGTCATTCGCATGTTCTGTGCATTTGTATGTTTTCATAATTTCAAACTTTTTCAAATGGACGTGAAAAGTGTATTTTAAAATAGATTTTTAAAAGAAAAAGTTTTTGTGAAACAACCACCTAGTTTTAAAGATTTTCAAAAACCCGATCATATCTTCAAACTTAGGAAAGCACTCTATGGACTCAAACAAGCACCTTATGCTTGGTATAAACGCTTAAGTGCCTTCTTACTTGAAAATAGATTTTCAAAAGGAAGAGTTGATACAACTTTACTCATCAAGTCTTCAGATGATAGTATTCTTCTTGTGCAAATTTATGTAGATGACATCATTTTCGGTTCTACTAATGAAAAACTTTGTCAAGAATTTGCTAAGTGTATGCAGAGTGAGTTTGAGATGAGTATGATGGAAGAGCTAAACTACTTCCTAGGACTTTAGATTAAATAGCACTCGTAGGGAATATTCATCAACCTAGCCAAGTATACGAAGGATTACTAAAGAAGCATGACTTCGACAATGTAAAAGCTATCGAAACTCCAATGGCTACATCAACACAGCTTGACATTGATGAAAGTGGCAAACTAGTCAACCAGTGTAAGTATCGAGATATGGTTAGTAGTTTATTATATTTAACTGCTAGTCGCCCAGATATTATGTTTAGTGTTTGCATTTGTGCACGGTACCAAACTAATCCTAAGGAATCAAAAGCGTATCTTCTGTTACCTTAAGGGAACTTCTACAGTCGGCTTGTGGTATCCCAAAACCATATCTTTTGACCTAATCGGTTAATTAGATGCAGATTTTGCTGGATGCAAAGTGGACAGTAAAAGTACCAGCGGTACGTACGTGTCATTTCCTAGGAAAAACTTTAATCTGCTTGTTTAGCAAGAAGCAAAATTATGTTGCTTTATCAACAACTGAGACTGAGTATATCACCGTAGGATATTATTGTGCATAGATTTTGTGGGTGAAACAAATCCTAGAAGATTATAATCTGTACTACACGAATATTCCCATATACTGTGATAACTCTAGCACAATTAATTTGACTAAAAATCATGTTTGTCACTCATGCACAAAGCACATAGAGATACATCATCACTTTTTACGTGATCACCAACAACACGGAGATATTTGCTTAGAATTTCTTGACACAGATCATCAATTAGGAGATATTTTCACAAAACTGCTATCTGCAGACTGCTTCAACTATCTGCGTCACGAGTTAGGCATACTTGAATTGTCAGATTCATAATGAGTTATGTTTAATAAAATTATTTAAACCTTGAGATTTCTATATTTATTAATTAAATTTATTTTGGGTACAAGCCGACAGGGACCTTCTGTCATATAGGCGTAAATAGCCTGAAGCGATACGGTGCACTAGTCTTTGGACTGCCGCTAGCTGGAATTCGGTCCCTACAGCTAATCCAAAGTAATGAATGTTAATTAATCGAAAAATTAAGAGTCATTAAGTACATTTATTACTCATTATTCATAAAATGAATTAAAAATCCAAGTGGCCGAACTCGAACAGAACTCGGCCCGAGTTCTGACCGAGTTCGGGTCGAACTCGGTTGGCGTCGTTTCAAATTTCCAGAACAGCTTCAGCCGGCCCTAGCTCTTATATATACATCATTTTCTCTTCTTTCCTCTCCACCCGAGCAGAAAATCCATAAACCCTACTATTGTTTACCCCTTCCATAAGCTTCAAATCTTTTCTCCTTGGATCTAGAAGGCTCAAAAATGTGTTCTCTACTAGTTTCTTATTTCTTCTGAGGTATAATCTTTCACCTCTCTTTTTTCAATTCCATGCCCCCCAAGCTCTCAAGAGAAAGAAGAGAGAGTCCGCGACTTATTCCTCTACTTTAGAGTACGAACCCATGAATATGTTTAGTCCTGCTTGCCCTAACGACGAAGAGGAATTTGATTCAAACCTATTTCCATCTTTGAAAAAATCTGACTCTTGGTTTACCTTTTTCGATACCGGGAGATTTGCCCCAGGCGATCAGTTAATTTTACTATCTTTTCGGAGTATGCTTCCACCTTTGAACACTTAGGACTCCGAAATTATTTTTAGACATCTAATAAAATTTATGACAATGTTGTTCGTATGTTTTACTGTAACATGTAAGTAAAAGACGATGGCAGCATTTATTCTTGCGTCATCGAAAAAGAAATTGAGTTTAACTCGACTGATCTTACTGAGTACTTCCATATGCCGGACAATGGCGAAGCACTAGTCGAGATAAACAAAGTTTACTTTTCCGAAGACGTAACTCTTGACTCTATTAAGGTTGTTATGTGTCATCTGAATCGAGTCTCTAGAGGCGGTCGGTTGTTTGCAAAATGCCTTAACCAAAACTTTTATGAATTCCATCAATTTGTTTACTCTGCTTTGCTTCCCAAAAAGGGATCTAATGATGAGATCACCTTTTTTGAAATGTCTGCAATGTATTATCTTTATTTTGGAGTCACATTTTTTTGTCCCCAAGACCTTTATGGCTTGGACGATTAGTTGTCGGAGGGTGGGCCGCAACCTTCTTTACCCTATGCATCTTGCGGTCATCTTTAGGAAGTTTGAAATTGATATTGATTATGTCCTATCTCTGGATCACCTTCTGAGATGATTAGGTCTAGGAGATATCCTTTGCCTCCACTTCCACCTGATGCTGCTCCACCTAATCCAGTTGTTCATGCTCCTACTCCTGCTGCTCTAGGATTTGATCCTCAGTTCTATCAGGGATTTGATGACTTGGTCACTCTTCAGGGGCAACGTCATCAGTCCTAAGTTGATGCTGAGTTTTGCCATATTTCTCAGGCTCAGGTCTTGAGAAACGGCATTGTTGATATTCAATTGTCATTGGCGCATCATCCTACTGCACCATTTCAGATCCTCCATCATCCTGGATTTGACGGACCGCGTCTTGAGGATCTGGACACTTTTGGATTCTTTGATTCGACGACAGCCTATGTCGATCCTCGTCCTCCTGCTGATCTTGCTGACAATGACGCTGATATGTGATTTGGACTTTTTGGTTTAGCATTTTGTGGGTTGTATTTGTTGATGATGATGATCATCATATAGTAGTGACACTTTTATTTTATTGGACTTATGTAGTACTTTGAACTCTTTCAGTTCTGATTGTATGCACTTTATTTCAGTAGTTGAGTTTTATGATATCTTAGTTTCCATTTCTCATATCCTTTACTACTACTATTAGTGTTTCTCCTGAGCTGTGACTTGTTATATTCATAATGTTTGTATATCACTCTATATGTTTCTTTGTTATTGTTGGCTTGTTGGTATCATATATTACGGGGAAGCCACATATTTGAGTACTTGACAAAGGGGGAGAAAGAGTCTATACAAAATTCTCGTGATCTATTCAGAACAAGTCAGGTATACATTTAAAAAAAAAGTTATATAATACTTATGTTTTGGTATAGACTCATTGTTTGTCAATTATCAAAATAGGGGAGATTATTGGACCATTGGCTAATGGTCACACCTGATTTTGATAATCAACGACAACTTTGGTCGATACGCAAAATATACGAACGGCTACAGGTTAAAGAAATAAAAGATGAAGGACATATACAAACGTACTGGATCTACATCCTACTGCAATAGTACATCGCATCGTCATCCAGAAGCAAACCTTATTGGAATCCAGATCGAGTCATTTTTACTTTTTCTTGTATTTTCAATTTTATTGAGTCTAGAAAATATAAATGTGAGATCGTTCGGAATTGATACTAGCTTAGGTTATTCCCAGTCCACCTATCCAAAAAAAGCCTACCTACTTATCCCAAATACTCCACAAATCCAAAGAGCCCAAAAACCTATGCAATTTGGCCCATTCAAATTTAGTCCTGACCTACCAGAACCCAGCCAGAACTCTAACCGAGTTCAGACTGAGTTCGGTCTGGATATTTTGAATTCATGTTCCCACCAAATCTGCAAGCAACGTTCGAATGCGAGATTCAAGCATCCGAACTCTTCCCGAGTTCGGTCTGCAAAAATAATATAAATAGAGAAGGATTTTTCACATTTCTAATCACTTATTCGCTCTTCTCTCTATCTATCCTAAAGTGTTTTCAGCGATCTATAGCTTTCACATCTAGCCTATACTACTCTTAGCCAAGCCAGTACAGTTCTGTTCGATCTAGAGTTTTGGAACTAAAGAGTTGTATCAGAGGCGTCTTTCAGAAAATATTCCAGTTTTCAGAATCACTTTGGTGGAGTCAGTCGTGCGCTCGTCACCAAGGTACGGTATTATAAAGAGATGGCAAGCTTTCATTTAGCTTGTGAATAGTGGATTAACATCGAGCAAGAGTACTCGAGACTGGAGTAGTCCTCTCAGAGAAAGACCAGTATACATCGCTGTGTTTCACTGAGTTTGATTATATGATCTCTTGCTTACTGTATTTATTTACTGTCTCTTATATCTGCAATAGTTTATAACTGCTAAAGTATTTAAGTGGTGGTTATTTCCGTTGCACGTATACACACACTATTCACCCCCCCCCCCCGAGGTGCTCAATGGTCCTACAGCAACTCCTTCTCGGTCAATTCACCTACAACAATCCAATCAGGAATAGAGCAAAGTACAATTCTACATCTTATAGTTACTGAAACATGTAATTGACAAGTATGGAAGACATGAAAATAAGAAAATGACAAAAAGAGTAATGTAATTACAACAAGAAATAGCAGTTGAAATATGACAAGTCTTATGAACATGTAAAGTGATTTGAAAAGCTAGTAGATATGCAATCGACTATAATAGGAGAACATGCAACATGTAAATAAAGACAACTTAGGGGTACGACATTGACTACACGTGCACAATATGCAGTCAAGCTCGGATACATGTACTACACTACGCACTTTGATCACATATTAACTAGATATTTTCCAAACCCATGCAAGTGTAAAAAAAGAGAAGTATAACTTGAAACATATAAGGAAAGTACAACTTGAGGAATGCTGAAATACAACTTGAGATTCATGTAATGAATAACTTGTAAGAAAGATAATAAACGTGTCACAAAGTCCAACATGCAAAAAAGAAATAATGAACAGTAATATAAAGATGTAGTGTACTTGCCTTATTTTACCGAAAAGGTGATGATAGGATGATCGGTGTCCGGAGTCCTCACATTGTGCAAAGGGACAACATATTCTCAGTCTAAATAATCTCTAAGTCCAAGTGTTGTCTCAACTAAACTAACTATGACATGCTAAAAGTCTAATTACTACGGTAACATTAGCTAAAGAACAAGTTGCTACACAACACAAAACCTAAATCTATACATAAAAGCTACTAGAATAATAAGGTAAAGTAAATACAGACAAAAATAGATTTGTTTACTAAGTTAAAAAGTTATGGTTTACAATTTATTTTAAAAAAAATTGTTATTAAATAGCAATTTAGTTAATTAAAGGATAAAATACCGTATTTAAAGTCGTGCTACAAAATCGCTCGTTTAAATACTTAGAGGCTTCAAAACATCATGTTCATAATTTATAATTGTCAAAATAGACTAAAAATGGACAACAAACAATTTTCATAACTTTTGCAACTAATTTTATAATTTAATTAAATTATAAAACAATATTTAATTTTAAATCTAGAAATACCCTAAAAGAAACAAATTAATCATATGTCAAAACTACAGTAAAATTTACAAATACATATACTCATTAATCTACAGAAAGTGTACTAATTTATTATGAATTTTATTTTATTTTTCAACATCATTTAATATTTTCTAAAAATTAAAATACAGAAATACAAAAAATTTATTTTTAGATTTTTATTAAAATAAAATATAAATATAAAATATTTATTTTTGGAAAATTGATAATTAATTATATAAATTAACAACCATAATTAACATAATTTTTAATTAATTTTATAGTGTCTAAAATATCGAAATACAATAAAATACACAGAAATACAAGACTATATATATATATATATATATATATATATATATATATATATATATATAAATACATTAATTAAATAAATAAACTGTTAATGGGCCTGGTCCATAGCCTAATGGGTCCAACCCGTGTGAACAGTATGGCTACTTATATTATATTGTATATCATTTACATACTTAGAATATGATAGAAATCTAACATAATAAAAAATAGTGCTTTATAGGAGACTCGAACCATAGACCACATATATCATAATAAGACAGTTAACCAACTAAGCTACAACAACAATTTGATAACTAGGAAGCATATATTGTATATATCAACACTTGGCTATAGCCCGAGAGAGCTTTACAACAACAAAAAAGATCAGAAAAAAAAAAACCTTACTTACCAAATGTGATCGTCGTGCTCGCTCGGTCGTTGTCACCGTTGTCTATGTCTATCTGTTCACGTCGTCTACGTCGGGATAGAAAAGATGAGTGGAAGAGAGAAGGGGTGGTTCGGCAGGGCTTTGCCGAGCGAGTGGAGTGAAGGAGAATGAAAATGTGTGAAGGTATTTAAATAGAAGAAGGGATGAGGAACATCAATCGGCTCGTCAAAAATGGTTACTGAACGAATTTCATTCATTTTTCCAATAGAGAGTTCACTCTTTGGTGAATTCAATTGACACTAACGGTTCACTTTATGGTGAATTCAATTCACACCTAGCCATTTATCCACATAAGTCCTCCACTTAATTCCTATTTACCATAAGCCCAAAAACTTAGTATTGGTAATATTTTACATATATGCAATCTAAACCTTAATTTATTATAACTAATCTATAATATATATTATAGAACTCAAATAGCAAGGGTATTGGAATTATTTTAGATTATATATATATATATATATATATATATATATATATATATATATATATATATATATATATATATATATATATATATATATCCTTAGATAAAACCATATTTATATATGGGTATTAAGGTAATTTATAGACCACCAACTTAAAACTGATAACCTCCTCTCCTCTCCTCTCCTCTCTCTCTCTCTCTCTCTCTCTCTCTCTCTCTTACGGTGCTGGTACTTTTTTCCTTCAGTTTCTTTATTTATTTTTTTTTTTTTTAACATAACCTATAATCTTTTCCCTAACACTCCCATGCCAAGTGTCATCCAATATCTCTGACAACATAGTCTTTCTCTCTCTCACTCATTATTTACACTCATATCCGTATCATATTAATAATTGTGTTAGTTGACCGTAGATGCTTATGTCGATGAGAAGGGTACCACCAGTAATGTAGGTGGAGGTGTTAGTGTTCACATGGATAAGGGGACCACTGCCAATGTCGGGAAGGGAGACGTCCACGTGAACACCAATAAGGGGAAGCATGGCGGCACCACTGTCAAAGTGGACAAGGGAACCAATGTACGTACGTAAACGTTGGCCATGGCAGCGTCAGCGTAAATGTTCCACCGAAGAAGAAGAAGCCGGTGATTATCAACATCGGCTACTAATTTATATATATGTATGCTGCCACCGATAAACAACCATATTTGAATTTGAATAGATTAGATTAACATTCTCAAATGATGTTTAACAGTGGTGTTAAGCTTATATAAAATTTATATAATCAATTTCAAAATTTATGAGTAATTTAATATAATCAAATTTATGACTAATATAAGTGGCAGACGTTGCTCCTGGCTAACATTTTCTTATGTTTACAAATTCTCTTATGTATACTCAAATTTATGACTAACATTCTCCTACATTTACATGGGCGACTCATAAGACTAATTTTATATACAAGTATGTTTATATATACATTCTCCTATGTCTATAATCAAATTTCATGAATTACCAACAAACAAACATAATTTTATATAATACATTCTCCTATGTTTACCATATATATATATATATATATATATATATATATATATATATATATAATGGCACGGGTGAGGAGCGCTCCTCGGTTCCCGAGCAGAGCCACTCCCCCGTCGGCGTTCCCTCTCGCTTCGCCGGCGTTCGCCCCCATACTCGCCTCGCCGACGTCCCCCGCCCCGGCCGGAGTTTGGTGGGTTGGTTGGCCAGTTGGCTTCCCCGGCCCGGCCACCCCGTTCAGCCTCTTCGTCCCCATAGGCGGGTCGGGCAATGCCTGGCCTCCCCCCATGTGGAGCCCCTCGCCACTCGCCGGCCTTCCGCCGCGTGGCCCGATGGCCCCTCCTCGGCGTCGCTCCCGGAGACGCCGCGCTAGGCGCCGGAAGCCTCCTCCGGATCCGGGGTCAGCCGCTCCTCCTGGTGGCCCCCCACCTGCCCCGGCGCCCCCTGTACTTCCCCTCGCCGAGCCGTCCCCTTCTCCGGCTGCGCCAGACTTGGCCTGGAACCCGGCGCCCGCCTCGTCTCCCACCGGTGGAGCTCTCCCATCTCCGCCGCCTGAGGCTCGGCCTGCGCTACCCGCTGCTCTGGCGTCTCCTCCGCCCCTCTCTCCTCTCGCATCGCCCCTGCAGTGGCCCCCTCTCTCGGATGGGTCATCCCTGCGGCTCCCCGCGTTAGCCTCCCCCTCCGGCGGCTCTGGTGAGGCAGCCTCTCGCTTCCCCACTCCGGGGTTCCCTCCCCCCCTTGCGCGTGGCGAGTTCCCCCTGGGAGCATCCGCCGCCCCTCCGCCCGAGAGCGCCGTGATTTCGTGGTCGGCTCCTCCGCCTCCTTACGACCTTAGAAGCTTCCGTCGCGCGCTGGAGGCCACCCCCCCCCCCCCCCCCCCGCCGCTTTTGACCGGCCCCTCCCTCGCCGGCATCCTCCTCGCGCGGGCCCCGGTTCGTCACCGCCTGCTGGTCGTCGATGGTCCTCCCCGGAGCTTCCCCGGAGGTCGAGCTCTCAGCTCCCCCCGTCCGCCGGGGTCCCGACCTCCCCCTTCCTCTTCCCCGCCCGCTCCCTCCCCCGGAGGTCGAGCCCCTCTCCGCTGCCCCTCCTCCTCCGGGCGGGCGGCCCCCTCCGCCCGCTGGCTCCCTCGCCTCCGCTGGCTCCGGACCCCCGCCCCCCCCTGGCCGGCTCTGTCCGCCTCCTCGGATGGCGTGCTGGAGCGGGGCCCGAGACCCCCCCACGTGGTCTACGACCGCTTCGGGCCGCGCGCCGCTCGTTGGGCAGTGCGCCCTGCTCCGCCTCGTAACCCCCCCGCGTTTGGGGCAGCGCAACGCCACGTACCCCCCAGTCCCCGAATTCAATATCTGAATTCTTTTTCAAATTTCGAATTCCAAAAAAAAAAAAAAATATTGACTTGCAGCTAGCCCACTCGCTCAGTAGGGCCGTTCGCCCACGCCCGCCCTCCTCATGATTTCCCTTAATGTATTTTCTACTTTGCTTAGCAGGGTCTTTTTTGTGTGTTTTGGACCATGTCCTTGTACTGCTCACTACGAGTCACTTTTCCCATTCAATAAAATGTCAAAAAAAAAAAAAAAAAATATATATATATATATATATATATATATATATATATATATATATATATATATATATATATATATATATATATATAGAAAACAATATCCTATGTTTAGTTATATTGTATTCTTACTCTAAAGATAAGAATATATTAAACTGAATCAAATTAAATTTAAATTAAGCTACATTTTAAATGATTGGTTAGACTGAATTAAAATTTTATTTACGCTATTATTTGAATTTTATTAGATTTTAGTTATAGATCATATTGGGATCACAAATTAAATTTTAAATTTGATTAGGATCATATCAAATCTATATTTTGAGTATTTAATTATATAAAATTTATGAACATTAGATTAACCATTTACAAATTTTTGGATTTGATTAGATTAACATTTCTAAAACGTATTGTACATGCAAGGTGTGTGCTGCAAGGTGTGTGCTGCGACATTAGTTGTTTATAAACCAAATTTCTACTAATTTATAAATGACACAAATTTGTTATTTACCAATCAACCATTTCTATTTAATATTAATTACAAAATTGCCATTTATTAATTTACAAATCTTTTATGATACATATTTAAACTTAATTTTATCCTAAATAAAAATATAACAAAAATCAATAAATTATATTTAATTATTTATAAATTTATTTAAGCTCAAAGATTTGTAAAATTCTCAATTTATTTATTTTATAAAATTAAGGAGTTAACGACTTCAGCTCCACTTTAGTATACGTAGTCGACGAGTTTTGGAAGAGCCCTCTGATCATCCTGACGACCTCTTCGGAGCGAGCTCGGTGGAAGGAGTTTAGGCGTTGGGCGGAGAGGACCTCAGTCGCGGCGATCCCGTGCATGTCCCGCCAATAAGGACCGTAGTTGGCTTCGTTGAGAGTGGTGTGGTTGTAGAAGAGGGTCTTGACGGAGGGGAAGTGGACACAATTTTCAAAGGCGACATCGTTCTTGGTGAAGCATTCGACTGCGAGGGTGGTAGGATCCTGAGATCCTGACATATAAATGCTTGAATTTCTTTCAGGAATTGTCATCAGAAAACAATGGAGAAGCTGATTAAAAGAGAATTGGGGGAGAATTCGAAGTTTATTGCAGTAATTGACAGGGAAATACAAAGGAAAGTAAATGCTGAGGAATGGAAAAAATTGCAGGAAGAAGTAAAAGCTGGAAAAATTTTGGTAATCTTTCTCTGATCTCCCTCTTCATTTATTTACAGCTATATATATCAAGGATATTCTGGATGACGTGGCTTGTATTTGTCACTGCAGGCTGTGATTGGCCTGCCAATGATGAGCTGTCCTCTGAGGCTGCTGAGCTGGTCCTGAGAGAGAAGTAACTAACAAACCAACTGCCCAGAATTGGACATTGCACTGTGCCTATGCATATGGGCACGTATCAACTCCCTCCCCCTTAAATTGACCTTGTCTCAAGGTCAAAAGAAGAGTAATTTGGATTCCTAGATCCCATATCATAACATGGAAACTGACATTATCAACTTCTTCTGCATCAGCTGAACATTTGGGTCTGTCCTCTTCGGAAACTCCAGATTGCAAATAGTTTGGGGACACTGAACTAGAATGCTGAATATTGCATCTATTGGTATAGTCATTGTTGTAGGTTGAGAAGATACCCGGATCCCATACTATCTGCTGTTCTTCTTCCATGCTTTGCAAAGCCTTGTCAACACAGTTGGAAATAAGATCAAAGCCCATATAGAAGAAACCAAGTTGTAGTATATAAAAGACCAAGTCCCTCTTTTGACCCACAACGACTGTTTTACCATCTGTTACTTTAAGCTGTCCCAATGCCTTTTCCTTGTCACCTATCCGAGTGTTGGACAAAAATTTAGCTAAAAGAGCTTCACATACTTCACTCTCACCTAGGTTCTCTTCAACGTTGGCAATTCTTAAAAAGGCTTTCATATTGTTGTAGATTCCTTCACCAACTCCATCAATTATTCTACTGAATTTTAACACCATGTCGTAAGCTTCCCTAGCAAACTCAGTCCCTGCTATGCCCATAGCATTACTAATATCAACCATTCCCAAAGCAGGAGCATCATTTACACCATCAACCTTGCTCTGCTTTTCCTCTTCGTTGCCACTACCTGTGCTTCCCTCATGAGAATCTTCATTTTCTTTCTCCAGGGACATATCATCGAACACCTTCGAGTCATGGTCTTCAGTTTGAACTTCTGAGTAAAAACCTTTGTAATGTTCAACTTTTTCTTTCTCTATCATAGCAGTAGCAGGCAGAAGAGGACTTGGGAATGTACTCGAAAAATTCAGCAAATCATTATCAGGCTTCTGAAGTTGCTCTTCAAATGATTTTGAATCCCTTTTTTCTTTATATTTCTGAAATGCTGCAGTTAATATCTTGATCCTTGTCTCATGTTCTTTGTGCAGAGACATCTGAATGGAAGAGAAAGGACTTGGTGCAGCCACTGGTGTTTGTACTGGTGGTGATAGAACATGATTTGGATTTGGATTCTCAGAATCCTTTCTAGATCTGGTCAGTTCTTCTAACATCATCTCGACTTTATCAAATCGAGACAACAACTGGTCGAAACGACCACTGAGATCTAGGGTTGTACCTGACATAGCTCCTCGAGTAACTTCAATGGAGAAGAATCGATCTTCATTCCCAGAAGCTCGTCGTCCATCAGAAATGGCCCCTCCCGATCCGCCATGGCTGGAGCTCCCTTCTCTCACTGGATCCGAGCGCTCTGATACCAAATTGGTAGGATCCTGAGATCCTGACATATAAATGCTTGAATTTCTTTCAGGAATTGTCATCAGAAAACAATGGAGAAGCTGATTAAAAGAGAATTGGGGGAGAATTCGAAGTTTATTGCAGTAATTGACAGGGAAATACAAAGGAAAGTAAATGCTGAGGAATGGAAAAAATTGCAGGAAGAAGTAAAAGCTGGAAATTTTTTGGTAATCATTCTCTGATCTCCCTCTTCATTTATTTACAGCTATATATATCAAGGATATTCTGGATGACGTGGCTTGTATTTGTCACTGCAGGCTGTGATTGGCCTGCCAATGATGAGCTGTCCTCTGAGGCTGCTGAGCTGGTCCTGAGAGAGAAGTAACTAACAAACCAACTGCCCAGAATTGGACATTGCACTGTGCCTATGCATATGGGCACGTATCAGAGGGGAGAGGAGGTTACGACGAGGACCGGGCGGGAGCCGAAACGGAGGAAGAAGATGGGGCCATGGCGTGCCGAGAGTGTGGCGAGGGCACGGTGGAGAGGCTTCTTGAAGTGATGGAGGTGGCCGATGGTGGGGAGGGAAGGAAGGCTTGGGGGATGATTCTTTGAATTTTTGTTAGAAGAGAAGGAGACGAATAGTAGTTTTGATATGACTAAGAAGAAGGAGAATAAGAGAGCAATGTATGTGAAGATTGAATACATTGTTGGCACGGAATGAAGTGATCCACTGAGCCTTTTATATGTACTAGTAAATGCTAACGTATAAAAAAAAAATTATTTAATTATAGTCAAATATTTTTTTTAACTCATGTGGTTAAAATGTGACTTATTTTTCTTGTTTGGATGAGTTCAATTCTCCATATTGATAAATTTAAACTTTTTTCAATAATTTTGTACACAATTTAATTTTTTTTAAAAATAAAATGGACCATGATATACATGCGGCTTAGACGGCTCAAAAGTGAACCATTTCGTTTTGAAGCCTCATTATATACTAGAGAAGGCAACTCAAAAAAGAAATCCAAGAGTTTGTCAGATGTGCAAATGCGTTAACGTTGGTCATAAAAGTCGCAATTGTCATAAAAATCCTAAAAGCATTTTGAAGTTACGAAGAGCAGACGGTATAAATTTTATATTATACATAGTATGGAGTTTGTTTTTTCTTTTTTTGTTTTCTTGCATTTCTTCTAACTCTTCTCTTACTTTTGACAAACTTGATGGTGTTGCAGATTTGCAATAGACATGCTTACAACTCCAAGATATTTCTTCAAAGGTGAATGCAATTGAAGAACATTCAATCGGTGTATGTATAGATTCGCTCGTTCTATGTTAATTGGTACGTGTTTGCAGTATGTTTGTTTCAACTGGCGACGAGCTCTGAGCTCTGAGCTTTCTGCTTTATTTGTATATTCCAATCTTCTTTAGTTAGTTTTCCACGTTTCCTTCCCTAACTAATTCTTCTTTTTCTGTAGTAGGGGGCCTTTTGCAGATGGCGGAATAAGCAGCAAGAGGACTGAAACGCAGAATTGATTTAAATCTTAAAAACCATTCTCCATTTAGATTGTGCACTTGAGGTTTCGTATCAATTTAAAGTGTATGAACCATAAGTTATAAGTGTTAGGAAGGCTGTGTGATCCGAACCGAAGTTGGTCCATGAGGTGTGATATTGAATTGAGCACATATACTTTAAAAGAAAATTCTCATGTAAAGTCTGAACAAATTCCAATTTTTTACACCTTATGATCTCATCTCCTAACGGAATAAATTACAAACTCCATTGCCACCCTCCATTTGAATACTCAACCGAAAATGAGATATAATGCAACATCTGGTATCTCCGATTCCAGTTGGTGTTCTTCTCTTGTTTACTAATTTGTTATGTAGCTTTCCTGTGTGATCGGGATACTGTTTTGGTGCTATTACGTAAAGGTATGCACGACCTTGTTTTCCAGTGCTTTGGTTTCCTATCTTTCATATATTATCGTATTGGCACTATGGATTTGAATTTTCGGCAAACAAATACGGACCAGATGGACCTCAATTTTCCGCTATCGTATCTTTGAGAAATGTTGATTGTTGACCCCTTTGGGTGTGTATGTTGACAACATTCTTTGCACCAAATAATTAAACAACAGCCTTAAACTTACTAGCAAATACACCTACTTTGTACGTATAATAACTTATAATAAGAATAGTATCCAACTATAATCAAATATTTCTTTTAACTCATGTGGTTAAAGTGTGAAGTATTTTTCTTGTTTTGTTGAGTTCGATTCTCCATGTTGACAAATTTAAACTTTTTTCAACAATTTTTACAAAATTTATTTATTTTTTTTTAAAATAAAATGGACCGTGATATAATGACGACTTAGACGGCTCACTTTTGAGCCGTTTTGAAGCCTCATTATATAGTGTAAGACTAGTCATGTTCACGTGCGTTGCACGTATTAAAAAAATCAATGATATTATTAATAAAGTATGTAAAAATTTAAACTATATATAATATTTTAAATATAATTTTAATATATTTTATATGATTTGTTATGATTATTTTTTTAAATTCTGGATATGTATTTAATTAGATAACAATCTGTTGTTAGTTTAAACATAATTTAAATTTTAAATATATTATAGTATGGGGTATTTTTAAATTTTTTACGTGGGAGAGAGGGTTCGGTTATCCACAAAATATAAGAAACGTAGTTAATGTTAAACTTTTATTTTCTATTTTTAAAAAATTTAATGGTTGATGATATACACGGCTTAATTTGGAGCCATTTTGAAGCCCCTTTATATATACTAGTCGCGTTCACGTGCATTGCACGTCTAAAAAAATTAATGATAGTATTAATAAAAGTATATAAAAATTTAAATTATATGAAAATATTTTAAATATAATTTCAATATATTTTAATGTTATTTGTTAGACTATTATTTTTAATTCTTGATATGTGTTTAATTAGATAATGTTATGTAGTTAATTTAAACATAATTTTAATTTTAAATATATTCTAGTATCGGATGGTTTTTAATTTTTTGTACATGTGGAGAGAAGATTCGGTTATCCACACGGAATACAAGAAAGGTAGTTAATTTTAAAATCTTATTTTTCTTAAAGAAAATGGTTGATGATATACACAGCTTACAGGCTCAATATTGAGCCGTTTTGAAGTCCCTTTATAATAGTTAGTGTGTGTGTGTGTGTGTGTGTGTGTGTGTGTGTGTGTGTGTGTGTGTGTGTGTGTGTGTGTGTGTGTGTGTGTGTGTGTGTTTGTATATACTAGATATTTTCACGTGTGTTGCACGTTAAAAAAAAATCTATAATATGATCGAAATATAGAAAATTAAATTATGTTAAAATATTTTAAATATAATTTGAATATATTTTAGTTAAGATTTATTATAAATATATTTTTAAACTTTTGGATATGTTTTAGTTAGATAATATCATGTTATTAGTTTAAACATAATTTAAATTCTAAATATTTTAGTATTTACACATATTTATGCAGTTAGGAGGATTTTAGGTTATAATTCTATTTTTAAACTATGCGAGAAGATAACTACGGTTATTGGACTTACTTTTTTAATTTTTAAAACGAAATGGTTGATAAAATACACATGGCTTAGACGGCTTAATCTTGAGCCATTTTGAAACCCCCTTATATATATATATATATATATATATATATATATATATATATATATATATATATATATATATATACACACACACACACACACACACACACACACACACACACACACACACACACACACACACACACACACACACTAGTAATAACGTGCCCATGCAATGTGTGCATCAAAAAAAAAATTATTTAAGTCCGTTGGGGTGTAGCCTCTTTGGTACACCGACAGTTCCGTGGGGATGGACATTGTAAGAATTTCCCGTTGACGTTGTTTGCCAGTCCCAAGAAAAGATGTCACTCCCGTTTTCCGTTATACGTATTTCTAGTATACGTATACGAATTTCAACCAATATTTTATTTACTGTATTTCCGTATTTCTTTATGGCTTGTCTTGATGTCTCTTGACTAGGATTGACCTTGGGTTGGTTTGGTCCAACATAATTTGTTGTGGTTGGCTTGGTTTGGTTTATTTTGATGGTTGGTTCAACATGTTGAACCATTCCCTCTCTTTATAAACCCCCAACTATTTTCTCTCTCTTCCTTTACTCTTCATTACTTCTTCTTCGTCCTCATAACTCTCTCCACCTACCAAGAAACCCTAGGCAAGTGCAACTTGCTTCATGGAGGAACCTAATTCTATTTGTTCCATTGTCTTTATTACATGATTCTATGACACTTTAGAACTTGGCATTTTTCAATTTGGTGGATATTTTCTTGTAGATCTAAGTTTATGTCATTCTCGATGTTCCTTGGTTTTGATCTATCAAACTTACTTGTTTTCAAAATCTAGTTGTTCTATGTTGTAGAGGATTTCTTTCTACCCCATTTTGACGTATTGGAGTCCAGATTTTGACTAAAATCGAAGGATTTACGAAGCTTAGAAATCATGAACTCCATGACCATCTCTCTCGGATTCTTGGAGAAGATGAGCAGTCTGGCCGCATGAGTTCTTGGTCGCATGCAGTCCTGTAGACCGCCTTGGTCCTGCGGACCGTATGAGTCTTGGTCGCATGCATTCCTGCGGACCGCCTGGGTCCTGTAGACCGCATGAGTCTGGTCGCATGAGTCTAGCTGCATGAGTCTTGGTCGCATATAGTTCTGTTGACCGCCTGGGTCCTGCAGACCGCATGAGTCTGGCCGCATGCAGTCATGCAGACCGCCTTGGTCCTGCAGACCGCATGAGTCTTGGCTGCATGCAGTCCTGCGGACCGCCTGGGTCCTGCGGACCGCATGGGTCTGGCCGCATGAGTCTTGGCCGCAAGCAGTCCTGCGAACCGCCTTGGTCCTCCAGACCGCATGAGTCTTGGCACCTCTGGTCATGCGGACCGCCTTGGTCCTGTAGACCGCGTCATCCCTTGACCGATGTAGTCCTGTGGACCGCTTGGGTCCTGCGGACCGCATGTCTTGGCCGCATGCTTCCTTGACCCCCATGCCCTTGCCCCTTGCATGTTCATTTTTTATTATATTGTTTATGTTTTAAATGGTTTGCATCTTGTACTCAGCCTAACTTGTGACTACCCGATTTGATGATTGTGAATCTTGGGCATAACTTGTCTTAATTTAACCCTGAACACAGCATGGCAAAATGGCTTTACATGATAACTCTTAATAGTGACCCGTCGTGGTGCACTCTTGACAAGTAACTTAACATGATAATCTTGATGGTGGTACGTCGTGACGCACTCTTGACAAGATTAGTAATCTTGATAGTGGCCCGCCGTGGCGCACTCTTGACAAGTGATCTTGATAAGTAAACCTGACATGTAATCTTGAATGCTGTTGCGATGGCTATCTTGAAATGCTGAGTAATAACTCGTCTTGACACCGTAGGTGATTGTTCTTGAATATGCTTGTATAAGCTACCAGTCTCGTCTTGCATCATGTCTAGGACTTGCATCCCTGGTTACCACAGTCAGGGATTTATGCTGAATCTGACTAGGTTAATTACTAGATTGATCAAAGTAGCTCATATAGAGAGATGTGTCCAGTTACAGGCGATCCCGTTATCCCGGCCACACCTGATGGACTTGTAGCCTGCCGACGAGTAGGGCACATTTCCAGTCCACTGTCATGTGGGACACTTCTTGAAACAAGTAATATGCACTCTGTTATGTGTTGCACTCCAAGCCACCTAATAATTGTTGATAACTCTTACATGAACCTCGCCTGGATAACCTGGATAGCTGCAGGGCTTGTGACTGCCGGAACATCTCATTGCATCTTGCTAGTAACTAGGCTTGTGATAACCAGTCACGACCCGCACCCGCTATAAGGGCACATGCACGTGACAACATCCAGCCCTCACCGAAAAAACGGCGTAGAACGCTGTAGGTTTTCTACTCTAACAACAGTTTATATATATATCAAGAACCTGTCGAGAATATGGTCAACTCTGAACGGAGGACAAGCAATGAATATATATATATGAGTGCTCAATCACAACTCTAAGATGATAAAGTAAAGACTGAAAGATGAGGACAACAAGACGATAAAATATAACCTGTCAAGTCCAAACACAAATAATATACAAGTACAGTCTCTAATACAATCCAAATGTAATACAGTCTCAAAAGTATCTGGAGACAAGGTCCAGTACAAAAGACCTACTCTAACTAAACAATAGGTAAAGTCTCGTCAGGCGGAGCTAAGCCCTGCGGGACCAAGTCTAAGCCCACTACGTCATCCGGACCGTAGTAGGTACTGTAATCACCCTCATCAGCATCTGTAATATTTTGTCAACATATTCAGTCAGGATGGAACGAGTACATATATCTCATAACAGATTTCAAGATAGAATAAAAGCTATAAGACTGTAAATAGAGCATATACAATGAAATCATGGAGTGTACATAAATGTATCATGGTATGGTAAGCTGTAGAGCTAGAGCTAAAACAAGAAAGTAGAACTGAATCATGGTATGTACATAAATCAAGGTAAGCCATATATCCAATGTGTGTGAGTAGTAGTTTCAACTTGTGATCGGCTTGGGTACCTGTCGAGAACTGGCCTGGCAAGTCATAAGTGCGGTGTATGACTCACACTGTTCAAGAATACAAGGGGATATAATCACAAGCATACGCTACTACTCCTCCTACCCCAACTGGTAGAATAGATCCAAATAGGACACATCACTGCACGAGATTCTAATGAGAAGGTAGCGAACCTTCTCTAGAACCAGTGACCATATATTGAGCAAGAGCTACAAGGGAGCTTGCACAATACATCCCAACCTAAGAAGGAGAAACATCTCTCGTTGGGATCCAAGAATACCAATCCGTGAGAACCATGTGTCAGGAATAAGCATATCAACACTAAGTACATGAATCATAGCAGTTATCATAAATTGGGAATAAGTATCAGAGAATGTACTCGTCTGTAAGATGATAAAATATGTCAACCGGATCCACTGCAGTGTCTCGAGGACCTATAGAGAACAAGACGTATCAATACTATGTTTAGGAAGTAAAGTTAAATCAAATTAAATCCTATTAAGTCATTCTAGGTCAAGACATGTCTAGTTGGGTCAATCTTGGTCATGGGAGGACATTGGAAGTCAATTCGAATCAAACTAGGTCGAAAGTTGACTTACAGTTGACTTTTGGTCAACGGGTCAACTCTGGTCAACTCTAGGTCAACCCTAGGTCACTGGTGACTAATAGTTGACTTTTGGTCAACCGTCCAAGTTTAATGGAATTTGGGACTAAATTGGGTAAAGTGTTGATCCATAGTTGACTTTTGGTCTAAAAAGTCAACCGTGGTCAACCGGGGTCAAGACTAGGTCTAGACGGCTATTTCTAATCATTACCAACCTCTACAACCCATATCCAAGTCCATTTTGGACTTCAAAACCCGAATCTTGGCCGTAGGCCAATATCCTATTTTATCCTTCAAAAAAGTAAAATTCTAACTTAGGCAATTACCAAGTTAGCCTACCTACGCTTGGTATTTTGACCCGAGCTCCCTAGGGTAGTATGATACTAGCCTATACGTTCATTACCTACCAAAATACCTAGGTAGAGTGGACGTCTAGTCCATCTTACGGCCTGTTGCCGATATCTTGAATAAATCAAGATACACAATGGTACGGCGCGATACCATCGCCCTACGACCTCGATTTCTACTCGGGAGCCTACCCGCAAAGTCTAATCTATATAATCTAGGTCTCCCCCAAGTTTCAACTCATTCCGACGCTCGGGACTCCGTTTCACCCTCTAACTCGAACCCCTCTAAATCCTATTCTTCTAATTCTTCCCATTCTAATTCTTCTAACTTCTTCTAATTCTCTTCTTCTCCTCCTTACTAATTCCTATTCTCCTTTCCTATTCTCTTCTAATCTTCTTCTCATTCTTTTCCTAACTTCTTCTTATTCTTTTCTTAACTTCTTCTTATTCCTTCCTTCTACTTCTCTTCTAACTTCTTCTAATTCTTTTCCTTCTTCTTCCTATTCTTCTTAACTCTTCTTCTTCTAATTTTCTTAAACTTCTTCTTGTTCTCCTCTATGTATCTATATATATATATATACATTTATATATATATATATATATATATATATATATATATATCTATATATATACATATATATATATCCATTGGGGGGGTTTAAAGGGTTTAAGGGGCTAATGTAGGGGGGGCTGCTGCCCTGCTGCTACTGCTTGCTGCTGCTCCTGCTGAGCATGCTGCTGCTGCAGCTGAGACTGCCACTGCTGCTGCTGCATTCTCTTCTTCTTCTTCATCTTATTCTTCTACTTCTTATCCCTCTATATATATTTTTTTTTCTATCCCTCTATATATATCTATATATATATATATATATATCTATATATATATCTATATATATATATAGGGATATATCCCTATATATATATATAGGGATATATCTATATATATATATATATATATATATATATATATATATATATATATATATATATATATATATATATATATATACGGATATATATATATATATATAGGGATATATATATATATACGGATATATATATATATATATAGGTATATATATATATATATATATATATATATATATATATATATATATATATATATATATATATATCCGTATATATATATATATATATATATATATATATTAACCATCTATCTATCTATCTATATATATATATAAAAAAAAAATATATATATATATATATATACACACACAACCATCTCTACATATATATATAAATTCATACACCTATATCCATATATATAAATACACACACACATATAGATACATATATATACAAACAAACATATATCTATATAGATACACATAGGCACATACACATATCTATATATATCTAAATTCACACACCCACACATACTCTCTCACAACCACACTCACACACACACAAACACACACTCCCACCACCACTCTCACTCATACACCACCACCACCATTCTCTCAATCTACACACAATACTTATATATAATACATACACATAGATATATACATACATATACATATACCACTCTTGATATAAAAACCCCTAAAAATCTCTAACCTAGATTTCTAGGAAATCCTACAAATTTTAGGGCAAAGTGTAGAGAATCCCTTTCTCTACATTTATTGTGAAAGAGTTAAAGCTAAAGAGAATTAAATGATGAATTAAATGCATACCTAGAATAGGTTTCTTGGAGGAAGAAGAAGCTTGGAGAAAGAAATGAAATTAGAGAGAGAGAGAGTGAGTTACTTAGTGAAGAAGAAAGGGGGGTGCTCCTACTTGTGGCCGGCCATGTTGGGGGGGGGGGGGGGGGTTATTGGGTTTGGGTGAGATCCAATAAACCTCCAAACCCATTAGCCTTAGGTTGGGTTGGTTCGGGTTTGGTTCGGTTCGTTTCGGTCTAATTTTAATTAACTAATTAAGCTCTAAAATGACTAATTAAGCCATGGAAGTAGGGTTTATGGTTTCTAGCCTAATTAGGATGGTATGTGGGCCAAGCCCAGCTAGTATGTGGGTCCCACTAGTGTTTAGGCTACCCGGGTCTCCAACTTAAGTCCAAATTGGATAAAATTCAAATCGACTCAAATAAATCCCTAAAACTCATATAAAATCAAATAAAATTTCTAAAAATCATAAAACTTGAAAAATAACGAAAATACTCCTAATTCGAAAACTGGGGGTGACAAATCTACCCTCCTTAAAAAAATTTCGTCCTCGAAATTGAATGAGAACTAACACAGCAATCATGAACAGAACAAGGAAGAAAAAGAAAGAATTTTACCTCAAGGCTCGAAGAGATATGGGAATCGCTCCCGCATGTCGTCCTCCCTCTCCCAGGTGGACTCACCTGGAGAGTGGTGTCTCCATGCAACGCGAACCAAGGGAATGACCTGGTTCCGGAGCACCTTCTCTCTTCGGTCCAAGATCTCAACCGGCTTCTCTGGATAGCTGAGTGTCGGTCCCACCTCGATCTCGGAGTGGTCTAAGACGTGATTGCGATCTGTCACGTACCGTCTCAGCTGCGACACGTGGAACACGCTGTGCACTCCCTCTAGTACGGACGGTAACTCCAGTCGGTAAGCCACTACACCGACCCTGCCCAAGATACGGAATGGTCCGATGTATCGTGGACTAAGCTTCCCGCCGCCACCAAAACAAATCGTGCCACGCGTCGGAGAAATCCGCAGAAAGACAAGATCATCAACCTAGAACAAAACACAAGACTTAGAGCTTGATCTAAAACAATCACAATCAGACTCAATACTAGAAAAATCTAAATTATACCTCAAACTCCAATGGCCTCCGGTAGCTATCGGCCCAATGCCGCTGCCTATCCTGCACCACCCGAAGTCGATCTCTGATAACCCTGACCTTCTCTGCAGCATCCACTACTACCTCAGGGCCAAGCAAAACCCTCTCGCCGACATCATCCCAAGACAAGGGAGTACGGCACCTCCGTCCGTATAGAGCCTCGAAAGGTGACATCTCTATACTGGCTTGGTAGCTGTTGTTGTAATCAAACTCTACCAAGAGAAGGTGGTCCTTCCAAGATCCCCCAAAGTCCAAGACACAGGTATGTAGCATATCTTCGAGGGTCTGAATCGTCCTCTCCGACTGCCCGTCTGTCTGGGGGTGGTTTGCGATACTGAACTTGAGCGATGTGCCCAAGCTAAGCTGCAAACTCCTCCAGAAGTGAGACGTGAATCGGCTGTCCTGATCCGAGACAATACTCACTGGAACCCCGTACAACCGGACTATCTGTCGCACGTACATCTCGGCCAACCTCTCCATAGACAAACCCACTTTGAAAGGCAAAAAATGGGCCAATTTGGTCAATCGATCAACAATGACCCAAATCGCATCCTTCCCTCCTGGAGAGCGCGGAAGCCCAGATACAAAGTCCATAGTGATATGCTCCCACTTCCACTCAGGAATGGGTAGTGGCTGGAGCAATCCATCGGGTCTCTACCTCCCGGCCTTCACCTGCTGGCACACCAAGCATCTAGAAACGAACCGAGCCACCTCACGTTTCATGCCATACCACCAAACATGCTGTCTCAAGTCTCTATACATCTTGTTGGCCCCTGGATGCATAGAGTACTGAGAACGGTGCGCCTCCTGAAGAACCTCCTCCCAAAGTCCTCCGCTCGGCACGCACAATCTGGTACCATGCCTCAACGACCCATCCCCTGCTATAGAGAACTCATCCAACAGTCCTGCCTGGACCTGCTCCCTGATGACTCTCAGAGCCTCATCCTTAAACTGAGCTGCCCTGACTCTGTCCATCAGCTCTGACTGCACCTGGAGACCCCACATCTGCGCCCCGAATCCTGGAACTATCACCTCTATGTCCAAGCTCTCCAGATCTGCCAGAAGGTGACGATCCATCGTCAAACACATGGCCACGGGATACCTGCTCAAAGCATCCGCGACCACGTTGGCCTTTCCCGGATGGTACTGTAAGGATATATCAAAATCCTTCATCAGCTCTAACCATCGCCTCTGCCTCATATTCAGCTCCTTCTGGGTAAACACGTACTTCAAGCTCTTGTGATCAGTATAGATCTCAACTCGCTCTCCGTACAGATAGTATTTCCATAGCTTCAAAGCAAAGATGACCGCTGCCAGCTCCAGATCATGGGTAGGGTAATTCCTCTCATGAGGACGTAACTGCCTAGATGCGTAGGCAATCACCTTCCCGTGCTGCTGAAGCACACAACCCAAATCCCGTCCTCAAGCATCACTGTAGATCGTATAACCACCAGTTCCAGATGGCAGCATCAAGATAAGAGCGGTAGTCAACCTCGCCTTCAGCTCCTCGAAGGTGGCCTGGCACTCCTCGGACCAAACAAACTCCTCGTCCTTCCTGGTAAGGCGGGTCATCGGCTGGGCAATCCTGGAAAAGTCCTGCACGAACCTCCGGTAATAACATGCCAGACCCAGAAAACTCTGAACCTCTACTACTGAGCTCGGCGTAGACCAGGACTCCACTGCAGAAATCTTCTTCGGATCCACTGAAATCCCCTCGCCAGAGACAACATGGCCTAGGAACTCCATGCGATCCAAGAAGAACTCGTACTTGGACAGCTTCCCATACAGCTGCTCCCTCCTGAGAGTGTCCAACACAATCCTCAGGTGCTCTTCGTGCTCCTCTGGTGTCTTCGAATAGATGAGAATGTCATCAATGAAGACCACCACGAACTTGTCAAGGTACTGATGAAATACCTTGTTCATCAAGTTCATGAATACCGTCGGGGCGTTGGTCAACCCAAACGGCATGACGGTATACTCATACTGGCCATAGCGAGTCCGAAAGGCAGTCTTCGGAATGTCATCCCACTTTACCTTCAGCTGATGGCACCCGGTACGCAAGTCGATCTTCGAGAACACCCTCGCCCCGCTCAACTGGTCGAACAAGTCATCAATCCTTGGCAAAGGATACTTGTTCTTGATGGTAAGGTTGTTGAGCGCCCTGTAATCAATGCACAGGCGTACCGTACCATCCTTCTTGGGGACGAAAAGAACTGGCGTGCCCCAAGGTGAAGAACTAGATCGAATAAAGCCCTTGTCCTCCAGCTCATCGACCTGTCTCTTCAGCTCCGCTAACTCACTGTTGTTGATTCTATAGACGTGCTGGGAGATAGGCTCAGCGCCCGGCACTAGATCTATAGAAAACTCAACATCACGATCTAGCGGTATCCCGGGCAGCTCCTCAGGAAATACATCCAAGAACTCAGCAATGAGTGGATGTGGCAACACCGGCCCCGCCAACAATGCTCCGCAGAATCCATCTCCCTACTCCGCTGTACCCCTGGTGAACTCATACTCCGGCTCTTTCGGCGGCCTAAACAGAATCCTGCCTCCTCTGCAGTCGATGCTGGCGTGGTGCATGCTCAACCAGTCCATACTGAGTACCACATCGTAACTCGGAAGTGGCATTACGAGCAAACACGCACTCAGCTCCCGGCCTCTCAAAGAAACTCTCCGTCCCTTGTAAACATTATTAACTAGGATGATGCCATTCCCAGTCATAATCTTGCAAGTCCTACCAAGATATTCAGCAATAATATTGTGCCTAAGAGCAAAAAAAACAGACACAAAACTGTGCGTAGCACCAGAATCAAATAAGGCTAAAGCTGGAAAAGAATCGAGCAGAATAGAACCTGCGACAACATTCGCAATAGGCTCCATCTCCTCGGCTGCAAGAGCAAAGGCTCTACCCTGACCATCCCTCTGCTGGCGGTGCTGAACAAACTGCTGCTGCTAGGTCGGAAGTGGACCCCACTGCTGAACTACCGGCACACTAGCTGGTGCCCTCTGAACAGGTACCCTCTGAGCGGCTCCAGCTGCACGGGAGTTCTTAGGACACTCCCGCATCTGATGCCCAGCGGCACCGTAAAAGAGACACAGCCCCAGCCTCCTCCTGCAGAACTCAAAGAGGTGACCGGGCTTCTTGCAAAAGTGGCACGGTGGATCGTCCTGCCCTGGACGCTGCTGAACCCTCTGGACAGATGCTCTGGCCTGCCCCTGCTGCTGATGATGCTGGAATGTCTGATACTGAAGCTGAGGGCGCTTAGCAGCCCTGCGCTGCTACTGGCCCCCAAAAACAAATTACGATCCCTCTTCGGCTTCCAGCCCCACTCCCTCTCCACCTTCCGAGCCTTTGCATAAACCTCTGCATATGTCGCATAGAAGGAAGGGATCAGGATCTTGATATCCCATGTCAATCCCTCCCGGAAGCGCTCTACTTGGATCACCGGGTCGCTCACCATGTACTCGGCATATCGGCTCAGCCGGCCGAACTCCGCCGCATACTCCTCCACAGTCATACCGCCCTGCTGCAGGTTCTGAAACTGTCGCACTAGGCCGATCTTGTCTATGGGGGAAAAGAACTTCTCTCTGAACAGGGCCCGAAACTCAGCCCAAGTGTGGCCCTCTCCTGCAAGAGCCGGCAAGTTTTGGAACCATGTCCGGACAACATCTAGCAACTGCAAGCCAACCGCCTCGACCTTCAGGTCGTCTGCCAGGCGGGAGGCCCTCATTTGACGCTCGATATCCTCGAGCCAGTCATCAGTATAGATAATGCCCTCGGTCCCCTTGAAATCCCTCGAACCCAGCTTCTTGAAAGCCTGGATGTCCCCGATCTTCTGCTGTTGCTGCTGCACCTCCCACTAGGGAGCCCCACGCTCTACTGCCGCCATAGCCAACCTGTGTGCATCCTCCATACCCTGGCGCATGGCCTCTGTCTACCTCAACTGAGCCTCGTGCTGGGCCCGCTGGGACTCCAGTACCTGCTGAAAGAACGTGACCATCTGCCCCATGTCTGTGGGCAGAGAAGGCAACGGAGGAATAGCTCCCATCATCACCGGATGAGTCCCCTGCTGAGGAGGAAGAATGCCCCCGACAGCTCCCGTCATAGCCCCCGGCACTGCGGGAAGAGCACCCGCAATGGCCCCAGGGACGGTCATCGAGAGCGCTGGAGGAGTACCCCCGAGAGCTTCCACAGAAGTCCCATCTGCAGGGGAAATGACCGGAGCCTGTCCGCCAGAGGTAGCAGACCTCTCCGTCTCGCCGTGCTCCTCACTGGGAGAATGAGTCATAACCATCCTGGAGACAGATTAAAAAAAGATATCAATATGGCACATGAAGGACAATATCAAAGGAGGACAGCTAGAATGCAGTAAATCAATATCAAAGACGGTAAGCAAGATAAGCAAGGAAAGATCCTACTGTTATTGAGTTGAGTACTCTTAGCCCACTACCTCCTATGTGTAAGACAGGCTCGTAGTCAACACTCTAAGACGAGTGCCGCTACGATATCGCACTAATTGCGACTTCAGGACCTGTATGGGCCACCACTAAAACATGTCACGACCCGCACCCGCTATAAGGGCACGTGTACGTGACAACGCCCAGCCCTCACCGGAAAAACGGCATGAAACGCTGTAGGTTTTCTACTCTAACAACAGTTTATATATATATCAAGAACCTGTCGAAAATATGGTCAACTCCGAACGGAGGACAGGCAATAAATATATATATATGAGTGCTCAATCACAACTCTAAGATGATAAAGTAAAGACTGAAAGATAATGACAATAAGACGATAAAATATAACCTGTCAAGTCCAAACACAAATAATATACAAGTCTAGTCTCTAATACAATCCAAATGTAATACAGTCTCAAAAGTATCTGGAGACAAGGTCCAGTACAAAAGACCTACTCTAACTAAACAATAGGTAAAGTCTCGTCAGGCGGAGCTAAGCCCTGCGGGACCAAGTCTAAGCCCACTACGTCATCTGGACCGTAGTAGGTACTGCAATCACCCTCATTAGCATCTGTAATATTTTGTCAACATATTCAGTCAGGATGGAACGAGTACATATATCTCATAACAGATCTCAAGATAGAATAAAAGCTATAAGACTGTAAATAGAGCATATACAATAAAAACATGGAGTGTACATAAATGTATCATGGCATGGTAAGCTGTAGAGCTAGAGCTAGAACAAGAAAGTAGAACTGAATCATGGTATGTACACAAATCAAGGTAAGCCATAAATCCAATGTGTGTGAGTAGTAGTTTCAACTTGTATTCGGCTTGGGTACCTGTCGAGAACTGGCCTGGCAAGTCATAAGTACGGTATATGACTCACACTGTTCAAGAATACAAAGAGATATGATCACAGGCATACGCTACTACTCCTCCTACGCCAACTGGTAGAATAGATCCAAACAGGACACGTCACTGCACGGGATTCTAATGAGAAGGTAGCGAACCTTCTCTAGAATCAGTGACCATATATTGAGCAAGAGCTATAAGGGAGCTTGCACAATACATCCCAACCTAAGAAGGAGAAACATCTCTCATCGGGATCCAAGAATACCAATCCGTGAGAACCATGTGTCAGGAATAAGCATATCAACACTAAGTACATAAATCATAGCAGTTATCATAAATTGGGAATAAGTATCAGAGAATGTACTCGCTTGTAAAATGATAAAATATGTCAACCGGATCCACTGCAGTGTCTCGAGGACCTATAGAGAACAAGACATATCAATACTATGTTTAAAAAGTAAAGTTAAATCAAATTAAATCCTATTAAGTCATTCTAGGTCAAGACATGTCTAGTTGGGTCAATCTTGGTCATGGGAGGATATTGGAAGTCAATCTGAATCAAACTAGGTCGAAAGTTGACTTACAGTTGACTTTTGGTCAACGGGTCAACTCTGGTCAACTCTAGGTCAACCCTAGGTCACTGGTGACTAATAGTTGACTTTTGGTCAACCGTCCAAGTTTAATGGAATTTGGGACTAAATTGGGTAAAGTGTTGACCCATAGTTGACTTTTGGTCTAAAAAGTCAACCGTGGTCAACCGGGGTCAAGACTAGGTCTAGACGGCTATTTCTAATCATTACCAACCTCTACAACCCATATCCAAGTCCATCTTGGACTTCGAAATCCGAATCTTGGCCGTAGGCCAATATCCTATTTTTCCCTTCAAAAAGGTAAAATTCTAACTTAGGCAATTACCAAGTTAGCCTACCTACGCTTGGTATTTTGACCCGAGCTCCCTAGGGTAGTATGATACTAGCCTATACGTTCATTACCTACCAAAATATCTAGGTAGAGTGGACGTCTAGTCCATCTTACGGCCTATTGCTGATATCTTGAATAAATCAAGATACGCAATGGTACGGCACGATACCGTCGCCCTACGACCCCGATTTTCACTCGGGAGCCTACCCGCAAAGTCTAATCTATATAATCTAGGTCTCCCCCAAGTTTCAACTCATTCCGACGCTCGGGGCTCCGTTTCACCCTCTAACTCGAACCCCTCTAAATCCTATTCTTCTAATTCTTCCCATTCTAATTCTTCTAACTTCTTCTAATTCTCTTCTTCTCCTCCTTACTAATTCCTATTCTCCTTTCCTATTCTTTTCTAATCTTCTTCTCATTCTTTTCCTAACTTCTTCTTATTCTTTTCCTAACTTCTTCTTATTCTTTCCTTCTACTTCTCTTCTAACTTCTTCTAATTCTTTTCCTTCTTCTTCCTATTCTTCTTAACTCTTCTTCTTCTAATTTTCTTAAACTTCTTCTTGTTCTCCTCTATGTATCTATCTATATATATACATATATATATATATATATATATATATATATATATATATATATATATATATACATATATATATCCATTGGGGGGGTTTTAAAGGGTTTAAGGGGCTAATATAGGGGGGGACTGCTGCCCTGCTGCTACTGCTTGCTGCTGCTCCTGCTGAGCATGCTGCTGCTGCTGCTCTCAGCTGCTGCTGCAGCTGAGACTGCCACTGCTGCTGCTGCATTCTCTTCTTCTTCTTCATCTTATTCTTCTACTTCTTATCCCTCTATATATATATATATATATATATATATATATATATATATATATATATATATATATATATAAAATATATATATAATATATATATATATATATATATATATATATATATATATATATAAAAATATGTATATATATATATATATATATATATATATATATATATATATATATATATATATATATATATTATATATATATTTTATATATATATATATATATATATATATATATATATATATATATATATATATATATAAAATATATATATAAATATATATATATATATATATATATATATATATATATATATATATATAGATATATATATATATATATCGCTCTATATATATATCTAACCATCTATATATATCTAACCATATATATATATATATTTATATATATATATATATATATATATGTATCTTTATATATACACACAACCATCTCTACATATGTATATAAATTCATACACCTATATCCATATATATAAATACACACACACACACATATAGATACATATATATATATAGATATATATATTTTTAGATACATATAGATACATATATATACACACAAACATATATCTATATATATATATATATATATATATATATATATATATATATATATATATATATATATATATATATATATATATATATACATAGGCACATACACATATCTATATATATATCTAAATTCACACACCCACACATACTCTCTCACAACCACACTCACACACACACAAACACACACTCCCACCACCACTCTCACTCATACACCACCACCACCATTCTCTCACTCTACACACAATACTTATATATAATACATATACATATATATATACATACATATACATATACCACTCTTGATATGAAAACCCCTAAAAATCTCTAACCTAGATTTCTAGGGAATCCTACAAATTTTAGGGCAAAGTGTAGAGAATCCCTTTCTCTACATTTATTGTGAAAGAGTTAAAGCTAAAGAGAATTAAATGATGAATTAAATGCATACCTAGAATAGGTTTCTTGGAGGAAGAATGAGCTTGGAGAAAGAAATGAAATTAGAGAGAGCGAGAGAGAGTGAGTTACTTAGTGAAGAAGAAAGGAGGGTGCTCCTACTTGTGTCCGGCCATGTGGGGGGGGGGGGGGGGGGGTTATTGGGTTTGGGTGAGATCCAATAACCCTCCAAACCCATTAGCCTTAGGTTGGGTTGGTTCGGGTTTGGTTCGGTTCGTTTTGGTCTAATTTTAATTAACTAATTAAGCTCTAAAATGACTAATTAAGCCATGGAAGTAGGGTTTATAGTTTCTAGCCTAATTAGGATGGTATGTGGGCCAAGCCCAGCTAGTATGTGGGTCCCACTAGTGTTCAGGCTACCCGGGTCTCCAACTTAAGTCCAAATTGGATAAAATTCAAACCGACTCAAATAAATCCCTAAAAATCATATAAAATCAAATAAAATTCCTAAAAATCATAAAACTTGAAAAATGACGAAAATACCCCTAATTCGAAAACTGGGGGTGACATAACCCTAGTTTGTTAAAGTATCAAATCGTACTCTTTGCTTGGCTGTGGATGTTGGATGGAGTCCAATCCTGTCTAGCCTTATCTAGGACCAGTACATGGCTATCTCAGGGCATGCTTGTTTATGCTTTACTTTTAGCATTAAATGGCCAGAGACCCGGTTCAATTCAAGAGAAGGGTTACAATCCCGGTTCTTGTTTGGTTTAAGGATTGTAACCTGGCTTCCGGAATAGTTCCTCGTGCTCTCGTCATTTATTGCCTTATTTACATTTCATGTCTTCTTGTTATTATTCTCGTTTATGTTCTGACATGTTGGTTTTAGTTCTTAAGTGAAGCCTCCCTTGTGGCACTTGCTCTTTCTGGGGTATGACCCAGCTGGTTTTGTATGGCCAGTTTTCGGAGTAGCTCCCGAGGATCTCCCAGCCTTCCTGCTAGATGGTGAACACTAGAAGAAATCCTGGCAACGAGTGGGATTATTTTGCTCTCCCACTCTAAATTGTAAAATTATTCTTTTGAGGCATTTAGCCGCCGAGAAAGTGTTCGCTCGTGTTGAATACTTATATTTCTTGTCTGCCTAAGGACTGTAACATGATTCACAAATCCTAGGATTGATCATGTATGACTGAAACTTTTGCTAGTCCTCGTATTTTGTACGACTAGCTTCATGATCATCTATATATAAAATGTATGGAATGCCTTACTATTGAATATCTGATGGTCTAATATCTTATAACTATTATTACTTGCTTGAGATTGAGACACTAGGCTTGTTCTTGACCGTAAGAGACCGATGGCTTGTAGTTAAACCCTCATACATCTAGACAGCCGTGACCGTATTTCGAGGTAGATTGCACTTCTGTATACGTAGTTGGCTGTATCTGTCCCCCGCTCTCCAGTATTCTGGTTCTGGGGTATGACACGATTTAAGTGGTAGCCCATACAGGTCTTGTAAATCAAGATGTGTGGGGTTTTTACCGAATAGATGTCTCAATCAGCACTCGCCGTTGATCTCTGCTCGTGTCTCCTAATCTTTCTGAAATCTTGACCTGATCACATGCTTATTTTCTCGATCTATCTTGGTCCTTCCTTATTGTTTTCCATGTCATTTCTTTAGTAGCATTGTTCCTGATCCTGCCGATCAGCCCGGCGGAGCATCTCCAGTGAACCAGCAGCAACCTGGGGACCAAGCCCAACACTCTCGAGCAACCTCCCGAGTCATGCATTTCGGGGATCCAGAGCCACTAGTTTAGCCAGCTCAGCCTGCAGAGCCTGACAATAAAGTTTTGGTAGTACTCATCCGGGAATTGCTCGCCTCACAAGATCATCAGGGCGATGCCCTACACCAGACAGTAGAGTTAGCCATGGGCAGAGTGGGTTACCAAGGTAAGAGTGCAGCCAATAATTTCAAGCGCCTGAACCCTCCCTTCTTTGATGGCAGCGAGGACGCGGTTGTAGCTGATGCCTGGCTCCAAGACATCAAGATTGTCTTGGAAGCAGCCAAGACTCCAGAGGATGAGAAGGTGGTTGTAGTGCGCCTACAGTTATTGGACCTAGCCTGCACCTGGTGGGCGATATTAGCAGTTTGATTGGCGGCGCCTGTCCCATGAGCGACATTCAGTGATAAGTTTCAGATCAAGTACTTTGATGCAGTGGCTCGATATGATCTGCAGACGAAATTCACCAATTTGAAGCAGATGAGCAGGACGGTTGATGGATATGTGGCCAAGTTTTCAAGACTTAGTCGATTTTCTCCCACCTTGGTGGCAACCGAGTTGGATCGAGCACAGCGATTTCAGCAGGGACTCCACCTAGAAATTATTCTAGCTGTGGAGCAGTTCGAGCATCGAACTTTTGATGCTGTCTTGAGGGTAGCTAGGAGGCACGAATATACCTCGCAGAGGATCGTGGACCGAACAGGAAGCAGGAAGAGGTCCCATGGGCAGATGAGTCTGTCCTCAGCACCAGCCCCAACAGCTAGGGCTTTGTCGATTGGAGTTCCCCGAAGGGCGAATTCAGTTACATCGGTTCAGCATTCAACACTGTTACGCTCCAGATCCATAATACTGGAGAACGGAGGAATGACTCAGCCAGCTACGTATTGCGGGTAGATGAATATCGTATAATATGATCAATGATGTCTACAAGACAAGGGGTGCATACTACATATAAGTCTCACTAGGTTTGCTTAACCTCTATTGTCCCAATTATTCAATGAAAAGCAGCAAGTAGATAACATGTAAGAATAAGCTGTACGACGTCCCAAACGCTCAGTCAAAATATTCTTGAGATCTGACTTTACAAAACATAGCCAGATGATATAACAAGTGTCACGACCAGTACCCTCTTTTCGGATACGAGGCGTCAATTGTCGACGAGGCTAACACAGTATTAGATGGTGCTAGCAGTCGTTGGTTTGATGCTCGAGGCGTACGGTGGTGATGCGCATGTCTACGATGCTAGCTTGGTGGCTGGCTGTGCTCGGCAAGATTGGTCAACCTACGGGTCCTCGGTGTAATGCCCCGCTCCATATGGTGCATTATGATGAGTCGTTGACTCGAAGAGTTGCGTTGACCCGATGAAGTATCGATACGAATCGATGCAAGTGTTACGTTGGCCAAAGGTAAGCTTTGAGTCGATTGGAATCTACGAGTCGAATCGATGCAAAGGATAAGTTCCATTTGAGCAAGTGCTGATGTTAGTTGATCTGGTGTGCAGGCTATACCTTTATGCTGGATTACGGATTATGGCATGGACGCGATAGGCCAAATCAACCGAGTGGTTCGAAGGAATGGCTAAGTCTGAGAGTTAGCTATGCGACCAAATTATGGAAGCGAGCCGCTTCAGCTCAGCGAAAGGACAAGGCGTATCGACTTAAGGTGGGCGGGTTCTTGACTTTCTCTCCCTATTCCTTCACTTCTAATAAAAGATGTCATTGTATGCGTAAGATGTTATCGAGTTAACGAGCATTGCTCGACGATGAAAGGTCCAAGTATGTGTCGAACACTAAGGTAGAATATTGAACATTGAACAATTGAAGCGACGTGCATCAAGTGTACGAATCGCAGTAGGGTGCTTATGGTAGCACATTGAAAGACAATATCGAGATGTGCACCACGTGCACGGCTCCGAGAACATTGAACACTAAGTCTAGAACATTAATTATGGCGTTAAGCGTGCCCTCGTGCACGGAAGCTAAGGAATAACTAAGTATCTACGGAATTAGGCTATGAGAATGACTTACGAATGGTATACGTTGAATATGAGTACGATATGACTAAGCCGTTGGGCGTCGTACATCAATACGGATGTGTTGGGGCATAATGCCGACGGAGCTTGAGATGAGGATGGTGGATTATGTTTATGAGACGCGAATATATTTATGGAGCGAGATTATGTTTATGGAACACAAAGATGGATTGGAATGTATGACTTGTATGGTTTGACGCGTATTGCATGGTCAATGGACTCGGATGGCCCGTGCACGGGTGCAGCTTCCCTCGGTCGGTTACGCCAGGGCACCGGGACCATTCGGCCTAGAAGAGAATTATGTGTGGTATTTATGGTACACATCATTCGGACGGATTGCGACCGTCCAGTGCTGTGATAAGCTATGATATCTATAAGTTTGGGATCCTTCATATACTGGGCTAGCAACTGTATCGAAGCGATCCTATGCTTACACATATGAGATGCCAAGTCCATTACGGTGCGAAACACTATGACCTTCATATAGATAGGGCCGGTGGGCTGAGATAAGAGTTGGGTGCAGGCGCAGGACCTGCGACCCTTATGCATCGTCTAAGTTTATGATTGGAATGTTGCATGAGTTGTATGATTTCTTATGTAAAGTTCTAACCCGTACAGGCTAGGCAATATGGGGCGGAGACGAGCACGATCATTATGTTTATTTTCATATTATGTCTAACTGTATCTGCCGCAGGGACACGGTATTGGACACATTTATGATATGTTTCTATGCATGAGTATTGCCATAAAACTGATCCTAAGGCTAAATAGAAAGATCACAAATTAAGATGCGTATTTCACTAAATATATTCAGTGTTTGGTTTGGGTGCGAGCGGGTCTTGATCAGTGCGAAGCGAGGACGAAAGCACTAATCCTCCACTAGTTTGTGTGCAGGCTCAGGTTATGATCGGCTCGGGGCGTAGCTTGGCTTGAGACGCGCCGAGGCATGGAGTCCTTAGCGTTTCAAGGGAAGCACCGCATAGGCGTTCGGACTTGCGACATGGAGATGTTCGGCCGAAGACTACTTGGAGGCTAAAAAGAGGCATAATGTATGGAACAATGAATCCTGTGTGAGCTAGAGAGATCATAAGCGTTGTAGCCAATTGGCATATATGTTGGGCTATTCAGAGCCTTTATAATCTTCAGTTTGTTATCAATAAAAGAGATTCTTATGTTATACTTTGTTTCCTTCCGCTTCTTATGTTATCAATTTGAGATAAACACTATGTGAACCTGTTATCTTGCCTTGCACGAGCGCAGTTCTAGGCTCGTGCGGCATCACGCACCAGCGAGGACGATGATTCGGGTAAAATCTAGGAAGGACGAGCGATTTCCCGGATCGGGACATGACAAGTTGGTATCAGAGCGGTTCCATCCTCTGGACCGTGTATGAATCTCTTTGACCCTCAGTTGCTTCGCTATCGAATTCAGTTGACTCTAAGTTATTTCTGCAACCGCATGGCTCATGGATCTGCTCGATGCTACATTGGATGTTCCATACAATAAGTCTGTATTAAGTGCGTACGTCTGCCACAAGTATGTCGTGACTATCACGCTATCTCCGGGTGCCATCGAAGAGTGTTGGTTGCACGAATTGCAACGGGTTATGAGATTATGGTTTTCCGAAATACAAAAAAGTTATAAGTCGCTGGTCGCACGAAGTACAACGAATATGGTGATGTTGGTTGCACGAAGTGCAATGATATACGTATTCTTGATCGTACGAAGTGCGAGGAGTTATGTGTTGTTGGTCGCACAAAGCGCGAGGAGATATGTGTTGTTGGTTGCACGAAGTGCAACGGGTCGATACGTGAGGCGATGCGTATTATGTGGCTACGCGAATATTTATGTGTTGTTGGTTGCACAAAGTGTAGCAAGTCGTGAATCGTTCGTTGCATCGGTGCAACGAGTCGATATGTTATGATACGTGTTGTATGGCTATACGGATAGATAGCGATATATTGCACAAGATTGAGTAAAGACCTTAAGTATCGAGAATGAGTTGTTGCACGAGTTGCAACGAGTGAGATTGGAAGATCGCGGATGCGATAGTAACGAATCGAGATGGTCGCTTTGTCGAGTTTGAGTAGGCGAACGTTTATATTGGCCGAATGTCGCGTTGAGCTTTGAATAAGCGAATGTTGCGGGTGTGATCGATATAATCGCCAAGGTATGATTAGATTGAATGTATGTCGAACTTGAGCGAACGATAGGGCATGTTGGTCCAGTTGTTGTGCCAACTCGAGTAAGAAGAACGCTAGGCTTGGATCGGAAAGATCGCCATACGGGATAGTTGATTAAGAATAGATGTCGGACCTATGCGGAATGTGATGCCGAGTGATGACTCGATTTCGAGTGGTATATACAATACCACTTGTGCGATCAGTGCAGTGAAGCATCGTATCGCTAATGATAGGCTCGATTCCTGAGTGGTATATGGAGTACCACTTAGCGATAGTTATGTTAAGTCGGTTGGTGACTTACGGTAGGTTACGTCGAGACGATTGTATTGTTACGATATGTTTGTCCTCAACGGACGGAGTAGTACCAAGACTTGAGTGGGAATGACTCGATAGAAGTCGATGTAAGTATACCTTGATGAATTGAGTTGAACGATTATGCGCGAGTCATATGCATAGATAATACATCGGACGAAAATTCGTTAAGTATAAGCCGAACGATAGACGAAGCATAGCGAAGGAATGTTACGTTGAGGAAATAGTCGACCCGGTCGAATGTACGTGAGTTAGTACGAAGACTTGATTCGTATTCGAGTTCGGATAATGGCAATGATTGCAACGAGTTTGAGCTTATGAGAGAGAAAGATGTTCAAGTTATGCATGTCAACGATGGTATTAAGGCGTATCAAAGACGATATGCAATAACTCGGGGATACTCTGATCGAATGAACGAAAATTATGTTGAGCATTATTGTTGGATGAATAGTATACAAGTTAAGTTATGGCAATTGGGATGATAACGGTAGGAATGCTTTGGAGAATTTGAGAGTCGATGGATGTTACTTGGAAGAAAACGAAAGTGCTTGATTGTTTCGAGATTAACCACAATATTGACATTCTTGTCTTATGCGAGTGCAACTCCAGCATCGTACATGCGTCACCCCAAATTAGAGCGATTATTCTGCGTGAGCGCTGGTATGGTGATTCATCCAGCGGGGATGATCGAACTAGCAAGGCATGGCAAATTAGATTCGACTTGTGGTTTTATACGAAAGTTGTTCGAGGATGATTTTGATGAGTATGAAATGTGTCAAACTATGATCAAGATAGGTAAACTCAGGCTTGAGGCGAGTAAATGTCATACGACTAGCAAAAATATTCGGACGATAATGCATGAGTGATTCGAGTAGTAACGGCGCGCAAGCGCATGAGTCATTTGAGTAGCAACGGCACATCAGTTACGCGAGAGTAGAGAAATTATGGATTGGTAAATTATGTCAGATTGGGTAAAGTTCCATAGGAATTATCAAAAATTGATTTGGCTCCGTGATAGGATGTAGCATGGTTCGTTGTAACTGTCCCTCGTTGATGATCTTCAATTATTGAGCATAGTTTCGGGACAGATGACCTTAGAAGACTTGACCGCCAAATCAAGTGAATGTTGAAGTCCCATAGGATTACCCAATGAAGTCACGTAAGAAATTTTGTCGAGGATGAAAGATGAGGTAGTGCATGTTAAGGATAAGTCTAAGCGAGTGAGTATCATGTTTCGGAAGTTAGCGAGTACTAGAATCGATATGGTCAGAGAATTACGGTCGATCAAATAAGTATTCGAGTTGTTTGCTAGTCGACGATCGAATAGATGTTGAGGAACGTGCTTAGCGTAATGACGCGGTAAGGCGATTGCAAGAATTCTACAATACACGATAGCAACGGATAGTAGAACGACCCTAAGAGTTGTGTCGTAGATCAATTGGAGTAACGGTTAGGTTATGTGTGTTGGGAATACGATCTATGTTATGAAACGAACTAGTCGGGATTGATTTGAAATTGAGTAAAGAATTCGTGCTCGGTCGAGAATCAGGAACGAGCGTATCGTAAGAGACCTTGGGTTGGAAAGATTGTTGCCTTTGAGCATCATAGACTCAAGTTGACCTCTTATGTTAGGAGAGATTAAGTACGATGTCTGGATAAGTTACCTAGCGGGGGTACCCCCAGACGCAATGTATGGATAGAGCGAGAGAATATGAATCACATATGAATAGTTGTGTGCGAGACTTAGTACGGATTGTAGGCAAAGGAATTTGTGACATGTTAGACTTAGTCCATGTCGTTAAGGCCAAATGTTATGAATGATTGGATAAAAGACTTGAGCTATGTGAGAGATAGGAAACGATTGGGCGAGTAGGCATTGCGAAAAATTGTTGCGATCGGATGCGCAACGGCTTAATGCAATACATGCGTTAGATGGCCGTCGAAAAACTTATGAGATCGAAGTTATGGTTTGGATCAAGTTATATACGAAGATGTTTGTGAGCAGGACTCTAGGAATATGTGTTAAGATCTGACTAAGTCGAATACGGACTGATTGGTGCTTGAGGATTTAAGTAGAGCTTTTTAGTTATCCCGATATCCTACAACTAAGCTTGGCTGAAATGCATTTATTGGTGGGACGCCTAAAATATGTGTATGATCCAAACTAAGTTGTCTGATTCTAATGATAGTAGCACGAGATCGTGAAACGACCTAGCGAGATACTTGGATTTAAGTATTGGTTTCGGTTCGAGGACGAACCTTGTTTTGAGTGGTATATTATGTAATACCCCGCTCCGTATGGTGCATTATGATGAATCGTTGACTCGAAGAGTTGCGTTGAACCGATGAAGTATCGATGCGAATCGATGCAAGTGTTACGTTGGCCAAAGGTAAGCTTTGAGTCGATTGGAATCTATGAGTCGAATCGATGCAAAGGATAAGTTCTATTTGAGCAAGTGCTGATGTTAGTTGATCTGGTGTGCAGGCTATACCTTTATGCTGGATTACGGATTGTAGCATGGGCGAGATAGACCAAATCAACCGAGTGGTTCAAAGAAATGGCTAAGTCTGAGAGTTAGCTATGCGATCAAGTTATAGAAGCGAGCCGCTTCAGCTCGGCGAAACGACAAGGCGTATCGACTTAAGGTGGGCGGGTTCTTGACTCTCTCTCCCTATTCCTTCACGTCTAATAAAAGATGTTATTGTATGCGTAAGATGTTATCGAGTTGGCGAGCGTTGCTCGACGACGAAAGGTCCAAGTATGTGTCGAACACTAAGGTAGAACATTGAACATTGAACAATTGAAGCGACGTACATCAAGTGTACGAGTCGCGTTAGGGTGCTTATGGTAGAACATTGAAAGACAATATCGAAATGTGCACCACGTGCATGGCTCCGAGAACATTGAACACTAAGTCTAGAACATTGATTATGGCGTTAAGCGTGCCCTCGTGCACGGAAGCTAAGGAATAACTAAGTATCTACGGAATTAGGCTATGAGAATGACCTACGAATGGTACGCATTGAATATGAGTACGAAATTACTAACCCTTTGGGTGTCGTACATCAATACGGATGTGTTGGGGCATAATGCCGACGGAGCTTGAGATGAGGATGGTGGATTATGTTTATGAGACGTGAATATGTTTATGGAGCGAGATTATGTTTATGGAATACGAAGATGGGTTGGAATCTATGACTTGTATGCTATGATGCGTATTGCATGGTCAATGGACTTGGATGTCCCGTGCACGGGTACGGCTTCCCTCGGACGGTTACGCCGGGGCGCCGGGACCGTTCGGCCTAGGAGGGAATTATGTGTGGTATTTATGGTGCACATTATTCGGACGGATTGCGACCGTCCAGTGCTGTAATAAGCTATGATATCCGTAAGTTTGGGATCCTTCGGATACTGGGCTAGCAACCTATATCGAAGCGATCATAGGCTTACACATATGAGATGCCAAGTCCATTACGATGCAAAACACCGTGACCTTCATATAGATAGAGCCGATGGACTGAGATAAGAGTTGGGTGCAGTCGCAGGGCCTGCGACCCTTATGCATCGTCTAAGTTTATGATTGGAATGTTGCATGAATTGTATGATTTCTTATGTAAAGTTCTAACCCGTGCAGGCTAGGCAATATGGGACGGAGACGAGCACGATCACTATGTTTATGTTCATATTATGTCTAACTGTATCTGCCGCAGGGATACGGTATTGGACACATTTATGATAAGTTGCTATGCATGAGTATTGCCATAAAACTGATCCTAAGGCTAAATAGAAAGATCACAAATTAAGATGCGTGTTTCACTAAATATATTCAGTATTTGGTTTGGGTGCGAGCGGGTCTTGATCAGTGCGAAGCGAGGACGAAAGCACTATTCCTTCACTAGTTTGTGTACAGGCTCAGGTTATGATCGACTCGGGGTGGAGCTTGGCATGAGACGCGCCGAGGCATGGAGTCCTTAGCGTTTCAAGGGAAGCACCACATAGGCGTTCGGACTTGCGACATGGAGATGTTTGACCGAAGACTACTTGGTGGCTATAAATAGGCATAATGTATGGAACAATAAAATCATGTGTGAGCTAGAGAGATCATGAGCATTGTAGCCAATTGGCATATATGTTGGGCTATTCAGAGCCTTTTTAATCTTCAGTTTGCTATCAATAAAAGAGATTCTTATGTTATACTTTGTTTCCTTCCGCTGGTTATGTTATCAATTTGAGATAAACACTATGTGAACCTGTTATCTTGTCTTGCATGAGCGTAATTCCAGGCTCGTGCGGCATCACGCCCCAGCGAGCACGATGATTCAGGTGAAATCTAGCAAGTATGAGCGATTTACCGAATCGGGGCGTGACACTCGGCGAGTTTGGCCGGGTGCCACGTTGTTCGACCTCTCTTGATGGATGGTAAGCAGAGTTGTAGAAACATGGGGGTCGAGTTTGGTTGCTACCGGATTGACTCACACAGCTTCATGATGTCCGCTGTCGAGCACAGGAGTCTCTTAAGTGCGACCGGTTTAGGTGACGCTTGGCAGTGGCTGATGTTCGAGCACAGTAGGTATGCTTTTCTTTGACACGTGTATGACGCAGCAGATGGGTTCAACCAGAGAGAATTTTGGGAGAAAGAAAATCGAAGAACCAGAGAAAGAGGGGAGATTTGCGTAGAGTAGGAGATGAAGATGTTTCATATATATATATATTTGAGAAACATGGAGGGAGAGAAGATGATGACCATCTATTATGTTTAGCGAATGGAATATGAAGGAGTTAGCAGTGGGTTGTGCATATATACATGGACGAAGAGATAAAAGATATATATAGAGAGATAGGGACGAATAAAGAGAATATAGCTTATCAAGATAAGGTGGTAGATTAGAGTTAAATATATTTGGTCTTATCCTCGCTTTAATATGATCTTATCAAAGGAAGATTTAATTCAATCAAGAGATTTTCGAAAAAGAAATTTATTTATAACCGACTACTTAATAGTTCTAGATATTTACATAGCATACAAATTATTTAAATAATTATTTAATAATACATCTATTTATTCTTTAAAATATATTTTTTTAAAAGAAAACCGGTTCAACAAGGTATTTTTATTCCTCTTAAGATTTGCTAATAATAAAAAATAAATAAATAATCTAGGAAAAATATTTAGAAATTAGGACAGGGGGTTTACATCCTACCCACCGTAAAAAAAAAAATTTCATCCTCGAAATTATGAACAGACGAGCGACAAGCAACATCGTTCTAAATGGACATTATCAAGGGAAGGTACCAACGATTTAAACGAAAGATAATTCTAGATTTTCTAAAGAGCATGGCTGATTAAATTAAGGCAAGGATAGTGAGTGGAAAATAAATACGAGTTTCGAGTAACTCAAAAAAAGGATTATTACGTCGAAGATAACTGCAATTGTCTAGTGCTCATATAACAATGAAGCATGGGAAACCCATCTGGTTGGAGAGGGTCTTCAATCTTTCGATTCTTTCGTAAGCTTCTTTAGCCGCAACAATCTTCTAGACAATCTAAATATATAGCTACCATATTCTAGATAGGTATCTAACAGCATCACTAATAATTTTTATCATCATATCCATCCATAACTACTTATAATAATTTACCTTCTCACCCGCATTGTTGCTAATCAGTACGTAGCGGCACGTCTTTCTGGGCAATCTCGAACCTTGTGCTGGTTGGATCGACAAACTAAACATCTTCCAAACTTGAGGTTACAATCTTTAACAATATGGCCGGCTTTGCCACAAAAGTGACAAGTAATACTCTTTTGATGATGGTATGGAGCTTCTTCCGGTTGTTGTTGTATGGGGTGTCTCTCTGGTCCTCCTTGTGGTGCTCGAGCTGCTACTGTAGTTGGCTGAGGCTGCTGGTGATGCTGATGTGCTGGGGCCCTTCCTAGAATATTGTGACGCTTCGCCGATCCCGATTGGCTGATGCCTCCTCCATATGCATCTCGGTCTCTCTTTTGCTTGCGATTCAATTCTTTCTCTACCGTCTGTACGACCTTCACGATCCCTTTGTAGGTCGTGGCTTGATTGGTGGCTATGGCTATGCGAATTTCATGTGATAGCACTTTTCTGAACTTCTTGGCTTTGGCTTCAGGGGTCATGGCATCTGCGAAGAGGCAGAGGCGGGAAAACTCTGCGGTGTACTCGTCGATGGAGAGGTTGCCCTGCTCTAGGTTCTCGAACTCGCTCTCCAACTCCTCCCGGGCCGCGTCGGGGTAGAACTTTTTCTTGAACAGCTCCTCGAACTCTTCCCAAGTCACATCTGGTATGGTAAATCGGGGCTCGTCTCTGTACCACATGCGGGCGATGTCGTAAAGCTGCATGCTGGTTGACTCGATCTTCAGGTCTTCAGGAACTCGGGCCATCCGAAGATATCGATCCACGTTCTCTAACCACTTATCCGCATAGAGAATCCCTTCCATTCTACTGAATTCCCTGGGCCTAAGGTCTGCAAAATTCTTGGAAGTTTCGGGGTGTTGTGGGGGAGCATCCCTAGTCTGAAGAGCCTCCCTCAAGGTATCGCAGAAGATGTCGGCCTGCCGCGTCTAGGAAGTGATAAGCTGCTGGAAGATCCCAATGAGTGTAGCACTGTCCAACGTAGGTGCCGAATGCTGAACGAGGGCTGGTGGAAGAAATGGTGCTGGTGGCAGAGTCGGCGGAGGAAACTACAGGGGTGGTAGAATGTCGTCTCTGCAGAATCTCGAGTTCTGCGGCTGTGACGGGTCGCCTAGATAAGTAAACTGGCCTTCAAGTGTCAGTGGGGTCCCGTTCATAGGAGATCTGCCTGCAGTGGATGGGGAATTCAGGGGAGTGATGTTCCTGTCTTGAGAATCCATTTTACTGTAATAAAAGAAAATATTTAGCCGTTGAAGAATTTTCAAGCAGGATGCAAGTCAATGATTCAATAAAATCAAGGATAGAGACCAATAACATGTCAAGACATGTGGATGAGATCCTAAGAATTATAATCCTATTTACAGGCTCACGTCGGTACAGTGACGTAACCGAAGTGATCAAAGTAGACCTGCATGGGCCACCAAAAAAACTTGTCACGACCTGCATCGACTTTTCAGATACGAGGCGTCAGTTGTCGATGAGGCTAGCGCAGTGTTGGATGGTGCTAGTAGTCGTTGGTTTGATGCTCGAGGCGTACGATGGTGACGCGTATGTCTACGATGCTAGCTTGGTAGCTGGCTGTGCTCGACAAGATTGGTCAACCTACGGGTCCTCGGCGAGTTTGGCCGGGTGCCACGTTGTTTGACCTCTATTGATGGATGGTAAGCAGAGTTGTAGAAACGTCGGGGTCGAGTTTGGTTGCTATCGGATTGACTCGCACAGTGGGTTGTGCATATATACATGGACGAAGAGATAAAAGATATACATAGAGAGATAGGGACGAATAAAGAGAATATAGCTTATCAAAATAAGGTGGTAGATTAGAGTTAAATATATTTGGTCTTATCCTGGCTTTAATATGATCTTATCAAAGGAAGATTTAATTCAATCAAGAGATTTTCGAAAAAGAAATTTATTTATAACCGACTACTTAATAGTTCTAGATATTTACATAGCATGCAAATTATTTAAATAATTATTTAATAATACATCTATTTATTCTTTAAAATATATATTTTTTTAAAAGAAAATCGGTTCAACAAGGTATTTTTGTTCCTCTTAAGATTTGCTAATAATAAAAAATAAATAAATAATCTAGGAAAAATATTTAGAAATTAGGACAGGGGGTTTACAACAAGGTATACACAATCGTTATCAGCTGCAGTCTGACTTAGTTACAATTATGTAAAAGTAAGTGCAAGACAGTCCGACTAATATGTCGGTGTCAAGCGGCAAAAGTAAAGTAAGTAGCAAAACGAGCAGGGAAGCAAGGAACCCACTCGTGTCCTCCTGTGATCATCCCTCTAGTATTGACCATCTTGGGAGTGGAAGTAAGCTGAGTTCTTGGGAGCTGGCTCTAATGTAACACCCTGTTTTCTGAAATTGGGGATTTTTGAAAATTTATTATTTTTATTATTTATTAGTGGTATTTTAGTCATGGTATGATTTTCTGGTGATTTCAGTTAAGTTAAACCATTTCTAAAGTCATGCTAAGTCATGACTTATGACTTTGTGATTTTGGTTAATATAACTTAGTGTAAACCCTAGTTTTCTCTAACCTAGAAGTTGCCATGCCCATGAGAGCTTAGCCATAGGCTTAGAACACCAAATTAGTGATTTTTAGCCTAAAGGGTATTTTGGTAATTTTTTAGGATTTATTTGGAATTATTTGGATTTATGTGATTTATTATTATTTAATTAATTGATTAGTGTCATGTTAGTTACTAACCTAGTTTAGCCCTAAGCTAGATGTTAGTCATGACCTAGAGACTAAGTTAGATGGGTTTAACTAAAGTAATGTTAGAGCTAAATATCTAGATATTTCATGTTAGATATTTACATTAGATATTTTATTTAGATATTTTACATAAAGTTATGTAGAATGAATCCTAGCCATAGGATAGCTTTGAAACTTGTTGGAGAGCCCACAACCATTGATCCTAACCCTAAACCAACCCCCATGGCCGGCCAAGCATGCCCCCCCCTATATGAACACCCCCATCTTCACAAAGAGCCTCATTTTCAATGTATTGAAAACCCATTTTTCCCTCAACTTCACAAAGCCATAACTTCTTCATTCCTTCACCAAATTGAGCCCCGTTTGTTGCGTTGGAACCCCCTACACTTGAGGATGCTAAAGGAGGCTTAGTAGCAAGGTTGCACAAGGATTTGGACACCCCAAAGTGAAGAGGAAACCCCCCTAGAAGGTTGATTTTCATGATTTTGCACATATAGGTAAAGTGTTCTAAACCCTATCAAAATAGTGATTTCTCTTCATGGTTGCATGCATTAGGATACCATGGTCATGTAGGTCAAGTTTGGTAGGATTTTTATGTGGTTTGGTGTCCGTATCGGACACGTATCTATGTTTGAAACTAGGTGTTTGGTGAAATGCCACATAGAACATTTTGTTAATGTTTTTCAAAACAAAATTGATATTTGGGTAGCCCTAGATCCCTAGGTCACTTTTCCACTTGACTGAGCACAAAACAGGACACGTTTCGTGTCCAAATTGGACACGAAATCACTGATTTCAGCACACACTGGCACACTGTAAAACCTAACTGTTTGATGCTGTGTATTGTGTCCACACCCATTGTGGACACAATACAGACACGAGGACACAAACCTAGACCCTAGGCCGACCCCCTGACACGAGCACGTGGCCCCACGTGCCCCGTGTGGAGCACACGACCCCTCGACACGCGCGCACGAGACTGTGCAGCCTCCCCTGCTACCAGACTTCTCGTACGGACACGACACGCGACGTGGACACACGAAACTTGGCCTGAGGGTTGGGGCAGTGTCTGACACACCCCTCCCAAAGTTTTAGACACGTTAGTGTCGTGTCGAGTGAGAAATCACACTCGCAATGACCCTACACTATAATGCGCACACACGTATCAGAGCTACTGATACGTGCTCGTATCTCGGACACGGACACACGTGGACACAAATCAGGACCGTGGACACCTAGGGGACCCCTAGGCGAACCTTCCCCCATGAGCACGAGACACGACGTGTCTTGTGTCGTGAGTACGAGACACACAAACATCAGCCCTTCGCGTGCCCTAGATTTTACCTGATTTTGATTTTTGCGTGTCCGACACACCAAAACGTGTCGTGGTCGTGTCTCAGGCACCTAGGACACTAGTATAGACCCTACCCTACCATTACCAACCAATGGACACTAACCTTAGTTCGATTTTGTGGTTCGAAATCGAATTACCCCCAAAACCTGGGTAAACCCCAATTCCAGATTTCTGGAATTTATTCCAGTTTTTCCAAAACCAATTTCAATTGCCATTTTATGCATTTTTATACATGTTATTATATGTTTTTAGTATGTATACGTATTGTATATATGTATGTGAGGGTGTATGAGGGATTAGGGTGTGTATACATGTATATATGTGTATATACATATGTATGTATATGTGGTGTGTGTGTGTGTTTTCTGTGGGGGTTTTCTGTCTCAGGAAACCTGAGACACACCCCCCCCCACTGTTCAGTCTCTCTCCCTCTCTCACTGATTAGCTCTCTCTCTCATTAAGTCTCTCTTTCCTCTCTCTATATATATGATTATATATATATAGGTTTTGTTTACATATATATATATATATGTATATATATATGATATATATTGTATTAGATATATATATATAGTGTTATCATTACATATAAATATGTGGGTTGTATTATATGTATTATTCCTATATTGATATTGGGTATTATATAGATATATATATATATATGTGACTCCTAGTTATAGGTCTATATGAAAACCCCATCATTAGCCTAGACCTAGGAATACTAACCTATGGGCTATGATACTAGCCTATGGCCATTAGGCCTAACCCTAATTGACTAGTAAACCAAGACTTAGCTAGTTTGACCCCAATTCGACTAAGTGTTGACCAAGGTCAACCTTAGGTCAATTTGAACTAGCTTAACCTAGTTTTGACTTAAACTAACCTAGAATGACTAGTTTGACTAACCCTAACTAGTTTAACATTGTTTGACCTAACTTGGACTAGTTTGACCAGTTTGACTTTTAGTGTTGGCCAGGGTTGACCAAAGTCAACTATAGGTCAAACCTTGACCTAATTGACCTGGAAAGGATTTAGATGAGCTCTAAATGACTTGGTGACCTAAGTTTGACTAAACCCTAGACTATTGACTAGTTGGTTTAGACTTTGACCTATATAAGGGTATTATTTATGACTTGGTTATATAGATAGCCCTATATAGAGTGAAGATATGCATGGGGTAAAGTAGGATACTTAGAGTTGAGTCTTGATTGAGTTAGACTATGGTTTAGCTTGATTATAAGATTAAGTTTGGTGTTGTACTATATATATTTATATGTGATGTACTTGTATAGGAAGTTGGTTATACCTTAGCCTTGTAGAATGGTATCCTAGGTATCCTAAAACAGGTTAGCCTATGGTTAGTTAAGTAACCTTATAGAGTTTGACTTAAATAGTTGACCCTTGACCTAATTACCCTGTTAACTAGTCTATGATCAACCAAAACTTTAGTTGGTCTAAGTTTGATCTAGACTTGATCCAGATTGATCATGTTGACTAGTATTTGACTAGTTTGATTAGAGTGTTGACCAGGAGTTGACTTCAACCTAGATTAAACTTGTTTGACCTTGTTTGATCTTGTTTAACCTCATTTGACTTAGTGTGACTTCCTGTGACCTAGTTTGACTATTAGAGTTGACCAAGAGTTGACTTTTGACCAGATTGACCTAGAATCATGTAATGTGCATTGTATACTTTATTTTTACCATTGTGGATACATTGTGACTTGTATTGCTCTGATTAGGAGCCCTACACCTCTCCTCAGGCAGTACATCCTCTTCAGACATTCAGTTATTAGGCGAGTACATTCTCTGACCGTTTCATACTTGTTCAGGCTTTACTTCTTGCTCTAGATTACTTTACTTGTTGCTGTCACGTTGGTAACACGGATTGGTACTATATGGATCTTTACATGAGATGTTATCCCCCTCGGGAGCATCGGGTACTTCATGTTATGTGTGTTTCACTATCATCATGTACTCCCATGCTTCTATTATTCATGTGCACTCATGTGATCATGTACTCTCATGTTTACTGAGCCCTCATGTATACTATCATGTGCACCCTTTCATGGGCCCCATGTGATATCATGTACAATAACGTAACTTGTATAGATCCTTGTGTATTGATTAGGGTAACGGGGGAGTAGAAGTAGACATGTGAATAATTCCAAAGTAGTGTAATCATGTGCAAACTCAGTAGTGTAATCATGTATAAATTCTAGCCATTCACATGCCTATCTTGTGCTCTACATCACTAGTCACTTATAGTTCTCTATATACAGTAGATATTTCATTACAGCTATCTCTTTTACAGCGTATATTTCCTTTCAGCAGTTCATGTATCTTACTCTATTGCCTGTATCGTATTTCCTAACCTGCTATGCACTGCGTGAGATGTATTGTGCTCGTTCCCGTCCTGATTGGACCTGTTGAAAATATTACAGAGGATGAGGATGAGGCCTGGTGTCTACCTATTATGGAGCAGGACTAGATGATACTTATGTTGTGGACCCTCAGCAGGATCCACCTGCAGCTGAGGATGTTGTTCCAGTAGTCTAGACCAGTTTAGTCTAGGCAGTCCTTTCTATATTTACTTTTTGTCTCATATTCTGAGTTGTATTTTGAGATGTGGAGATGTATAGACTCTTAGACTTTTTGTATTATGAGTTGACAGTTCTGGATATTATGTTGTACTAGACACTTAGACTTATTCATCTATGATACTGTTCTCTTGAGTTACTATCTATCTATCTATCTGTCTTTCGTTCTTCTACCCTAGATGTGATTGAGATGTATATTGTTATGTCACCTCCATTCGGAGAGTATAAACTGTACAGGTACTTGGTATTGATAGATGATTGACCTAGAACAGCGTTCTACCGCCGACACTGCGGCGTAGGCTGGGCGTTGTTACGTCTCGTACCCTAACAGTGGGTGCGGGTCGTGACACATTTTTAGTGGTGGCCCATGCAGGTCTCGAGTTTATGTAGTGGTATTCGAACTAGAGTATCACTACAGCCTGCGATAGGATTTGAGGAATAGGCTTAGAGAGAGTGGATACTCAATCACTGTTAGGATACTTTGAGAGATTTCTGGGATGACCCTTGAGAATCTCATTTGAAAATTTCGATTTTAACTCCTTTTCCCTCGATTGAATTTGATTTTGGAGGATTCACTGTAGAACTTTGAATCCTGGTGTTAGTTGATGATTTTGAAAATTTTGTAGTTGTTGATTTTAATTTCTTAGTGTTAGATTAATATCTTTTATTTTTTAGGGTACTCAATCACAATTATGAGAAAACTCTTATCTGTTTCTTGCCATCTAATCCTCTTGCTAATTGTCTTTCATTGAAATGAACTGTCCTCTCTATTTTTGCACCTTGCTTAAACTCTTTCTACCAATCTATGTGACTGTATCCCAAACCTGACTTACTCGACATTTTCTCAAATCAAGACTTTATTGAGACCTTCTAACCTTGACCCTTGATTGATCGAACCCTAACTATATTCATCTAGTAGCCTATCTATCCCTAGGACTGTGTTCCTAAATTATTTACTAGATTCCTGATTAATTTTATTTCATGGGTTAAATTGATCTTCTTTAATTTTTGCATCAATTTGTCACGTCTTGAACTCCTACTTCCTATTCTAGATCATTGGACGTCCCTTACCGTGACTTAGATATTCAGAGTATAATACTAGCTGTTATCTCCCAACAAACTTCACATGTAAGACCTAGACTAGCCTACCTTCATGTTGGTATTCCATGTCCCACTAAAACCCGTCTCCTTGTACTCTATTATCTTGATATGATTTTCTGGTCAAATGGCTAAACTATAACCTCTACCATGATACTAAATTAATTCTTATTTCAATTAGAGATCCACCTTGGCTCAATTCTTTCGACCTGGCATGTGATGGTGTTCTGCTTGAACCCTCAAATACTTAACCTTGTACCTTACCTTGAATGCTTGACCCGATTGGTTAAGAATCTTGGACTATGTCTCTTCTTTCATCATTCCACCCTTACTTATATCTTATGCTATAAATTTATCCTTAAGTTTTACAAGCTTATCCCTTTCGAGCTTGATCATGATATATTTTATTGGGTGCGCACCCTCTAACATATTATCTAATCAGAACCGGCGCATGATGGTCTGATCAACCTATTGCGTTTTGGTTCGCTTTTTCATATATTAATCTACGTGGATGGAGACACAGTTAAACTTGCCTTAGAATCTTATCCGCAACAGCCTTGACAATTCTCCTTGGAATTATTTTCATCACCTATGAACCTCGTATTCATATCCAGTTGGATTAAATTTAATCATGACCTGGATCTTCATCATTGGATGCTCGTGCTCATACTTGATTTCATTGATTCCCATCTTGCCCAATCTCGATTTATCCTAAAATTGATCAACTTAGATCGTGTCAAGACTAAAATCTATTTGTGATTGTTTGTACCTAAATTTTCAATTTTCTTTTTATGGAATGGTAACTTTAATGATTTCTCACTTGTTAATAACCCATTTTCATATAGGATGGTAGACGACCCTATAGCCTTGATGATTGTTGTTCCCTTACCTTCCCAATTAGGACACCTTAGATTGCTTGAACGTTTTGATACCATAGGACAGTATTGATCTAGAATGACTAGTGCACCTAGATGAGACCGCAGACTGTTCCATTTAACCTGTTCCCCTGGTACCACTATTCATCATGATTTTAGTTCAATTTAGGCCATAGACCTTTCCCACTCTAAATTGTGATCACCGTAGACACATTACCGTGACTTTTAAATTTGGAGCACAAGACTAGTTGTTTTCTCAAAACTGATTTCACGTACATGACCTAGACATGACATACTACACCCATGACCTTAGTGTCCCACTCAAGCATACCATTGTGTGCTTCATTTGCTTAGTACGATTTTCCTGACCCGAGACTCTACCCTGATTTACCCCATGGAGTTACTTTTGGCTTCGATTTGAATTAAGAACACCTTATGACCTAAAACTGCCAGCCAATTTTTGGACATGACCTAGTATAGGTCTACTACCCATATTTTGCTTGTTGACCTTGTATGTTGCCTAGGTAGTGGCTTCGTCCCTGATTGTGGGAGGTTTGACCTAGGAGGAGTACGACCATCTAAATTTCGAGGACAAAATTATTTTAAGGTGGGTAGACTTGTAACACCCTGTTTTCTGAAATTGGGGATTTTTGAAAATTTATTATTTTTATTATTTATTAGTGGTATTTTAGTCATGGTATGATTTTCTGGTGATTTCAGTTAAGTTAAACCATTTCTAAAGTCATGCTAAGTCATGACTTATGACTTTGTGATTTTGGTTAATATAACTTAGTGTAAACCCTAGTTTTCTCTAACCTAGAAGTTGCCATGCCCATGAGAGCTTAGCCATAGGCTTAGAACACCAAATTAGTGATTTTTAGCCTAAAGGGTATTTTGGTAATTTTTTAGGATTTATTTGGAATTATTTGGATTTATGTGATTTATTATTATTTAATTAATTGATTAGTGTCATGTTAGTTACTAACCTAGTTTAGCCCTAATCTAGATGTTAGTCATGACCTAGAGACTAAGTTAGATGGGTTTAACTAAAGTAATGTTAGAGCTAAATATCTAGATATTTCATGTTAGATATTTACATTAGATATTTTATTTAGATATTTTACATAAAGTTATGTAGAATGAATCCTAGCCATAGGATAGCTTTGAAACTTGTTGGAGAGCCCACAACCATTGATCCTAACCCTAAACCAACCCCCATGGCCGGCCAAGCATGCCCCCCCCCCCCCCATATGAACACCCCCATCTTCACAAAGAGCCTCATTTTCAATGTATTGAAAACCCATTTTTCCCTCAACTTCACAAAGCCATAACTTCTTCATTCCTTCACCAAATTGAGCCCCGTTTGTTGCGTTTGAACCCCCTACACTTGATGATGCTAAAGGAGGCTTAGTAGCAAGGTTGCACAAGGATTTGGACACCCCAAAGTGAAGAGGAAACCCCACCTAGAAGGTTGATTTTCATGATTTTGCACATATAGGTAAAGTGTTCTAAACCCTATCAAAATAGTGAATTCTCTTCATGGTTGCATGCATTAGGATACCATGGTCATGTAGGTCAAGTTTGGTAGGATTTTTATGTGGTTTGGTGTCCGTATCGGACACGTATCTATGTTTGAAACTAGGTGTTTGGTGAAATGCCACATAGAACATTTTGTTAATGTTTTTCAAAACAAAATTGATATTTGGGTAGCCCTAGATCCCTAGGTCACTTTTCCACTTGACTGAGCACAAAACAGGACACGTTTCGTGTCCAAATTGGACACAAAATTACTGATTTCAGCACACACTAACACACTGTAAAACCTAACTGTTTGATGCTGTGTATTGTGTCCACACCCATTGTGGACACAATACAGACACGAGGACACAAACCTAGACCCTAGGCCGACCCCCTGACACGAGCACGTGGCCCCACGTGCCCCGTGTGGAGCACACGACCCCTCGACACGCGCGCACGAGACTGTGCAGCCTCCCCTGCTACCAGACTTCTCGTGCGGACACGACACGCGACGTGGACACACGAAACTTGGCCTGAGGGTTGGGGCAGTGTCTGACACACCCCTCCCAAAGTTTCAGACACGTTGGTGTCGTGTCGAGTGAGAAATCACACTCGCAATGACCCTACACTATACTGCGCACACACGTATCAGATCTACTGATACGTGCTCGTATCTCGGACACGGACACACGTGGACACAAATCAGGACCGTGGACACCTAGGGGACCCCTAGGCGAACCTTCCCCCATGAGCACGAGACACGACGTGTCTTGTGTCGTGAGTACGAGACACACAAACATCAGTCCTTCGCGTGCCCTAGATTTTACCTGATTTTGATTTTTGCGTGTCCGACACACCAAAACGTGTCGTGGTCGTGTCTCAGGCACCTAGGACACTAGTATAGACCCTACCCTACCATTACCAACCAATGGACACTAACCTTAGTTCGATTTTGTGGTTCGAAATCGAATTACCCCCAAAACCTGGGTAAAACCCAATTCCAGATTTCTGGAATTTATTCCAGTTTTTCCAAAACCAATTTCAATTGCCATTTTATGCATTTTTATACATGTTATTATATGTTTTTAGTATGTATACGTATTGTATATATGTATGTGAGGGTGTATGAGGGATTAGGGTGTGTATACATGTATATATGGGTATATACATATGTATGTATATGTGGTGTGTGTGTGTGTTTTCTGTGGGGGTTTCCTGTCTCAGGAAACCTGAGACACACCCCCCCCACTGTTCAGTCTCTCTCCCTCTCTCACTGATTAGCTCTCTCTCTCATTAAGTCTCTCTTTCCTCTCTCTATATATATGATTATATATATATATAGATTTTGTTTACATATATATATATATATATGTATATATATGATATATATATTGTATTAGATATATATATATAGTGTTATCATTACATATAAATATGTGGGTTGTATTATATGTATTATTCCTATATTGATATTTGGTATTATATAGATATATATATATATGTGACTCCTAGTTATAGGTCTATATGAAAACCCCATCATTAGCCTTGACCTAGGAATACTAACCTATGGGCTATGATACTAGCCTATGGCCATTAGGCCTAACCCTAATTGACTAGTAAACCAAGACTTAGCTAGTTTGACCCCAATTCGACTAAGTGTTGACCAAGGTCAACCTTAGGTCAATTTGAACTAGCTTAACCTAGTTTTGACTTAAACTAACCTAGAATGACTAGTTTGACTAACCCTAACTAGTTTAACATTGTTTGACCTAACTTGGACTAGTTTGACCAGTTTGACTTTTAGTGTTGACCAGGGTTGACCAAAGTCAACTATAGGTCAAACCTTGACCTAATTGACCTGGAAAGGATTTAGATGAGCTCTAAATGACTTGGTGACCTAAGTTTGACTAAACCCTAGACTATTGACTAGTTGGTTTAGACTTTGACCTATATAAGGGTATTATTTATGACTTGGTTATATAGATAGCCCTATATAGAGTGAAGATATGCATGGGGTAAAGTAGGATACTTAGAGTTGAGTCTTGATTGAGTTAGACTATGGTTTAGCTTGATTATAAGATTAAGTTTGGTGTTGTACTATATATATTTATATGTGATGTACTTGTATAGGAAGTTGGTTATACCTTAGCCTTGTAGAATGGTATCCTAGGTATCCTAAAACAGGTTAGCCTATGGTTAGTTAAGTAACCTTATAGAGTTTGACTTAAATAGTTGACCCTTGACCTAATTACCCTGTTAACTAGTCTATGACCAACCAAAACTTTAGTTGGTCTAAGTTTGATCTAGACTTGATCCAGATTGATCATGTTGACTAGTATTTGACTAGTTTGATTAGAGTGTTGACCAGGAGTTGACTTCAACCTAGATTAAACTTGTTTGACCTTGTTTGATCTTGTTTAACCTCATTTGACTTAGTGTGACTTCCTGTGACCTAGTTTGACTATTAGAGTTGACCAAGAGTTGACTTTTGACCAGATTGACCTAGAATCATGTAATGTGCATTGTATACTTTATTTTTACCATTGTGGATACATTGTGACTTGTATTGCTCTGATTAGGAGCCCTACACCTCTCCTCAGGCAGTACATCCTCTTCAGACATTCAGTTATTAGGCGAGTACATTCTCTGACCGTTTCATACTTGTTCAGGCTTTACTTCTTGCTCTAGATTACTTTACTTGTTGCTGTCACGTTGGTAACACGGATTGGTACTATATGGATCTTTACATGAGATGTTATCCCCCTCGGGAGCATCGGGTACTTCATGTTATGTGTGTTTCACTATCATCATGTACTCCCATGCTTCTATTATTCATGTGCACTCATGTGATCATGTACTCTCATGTTTACTGAGCCCTCATGTATACTATCATGTGCACCCTTTCATGGGCCCCATGTGATATCATGTACAATAACGTAACTTGTATAGATCCTTGTGTATTGATTAGGGTAACGGGGGAGTAGAAGTAGACATGTGAATAATTCCAAAGTAGTGTAATCATGTGCAAACTCAGTAGTGTAATCATGTATAAATTCTAGCCATTCACATGCCTATCTTGTGCTCTACATCACTAGTCACTTATAGTTCTCTATATACAGTAGATATTTCATTACAGCTATCTCTTTTACAGCGTATATTTCCTTTCAGCAGTTCATGTATCTTACTCTATTGCCTGTATCGTATTTTCTAACCTGCTATGCACTGCGTGAGATGTATTGTGCTCGTTCCCGTCCTGATTGGACCTGTTGAAAATATTACAGAGGATGAGGATGAGGCCTGGTGTCTACCTATTATGGAGCAGGACTAGATGATACTTATGTTGTGGACCCTCAGCAGGATCCACCTGCAGCTGAGGATATTGTTCCAGTAGTCTAGACCAGTTTAGTCTAGGCAGTCCTTTCTATATTTACTTTTTGTCTCATATTCTGAGTTGTATTTTGAGATGTGGAGATGTATAGACTCTTAGACTTTTTGTATTATGAGTTGACAGTTCTGGATATTATGTTGTACTAGACACTTAGACTTATTCATCTATGATACTGTTCTCTTGAGTTACTATCTATCTATCTATCTGTCTTTCGTTCTTCTACCCTAGATGTGATTGAGATGTATATTGTTATGTCACCTCCATTCGGAGAGTATAAACTGTACAGGTACTTGGTATTGATAGGTGATTGACCTAGGACAGCGTTCTACCGCCGATACTGCAGCGTAGGCTGGGCGTTGTTACGTCTCGTACCCTAACAGTGGGTGCGGGTCGTGACATCTAAATCTGGCCATGCAAAACCAGAGAGGTTAGACCTCAAATAACAAGTAATACAAAGGAAGCACGACATAAAGAATTAGAACCAGTGATAAGAGTTAAGAATATGATAAATAAGTCTCTGCTTGCTACTGGAACTCACACAACATCACGACACTTCAAGTCAACTGACCAACCAAACAAGGACTGAAGTTGACCCGTCATGTCCTGACATTCTGATCATCTCATTAGTTAACAGAGTAGGTACAGTACACAAACAAATCAATTTAAACGGCAATACAACTACTACGGCTTGCTAACTGTAATTTTCAAGTTATCCTGGAAATATACAATAAGGGATTCCTCAGTTCTTACAATGTACGAGCAAGGCTAGTCTATCCAATAATCAATTGTACCAATCATGAATTAGACGTGTCCCAGCGGGACGACCATCGTCAATATGTAGAAAAATATAAACAGATACCACTCCCTGCCCGTGTGGCAGATTTACAGTATCCGTGGGAACCAGCCAGCATGTCGGGACACTAATTGTCCCAAGATGGCTTCCATGTAAGAACTCGAGAATCCATTCTCTCCATGCAATAGTTATTTTATTTAACTTAATAGTCCCTACGTTAATTGAAATCTCATGTCTTGGATCATGGTCATTCTGAATGAGTACTTCCATACAGAGTACGATATGTATAATTCTTCAACGATGCCCTTGCGGTTAGGTTGTAGGTCTTACATAGTGTAATGCAATAATCAAACCTAGCCACGGGATAATCATGTCTTGACTGTAAGGTACACATGCTACTTTTGTAGAAAGAAGGAGTCAGCACGTATCCATATGCCAATGTTCGGGATCGGCTAGTCGATCGCAATGGTTCATAGTTCATACATGAATGTGTCTCATTCAATTCAATAAGACGACTAGCTAGTCTTTTAGTTCCAACTAGGAACGCATGATCAATCATTTAGTCAAGGTAACAATCAATATCAATTCGTGACAAGGTATGAAAGTTAAACTAATATTAAGTATGGTCGAGTCTATAACTCTCAGGGTTAAGTACCAGTGATACGGATCCCTACAAGCCAATCAAGACATGGGACACACTCTACACAACAATATGTATTAAAATACTAACATGCATCAAGTGGCACAATCCAACGAAATGTGCGAGATAAGACGAAACGCTCGAATTTGACGAATCGTGCGGGATAAAACAGATGGCGCAAATTTAGCGAAAGCGCGGACTGAAATGACTGTTATGCGCACACAGGTAGAGAATGCACTGATTCACTGTGGGTGCATAGCAGTCCCTTTGGGAGCATAGCAGTTCCTTGGGAGCATAGTAATTCCTTTGGGAGCATAAAAATTCCTTTGGGTGCATAAAAATTCTTTTGGGAGCATAACAATTCCTTTAGGAGCATAATAATTCCTTTGGGCGCATAGCAATTCCTTTGGGAGCATAACAATTCCTTTTGGGAGCATAACAATTCCTTTGGAAGCATAACATGCCTTTGGGCGCATAAAAATCCTTTGGACGCATAACATGCCTTTGGACGCATAACATGCCTTTGGGCGCATAGTACCTTTGGACGCATAACATGCCTTTAGGCGCATAGTACCTTTGGGCGCATAACATGCCTTTGGGCACATAGTGTCTTTGGGAGCATAGTGCCTTTGGGCGCAATAAAGGTCAAAATTAACTAGAATTGAATTCTCTACAACATAGAATAACTTGTTTTTGAAAACAACAAAGTTTGATAGATCAAAACCATAAAAATCCATAAAATCCAAAACTTAAAACCTAGATCTACACACAACCATCCATGGAAATCAAAAACTTCAAGACCTAAACTTGTAGAGAAAGAGGAGAGGAACAACATGGACTAAAAATAAATAGAGATGCATGAAATCTCTCATAGGGTGCAAGATGTACTTGCCTCTCCAAATTGGGTTAGGGTTTTGGTGGAGGAAAAGAAATGGCGGTTGTGAGGAGAGAGAAAGGAAAGGGGTATAAATATCTAGCCCAAGTTAATCTCCACCACCCATTCCTTCCTACATAATCTAGGCCATCCATCCCTTATCATGATGAACCAAGCTAAACCAAGTTGGTTCAACATGAACAAAATAAATCGAGAGCTAAGCAAAAGCAGAAAATAAAATATAGAAAAATAATTAGCATAAAATTAAAGGAATTAAATACAGAACAAATACATGATAAATATTAAATAAATATATTCAAGCAGCACACGTATTAAAATACGTATTCTAGGAACGGAGGGTAACAAACACCGACGCACCCTCAGTAACAGAAGCGGAGGCAGTCTTCCGCGATGGGCTGCACTCATTATGGAAAGCCAGGACACGTTGTTTTGGAGTATCGCGGAGCACAGGAATTGTGTTTGGCATGTGGGGCACCGGACCACATGATAGGGCCCTGCCCGAATAGAGCCAGTTCATCATCGTCGAACCTAACTAGTCCATCGGTTAGGGGACCAGCCCCAGCACCAGTGCAGCAGCAGCAGCAGTACCAGCCTCCGAGGCCATTGCCATCTCAGGCACAAGCCTTCCAGTAGCAGAGACCCCAGCAGTATGCCAGATCCAAGAGAGGTTTCCAGCAGAGAGGTTTCCTGCAGAGGGGACCAGCACCCAGAGGGTAAGGTCAGGCTATGGTTCTGACCGTGGAGGAAGAGTTAGCTTCAGGTGAGGTGATGGCAGGTACCATTCTCGTCAACTCTTTTCCAGCATCAGTATTATTTGATTCGGGTGCATCGTATTCATTTATGTCTGCACGATTCGCAACACGAATAGGACTGGAGTACGCGTCATTATCAGTAAGGCTCAATATACTTACTCGTAACGGCCTTGTGGGAGTAGATAGAGTATTTTTTTCGTGTCGAATCATAGTTAGTGGTAGAGAGTTTTTCGCTAGATTGATAGAATTTCCGATGGCCGATTATGATGTGGTCCTAGGTATGGATTGGTTGAAGGATTAATATGCTAGAATAGACTGCCATATTGGCCGGATTATTTTTGGTATTCCCGGCGAACTAAAGTTTTTATTTTTCAGAGACGAAGTTGAACCTTCTCCTCCAGTCTTACGGATGGCAGTAGCAGAGGCAGTTCGGTTTGCTAGAATAATAGAAGAGTTTGCTGACGTATTTCCCGAAGAACTTTCAGGCATGCCCCCAGAGAGAGAATAGAGTTCACTATTGATTTGCTTCCAGGGACGGCACCGGTATCAGAGAGAGTCTACAGGATGACACCTTCAGAGTTAGAGATTTTGTACAAGATGATTGAAGAACTTAGAACCAAGGGATTCATTCGTACTAGCGGATCGCCGTGGGAAGCCTCGATGCTTCTTGTGAAAAAGAAGGATGGTACGTCAAGATTATGTGTTGATTATCTTACCTTGAACTCTGTAACAATCAAGAACAGATATCCTCTACCAAGGATAGATGACTTATTTGATCAGCTCAGGGGAGCGGCAGTATTCTCGAAGATTGACTTGCGATCAGGGTACCATCAGATCAGAGTTAGAAAGTAAGACATCCAGAAGATAGCATTCAAATCAAGATATGGGCATTCAAAGTTCCTTGTTATGCCATTTGGAGCGACCAATGCGCCAGCCGTATTCATGGACCTCATAAATCGTATCTTCATGCCCTATTTGGACCAATTCGTGGTAGTGTCTATAGACGACATCTTAGTCTATAACAAGAGTGAAGCGAAGCATGAGCAGCATCTCCGAGTGGTCCTTCAGATTCTTAGAGAGCACCAATTGTACGCAAAGTTCAGTAAGTGCAAGTTTTTGCTTGATCGCATATCGTACTTAGGTTATATCATCCCCAGAGGTGGAGTAGAAGTTGACCCCCAAAAGATAGTGGCCATAGAGTCACGGCCAGTACCCAGTATAGTCGCCGAGGTTCGTAGTTTTCTTGGATTAGTCGGCTCTTACCGGCGGTTCATATCAGATTTTACTTAGATTTTAGCATCCATGATGCGGTTGACCCGTAAGGATGTACAGTTTGCTTGGACATCAGAGTGTCAGAGTTCATTTGAGAAGTTGAAGTAAGGATTGATGACGTCCCCCATTCTCACTCTTCCAGATGGGACTGGAGGATTTTAAGTTTATTGTAATGCTTCCAGTAAAGGATTGGGATGCGTCTTGATGCAACATAGTAAGGTAGTAGTTTATGCATCACATCAGCTTCGTGATCATGAGAGAAATTATCCAACCCATGACTTGGAATTACCAGCGGTGGTTTTTGCAATTAAGCTTTGGAGGCATTATTTATATGGAAATCGGGTGGAGATTTTTACCGACCATAAGAGTCTTAAGTATGTGTTTACTCAGAAGGATCTTAATATGCATCAAAGAAGATGGCTAGAGCTACTTGTGGATTATGACATCAACCTGCAGTATCATCCCAGGAATGCCAACGTAGTAGCAGATGCATTGAACAGAAGAGCTGTAGTTTATTTTCTAACAGCACAACCAGAGTTATTAGCAGACCTTCAGAAGATGGAAATAGAGATAGTTCTCCCTACCAATGTGGCATTGATAGCCAGCATGCAAGTTCAGTCCAGTATAGTTGAGAGGATCAAGATGGCACAATCAGCGAATTTTAAGCTTCAGCTGCTTAGAGCAGAATGTGTAGCAGGACGGAGAGCAGAGTTATGCATCCATGAGGATAGTACACTCCGACATGGAAGGCATCTTTGTCTACCCAGTGGTGATATCAGACAGGAGATCACGGCAGAGGCTCACAGTTCTCGGTATTCAATTTATCCCGATGGCACGAAGATGTACCGAGACATCCATCAGTATTTCTAGTAGAATGGCATAAAGAGGGAGATAGCCCGATTTGTCTCCCAATGTTTAGTTTGCTAACAAGTTAAGGTTGAACATCAGAGACCAGCTGGACTTCTTCAACCCTTACCGATCCCAGAATAGAAATAGGAGCACATTACCATGGATTTTGTAACTGGGTTACCTAAATCCCCAGCTGCGAGAGATGCTATCTGGGTTATAGTTGATCGACTCACCAAGGTAGCTCATTTTCTCCCTTTCAGGATTGGTCAGTCGACGGATCAGCTAGGAGAGATGTACCTCAGGCAGATTATCAGATTGCATGGAGTGCCAGTTAGTATCATATCAAACAGAGATTCAAGATTCACATCGCACTTTTAGCAAAGTCTTCAAGAGAGTTTGGGGACTCGTCTCAAGTTCAGTTTAGTATATCATCCGCAGACAGATGGTCAGTCAGAACGCACGATTCACTCTTAAAGATTTGTTGCGATCTTGTACATTGGACGTCGGTGGTTCATGGGAAGATCACATGTACCTAGTAGAGTTCTCCTATAACAACAGTTTCCAGGCCAGTATCCAGATGGCATCCTTTGAAGCACTGTATGGCAGAAAGTACAGATCCCCGTTAGCCTGGGATGATATAGGTGAGAGGCAGATGCTTGGTCCAGAGATGGTTACACAGACAATCGAGGTGGTCAGACAAGTCAGAGATCATCTTCGAGTTGCCCAAGATCGCCAGCGTCATTGGGCAAATTCTCATCGACGTCCCCTTGAGTTTTCAGTCGACGACTACGTGTTCCTTAGGATCTCGCCTACCCGTGGCGTCATTCGATTCGGCATACGGAGAAAGCTTAGTCCTAGGTATATAGGGCCGTTTGACATTCTCGAACGAGTAGTTGATGTGTCATATCTTCTTGCTCTTCCGTCGTCGTTACGTGAGGTACATAACGTGTTCCATGTATCCCAATTACGACGGTATATCCCGAATCTGAGCCATGTCCTTGATCATTCGGAATTGGTTGTTGGAACCAACCTTTCGTATGAGGAAATGTCCGTATCCATATTGGACCGAAGAGAGAAGGTACTCAAGAATAAGACTATTAGTTTAGTCCGTGTTGCTTGGGGTCACCACTCTTTAAGTGAGTCAACGTGGGAGCATGAGGATGATATCCGCTCGCGATATCCATACCTGTTTGACTCATAAGGTATATTGTCTTCCTCATGCTTTTAAATTTCTTGCTTGCATGAATGATAGCTTGATTGGTTGCTAGTCGTAGATGGCTTGTGCTTTATGTATAGCTTGCCCCGACATCTCTAGCCTCTTGATTAAATTCCGAGGATGGAATTCTTTTAAGGTGGGTAGAGTTGTCACTCTCATTTTTCCTTATACGTATTTCCAGTATACGTATACAGATTTTGACCCGTATTTTATTTACTGTATTTTCGTATTTCTTTATGGCTTGCCTTGATGTATCTTGACTAGGGTTGGCCTTGGGTTGGTTTGGTCTAACTTGACTTGTTATGGTTGGCTTGGTTTGGTTTATTTTGATGGTGGCTCAACATGTTGAACCATCCCCTCTCTTTATAAAACCCCAACTACTTTCTCTCTCTTTCTTTACTCTTCATTACTTCTTCTTCTTCCTCATAACTCTCTCCACCTACCAAGAAACCCTAGGCAAGTACAACTTGCTTCATGGAGGAATCTAATTCTATTTGTTCTATTGTCTTTCTTACATGATTCTATGATACTTTAGAACTTGGCATTTTTCAATTTGGTGGACATTTTCTTGTAGATCAATGTTTATGTTATTCTCGGTTTTTCTGGGTTTTGATCTATCAAACTTATTTGTTTTCAAAATCTAGTTGGTCCATGTTGTAGAGGATTTCGTTCTACCCCATTTTGACCTATTAGAGTCTAGATTTTGACTAAAATTGAAGGATTTACGAAGCTTGGAAATCATGAACTCCATGACCATCTCTCTCGGATTCTTGGAGAAGATGAGCAGTCTGGCCGTATGAGTTCTCGTCCGCATGCAGTCTTGTGGATCGCCTTGGTCCTGCGGACCGCATGAGTCTGACCGCGTGAGTTCTCGGTCGCATACAGTCCTACGAACCGCCTTGGTCCTACGGACCGCATGAGTCTGGCCGTATGAGTCTTGGTCGCATGCAGTCCTACAGACTGCCTGGGTCCTGCAGACCGCACGAGTCTGACCGTATGAGTCTGGCCGCGTGAGTCTGGCTGCATGAGTCTTAGTCACATGCAGTCGTACGGACTCCTGGGTCCTGCAGACCGCATGAGTCTGACCGCATGAGTCTGGCCGTATGAGTCTTGGCCACATGCAGTCATGCGGACCGCCTTGGTCCTGTGGAACGCATGAGTCTTGGCCGTATGCAGTCCTGCGGACTGCATGAGTCTGGTCCGATGAGTCTTGGCCCCTCTGGTCATGCGGACCGCCTTGGTCATGCAGATCGTATAATCTTTTGATCGCTGCAGTCCTACGGACCGCATGTCTTGGCCGCATGCTTACTTGACCCCCATGCCCTTGCCCCTTGCATGTTCTTTTATTATTATATTGTTTATGTTTTAAATGGTTTGCATCTTGTATTCAGCCTAACTTGTGACTACTCGATTTGATGATTGTGAATCTTGGGCATAACTTGTCTTAATTTAACCCTGAATACGGCATGACAATATGGCTTAAAATAATAACTCTTAATAGTGACCCGTCATGGTGCACTCTTGACAAGTAACTTAACATGATAATTCTTGTTGGTGGTCCGTCGTGACGCACTCTTAACAAGATAAGTTATCTTGATAGTGGCCCGCCGTGACGCACTCTGGACAAGTGATCTTGATAAGTAAACCTGACATGAAATCTAGAATGTTGTTGCGACGGCTATCTTGACATGCTAAGTAATAACTCGTCTTGACACCGTGGGTGATTGTTCTTGAATGTGCTTTACCAGTCTCGTCTCTCATCATGTCTAGGACTTACATCCCTGGTTACCACGGTCAGAGATTCATGCTGAATCTGACTAGGTTAATTACTAGATTGATCAAAGTAGCTCATATAGAGAGATGTTTTCAGTTACAGACGATCCCGTTATCCCGGCCACACCTGATGGACTTGTAGCCTGCCGAGGAGTAGGGCAAATTTCTGGTCCACTGTCATGTGGGGCACTTCTTGAAACAAATAATACGCACTCTGTTATGTGTTGCACTCCAAGTTACCTAATAATTCTTGATAACTCTTACATGAACCTCGCCTGGATAACCTGGATAGCTGCAGGGCTTGTGACTGCCGGAACATCTCATTGCATCTTGCTAGTAACTAGACTTGTGATAACCCTAGTTAGTTAAAGTATCAAGTCGTACTCTTTGCTTGGCCGTGGATATTGGATGGAGTCCAATCCTGTCTAGTCTTGTCTAGGTCCAGTACTTGGCTATCTCAGGGCATGCTTGTTTACGTTTTACTCTTAGCATTAAATGGCCAAAGACCCGGTTCTGTTCAGGCGAAGGGTTTGTAAACCCCGGTCCTTGTTTGGTTTAAGAATTGTAACCTGGCTTCCGGAATAGTTCCTCGTGCTCTCGTCATTTGTTGCCTTATTTACATTTTATGTCTTCTTGTTATTATTCTTGTTTATGTTCTGACATGTTGGTTTTAGTTCTTAAGTGAAGCCTCCCTTGTAGTACTTGCTCTTTCTGGGATCTGACCTAGCTGGTTTTGTATGGCCAAATTTTGGAGTAGCTCTCGAGGATCTCCCAGCCTTCCTGCTAGATGGTAAAAACTAGAAAAAATCCTGGCAACGAGTGGGTTTATTTTGCTCTCCCACTCTAAATTGTAAAATTATTTTTTTGAGGCGTTTAGCCGCCGAGCAAGTGTTAGCTCGTGTTGAATACTTATATTTCTTGTCTGCCTAAGGGCTGTAACATGATTGACAAATCCTAGGGTTGATCATGTATGACTGAAACTCTTGCTAGTTATCGTATTTTGTATGACTAGCTTCATGATCATCTGTATATGAAATGTATGGGATGCCTTACTATTAAATATCTGATGGTCTAACATCTTGTAACTATTATTACTTGCTTGAGATTGAGACACTAGGCTTGATCATAAGAGACTGGTGGCTTGTAGTTAAAACCTCATACATCTAGACAGTCATGACCGTATATCGAGGTGGATTACACTTCTATATACGTAGATGGCTATGTCTGTCCCCCGCTATCTAGTATTCTGGTTCTGGGACGTGACAAAAGAACATCTCAAAAAAAATATTAAAAAAACTAGGTTAGATTGCCAAAAACCCTCATTAGATTCCCACTTTTTGTACTAAAAGTCTCCATGCTCTTAACAATCCAAAAAGTATGAAATATGCTCATTTAGCCCCCAAATGACAATTTAATTATCCTTCCCCTCCCCCCTCCTTCCTCGGCTATTGGAGCTGCGATCGTCGGCGAGGAGGAGGAAGGGGGCGCTCGCCGACGATGAGGAGCAGGGGGGCTGGGGGGTGGGGGATCGCCGGCGAAGGAGGAGGGGTGGGGGTTCATGCGGGGGGTAGGGGGGAGCTCGCTGGCGAGGAGGAGCAAGGGGGTCGGGGGGCTGGGAGAACGCCGGCGAGGGAGGAGGGGAATCGGGCAGGGGGGGTCGGGGGGGCGCTCGCCGGCGAGGGAGGAGGAGGGGGTGGGGGGTCAGGCAGGGGGGGTCGGGGGGGCGCTCGCTGGCGAGGGGGAGCAGGGGGGTCGGGGGGGCTGGGGGATCGTCGGTGAGGGAGGAGGGGGTGGGGGGTCGGGCAGGGGGGTCGGAGGGGGCGCTCGCCGGCGAGGAGGAACAGGGGAGTCGGGGGGGCTCGCCGGCGCCGCCGCAGCCGGTGGGGGGGTAGAGGGGACAGGGGCATTTTAGGTATAAAAAATATTGGAGGGGCCTAATCGAGCGGATTTGTAATCTAAAGAGGGGCAAACTGCCAAAAAATTCTAAAAGGTCTTTCTATGCAAAAGGCGTATATTTAACGAGGGGTTTTTTGTCATTTACCCAAAAAACTAAATCAAAATTTTGAATATATATATTTAGATAATATTATTTAGGTTTATATATTGAACATATTTTAATTAAAATTTGTTCTTTGTAGAACTTTGGATATATGTTTAGATAATACCATAAAGTTAGTTTAAATACCGAATATATTTTTATTAAAATTTGTTATTTATGAAATTTTGGATGTATGTTTAGATAATATCATTTAGTTTTTTTTAAAATATTGAATATATTTTAATTTGAATTTGTTATATATTTGTTCTTAAATAATTGTAAGAATTCTAAGTTATTTTTAAGAAATAAATACAGTGACCTCCTATGTTTCATGAGTATTACAGGAACTACCCATACTTAGAAAATAATTACACTGAGCATCCATCTCATTTATAAATTTTAGGTTTAGCGTAGGTTATTTACACTAACTATCCTAAGTTTTGGATTTATAACACGGGGTACCCCTACTTTTAAACTAATTACATTGACCATCTTCATAATATGCTTTATGTTTATTACACGGGGTATGCCGACTTCAAGATAAAAATAAAAAGCTATAACATTAACTACCCCTATTTTTTATTTTAATTTTTTAAAAAGAGGGTGGTCAGTATAATTATTTTAAAAGTAGGAGTATTCTGTGTGTTATACACCCAAAACTTAGGTGTAGTTTGTGTAAATGAACCTAAATTTTATAAAACATAGGGGTGGTCAGTGTTATAAGTTTTTATAGAAAAAATTAACTATATGGATGGTCCGTGTAATTAGTTTCAAAGTAGGAGTATTTTCTGTAATAAGTGTAAATATAGGGATAGTTAACACAATTTGTCTTATTTTTAAAGTTAGTTATAAGAAATTTAAACTATTTTTATATGAGGATATAAATAATGGCACGTACAATGGTAATTAATTATAAGTATTTAAATATATTTTTATAATTAGTGTGTGATATAAAAACGGCTTGGATGGCTCACTTTTAAACCATTTTCAAGTCGCATTATAATTATAGAGATATAGGAAAAAAAATTACTGGGCAAAAAAACTTTATAGAAATAGACGAGTAGAAAGAAATTTTCAAATATTAGAACCCAAAAAATATTTCTACATGCATTGATGTTGGTGCTTTCTTTACATGGAGAGAGCTTGCTCTCAACATGCCTTGTAAAAGTTTAGTCCCACATCGGAAATGCACCATGAGTTATCTCAACATATATACTTGGTTGTGTTGTTGAGAGATGCACATGGGGTGGTGACCCTAAGGAGGGAACCATGTGGGTGATTTTACTAGGAGGTAAGAATAAGGCTCCAAGGATTAAGCATTAATGCTTTTGTCATTCTCTTGGATTAATTCCATTTGGAGCTAAGCCCCAAAGGGGCTTAGCGACTCGGACTCGGACTCGGGCTCGGGCTCGGACTCGGACTCGGGCTCATGGGCTCATAGACTCGCACCAGGCTGACTGTGCAGACTACAAGTCAGTTATGGAAAGACTGATTCAATGCGATTAATTCAGATCCACTTTTTGTGGGATTTAATTCAATCTTTCCATAAGATTTGAATTAATTTCGTTGCCATCTTTGTGGGATTTAATTCAATCTTTCCATAAGATTTGAATTAATTTCGTTGCTATCTTTGTGGGATTTGAATTAATTTCGTTGCCATCTTTGTGGGATTTGATTCAATCTTTCCATAAGATTTGAATTAATTTCGTTGCCATCTTTGTGGGATTTAATTCAATCTTTCCATAAGATTTGAAATAATTTTATTGCTATCTTTGTGGGATTTAATTCAATCTTTCCAAAACTGAAAAGGCGGTTAGGGTTTCCACCTTCTCTCTATATATACTCTCTTCTGGCCTCCCTTGTGAGGTACTATGAATTTTATAAGTCAGAAAAAATAAGAGAGAGAGCTGCTGCCGCCATTGCCAGTCCATCCGAGGAGTTAGAACAGAGGTGACTTCGAGCGTTCCACAAGTTCTTCAACTTGCTGGTTCCTGGAAGCAATTCGTGTGGGGCGAATCTTGCTTTGAGCAACGGTGTTTTGACACCCCAGCAACTTTTCTTCATCTCTTCTTTCTATATATTATTGTAACTCGTTCTGTCCCAATTGCAACACGTTTGCAAGGAAGAACGAGAGATCTTCTCTTCTCTATTTCTCTCCTTCATATTGTAATCTGGCTATTTGGTTTTTTGTATCATCGTAGATCTTGAGTTTGGTCACTGCAACGTTTTTTTGTGTGACATCTCAGATCTCGATTGCATCAGTTTTCCATCTTTGGTCAAGCCCCGGGACTAACAATCTCAAAGCAAGATCCTTGTAGATGGAAAACATTAATGCTTCGCTCGTCCAATCGGACTACTACAAGTTGGAAAAGTTCGATAGAGAGCATTATCAAGTCTGGAAGAGGAAGGTTTATCTAACTCCAGGCCACTGGATCTACTGTCACAATCAATACGGCTACCAAACTCCAGGCCAAATGGAGAAGGGAAAATAGCATCTGCAGGCTTCTCATCCTGAATGCTATAAAGGATTTCCTGGCAGAATCCTACTCGAAGAAGGAATTTGCCAGAGACATATGGGAGTCTGTGGAAAATTTGTATGAAGAAGACAGGAACAGGAGCAAGATGTCTGTGGTTGAAAAATATCACAAATTGCTCTTCGAGGACGAGAAGTCCATGTTGCCATAGGTGAAGGAATTTCTGAAGCTGCGTCAGAAACTGGAAGACGAAGAGATGCCCCTTCCCGACAAGTTTATCGTTGGTGGGATCGTCTTAAAACTTCCTGCTGGATGGAGTACCTTCTATGCAAGGATGCTCAGAAAGAAGCTAGACATTAGCTTGGGAGATCTACTTCAAGAGATCCATGTTGAGGATGAGATGCATTCCCAACAGAAGATGGACACTCTGTCCAAACAGTTGGCTAAGGCCAATCTAGTGCAGACAAGAGATCCCAAGGGGAAGCAGGCGACTTCTCACAAGAAGAAGGACTTCACCAATCTAAAAGTGAAGGGTCCTTCATTCAAGCAACAGAAGTCCAAGTCCCAAGTGACTTGTTTCAATTGTGGCAAGAAAGGCCACTACAAGAGTGAATGCAGATCCAAGCCTAAACAATCAGAGAAAGGTGAGCCTAGTAAGGTTTCATTGGTGTCTAACATTGTTGCTATGATCGCACAGGTCACAACTGTGGGGGTTGACTCTGACTGGTGGATAGACACTGGTGCGACTTGCTATGTCTGTTCTGGCAAGGAATGGTTCGTCACGTACTAGCCGATATCTGAGAAGGTTGTCATAGCAAACCAGGCCCAAGCTAAAGTTCTGGAGATCGGGACTGTGGAGCGGAAACTCACTTCTGGGAACACTCTGACGCTTCAAGGTGTGAAGCATGTTCCGGTGATTGCCAAGAACCTGATCTCTGGGAGCCTGCTCTGCAATGCAGGCTTGAGGATGGACATCAATGCTGGTCAAATGGTGATGTCCAAGAAGGGAACATACTTCGGGAAGGCTTACCAAACCGAAAGAATGTTTAAAATTCAGCTTGTCAACCAGTTTGATGACATTAATGCTGTTGCATTTTCTGATTATTCTCTTGAGTTGTGGCATAATAGACTAGGACATGCTCATTGTAAAAGAATTAACAAAATGACTAGGACTTATCTCCAAATGTGGGGGTAAGGTGGAGAAGTGTGAAGTATGTGCTCAGACGAAGATTACAAGGAAACTCTTTCATCGGGTCAATCGAAGCACAGATCTTCTGGAGTTAGTACATTCCAATATCTGTGACTTCAAACATTTCTTCACGAAGGCCGGGATGAAGTATTTCATAACCTTCATCGACGACTTCTCAAAATACGCGTTCGTCTACTTGCTCAAGACTAAAGACGAAGCTTTCGAGAAGTTCAGAGAGTTCTGGGCCGAAGCTGAATGGCAGACTGGACAACTCAAGAGGTTGAGAAGTGATCGAGGTGGGGAGTACAGGTCTCATGACTTTGCATCATTCTGCAAATAACATGGAATCATATGCGAGACTACTGCTCCATATTCTCCTCAATCCAATGGAGTAGCAGAGAGAAAGAACCGAACATTAACAGAAATGATGAATTCAATGCTGCTTACTACAGGTCTTCCAAAATGCTACTGGGGAGAAGCTGCATTAACGGCCACTTTCATTCTGAATAGAGTGCCATATGCAACTTCGGACGTAACTCCACATGAACTCTGGTTCAAAGTCAGACCAATCTTGAATGTCATTCGAGTGTGGGGGTGTCTGGCGTATGTGAAGCTCCCAGATCTGAAGATTTAGAAGCTGGGGACAAGGACTACGAAGACGATCTTCTTGGGGTATGCCGAGAAAAGTGATGCTCGGAGATTTCTTAATATTGAGTCAAATTATATCATCGAATCTCGCGATGCTGAATACAAGTTTGCAAAAGACAAAAATATTGTTCTTTCGGACATTCCGGAAAATAATGTAGGTGCAAATGAGACTGAAATCTCATATGGGCCAGTAGTCCAAGAAGAAGCTGTTGTTGATGAAACAACTCTTGTACCAGAACTCGCAGAGCCGTCAGCAAAGCGAGCGAGGAGACCTAAAGACTTCGGAGATGACTTTATCACCTATCATGTGGAAGCAGATCCGCTTACCTATGATGAGACGATGAAAACCAGAGATGCTATCTTCTGGAAGGAGGCAGTGAATGACGAGTTTGACTCTATCACCTCCAATAACACATGGGTGTTGGTAGATCTACCTGAAGGAGAAAAACCCATCGGATGTAAATGGATCTTCAAGAAGAAGATGAAGGCAGATGGAACTATTGACAAGTTCAAGGCCAGGCTAGTAGCCAAGGGATTTTCTCAGAAACAGGGGATAGACTACTTTGATACGTACGCTCCAGTAGCTCGGATGACCACCATCAGGATGTTAATCGCTCTAGCAGCTATACATATGTTGGTGATATATCAGATGGATGTAAAGACAGCATTCCTGAATGGGGAGCTGACCGAAGAGATTTACATGCAACAGCCAGATGGATTTGTCGTCAAAGGTCTTGAAAACAAAGTCTGCAAGTTGGTGAAATCATTGTATGGTTTGAAGCAAGCTCCCAAGATGTGGCATGAGAAGTTTGACAAAGTTATTAGGTCAAACGGCTACAGAGTCAGCGAGACGGACAAATATGTTTACACAAAGTTCGCTGATGGAAGATGAGTCATCGTTAGTCAGTACGTGGACGATATGCTAATCCTAGGGACGGATATAGGCTGTGTCACGGAGACAAAGAAGTTCCTCTCAACCAAGTTCAGCATGAAGGACTTGGGGGATACAGATGTCATCTTGGGCATAAAGATCATCCGGACAGACACTGGAGTAGTGCTGTCACAATCTCACTACATTGAGAAGATTCTCACACGCTATGGGTATAAGGATCTTCCAGGGATCGATACGCCATACAGGTGTGATCAGAAGCTGAAGCCAAACTCGAGGAAAAGCGTCAGGCAGCTGGAGTATTCTAACATTATCAGAAGTTTGATGTACGCAACCACTACCACAAGGCCTGACATAGCTTTCGCCGTGGGAATGCTGAGTCAGTTCACTAGAAACCTAGGGATTGATCACTGGAAAGATGTGAAGCGGGTGATGAGATATCTCAAGAAGACTCAGACATATGTACTGCACTACAACGGGTATCCGACAGTAGTGGAAGTCTTCAGTGATGCTAGCTGGTGTTCAGAGGTGGAAAGCGAGAGATCCACAGGTGGATATGTCTTTTCATTGGGTGGAGCTGCTATATCGTGGAAGTCGAAGAAGCAGACTATACTCTCTCGTTCCTCTATGGAATCTGAATTCTATGCACTTGAAACTGCAGCAGATGAAGCAGAATGGCTTCGAGAGCTCATGTATGATCTTCCAGTGGTTGGGGCTCAGATACCGGCGATACCGATATACTGTGACAACCAGGCGAATGCGGCGGTGGCATCAAATGACCTCTTCAACGGGAAGAAGAGGACTGTACGGTTGAAGCACAGGGAAGTACACGATCTTATCAAAAGAGGTGTAATTGCAGTGATTGATGTTCGGAGTTAGGAGAACCTGGCAGATCCGTTCACAAAGGGCCTCAAGCGCCAGTTGGTCAATGACACAGCTTGTAAAATGGGCTTGAAGGCATTCTGATAGTGTGTCTTTGTAATCCTACCATAAAGTTTTATGCTATTAGTTCAAAGAGAAATCTACTTGGCATCTAACTTTTGGTTCAAAGGAGGATCACTGACTGGAAAACTATCAGGTAACAGTGGGTACTTATTCTCTGGAACATGGAAGGGATACGAACCCATAACCACTGTTGTCTACTATGTATTTTCTGCGAAAAAAACAGATCCTGTGGAAGGTTGGCTTAAACGGCTTAATGAGTTCTCAGGCAGAGTGAATGCCTGGTGTGCTTTACAGGAAGCACGGTAGAGCAGCACTACAAGGAGTAAAATTTCATGCTACAGTGGGGTAACTCCACCATGAGGTTCCCAGGTCTGGGGTAATGCCTCGGCTTTGCAAGCCAAGTCATAGCGACATAGTACCACAAATAGGCAGGTAGCCTAATGCTGTATGACGTAATTAAAGAGTTGTAGACAGTACTACAAAGGGGAGGATGGCCCCATGTTACAGTGGCACGACACCACGATGAGGTACCCAGGTAGGGGTAAAGCCTCGGCCTTGCAAGCCATGTCGTTGCGGCGTAACACCGCAAGGAAGCCTTAGGCTTCATGCTGAGTAGATTGGCACTACAAAGAGGCTGAGACCTCATGCTTCAGTAGTATGACACTACGATGAGGTTCCCAGGTAGGGGTAATGCCTCGGCTTCAGGCCATGTCATAGCGGCTTAGCACCACAAGGAAGCGCAAGGCTTCATGCCATGTCTCTTTAATAAAGAACTCACCTATAGTGTATGGAAAGAGATATCAGGCCGTCTCTTGAAGGTAAACTTGTAGACGTCCAAAATTATACACTGAAACCAGGCTGGCACAGGGCCTTTAATGTACAGCCAGAAGCACACGTAACTACACTTTGTGAGTGGAAAGAATTTCAATTGTGGTGCAGAATTTAAGGCATAGTCCATTCTTGTATCACATTGTTATTTAACCCATGCGGGATGATTCAAGTCGTCAGCGACATCTATCCTAATGCAAAATAGACAGTTACTGTGGGGAACGCTCAACCCTGGACACATATATATGTTGTGATATGTGGGGGATTGTTGGTGCTTTCTTTACATGGAGAGAACTTGCTCTCAACATGCCTTGTAAAAGTTTAGTCCCACATCGGAAATGCACCATGAGTTATCTCAACATATATACTTGGTTGTGTTGTTGAGAGATGCACATGGGGTGGTGACTCTAAGGAGGGAACCATGTGGGTGATTTTACTAGGAGGTAAGAATAAGGCTCCAAGGATTACGCATTAATGCTTTTGTCATTCTCTTGGATTAATTCCATTTGGAGCTAAGCCCCAAAGGGGCTTAGCGACTCGGACTCGGACTCGGACTCGCGCTCGGACTCGGACTCGGGCTCATGGGCTCATAGACTCGTACCAGGCTGACTGTGCAGACTACAAGTCAGTTATGGAAAGACTGATTCAATGCGATTAATTCAGATCCACTTTTTGTGGGATTTAATTCAATCTTTCCATAAGATTTGAATTAATTTCGTTGCCATCTTTGTGGGATTTAATTCAATCTTTTCATAAGATTTGAATTAATTTCGTTGCTATCTTTGTGGGATTTGAATTAATTTCGTTGCCATCTTTGTGGGATTTGATTCAATTTTTTCATAAGATTTGAATTAATTTCGTTGCCATCTTTGTGGGATTTAATTCAATCTTTCCATAAGATTTAAATTAATTTCGTTGCTATCTTTGTGGGATTTAATTCAATCTTTCCATAACTGAAAAGGCGGTTAGGTTTTCCACCCTCTCTCTATATATACTCTCTTCTGGCCTACTTTGTGAGGTACTATGAATTTTATAAGTCAGAAAAAGAGAGAGAGAGAGCTGCTGCCGCCATTGCCAGTCCATCCGAGGAGTCAGAACAGAGGTGACTTCGAGCGTTCCACAAGTTCTTTAACTTGCTGGTTCCTGGAAGCAATTCGTGTGGGGCGAATCTTGCTTTGAGCAACGGTGTTTTGACACCCCAGCAACTTTTCTTCATCTCTTCTTTCTATAGATTATTGTAACTCGTTCTGTCCCAATTGCAACACGTTTGCAAGGAAGAACGAGATATCTTCTCTTCTCTATTTCTCTCCTTCATATTGTAATCTGGCTATTTGGTTTTTTGTATCATCGTAGATCTTGAATTTGATCACTGCAAAAAATTTTTTGTGTGACATCTCAGATCTCGATTGCATCAGTTTTTCATCTTTGGTCAAGCCCCGGGACTAGCAATTGATTCAGCTAGATTGTCTAACGCGGTGTCAGCCTTGGACATGAGGGATCCGGACGGTCGCCTAGACCCAAAGCAAATAAGTTTATAAGTCATTTATATTTTCATCGTTTACGTATAAATTTATTTTTAATTTTTCCCCACGGATACGAACTCATAAATCTTCGTGCGGATTTTGAAAAGTGAAGATACCTCTTTCATAGGATCTACATCGTTGAACTATCCATATGAGAGTATTTTCAACGAATTTTATATTACTTTTTCGGAGCATCACTTTCGTGTCTCCCGGGTGACACTCAAAAAAAGTGATACAGAACTCGTTGAAAATATTGTTATAGAAATAGTTCGACGCTGCGAATCCAACGACGTATGTCTCGTCGTTGTTCCAAGTCCGCACGAAAAAAATGTGAGCTAGTCCATATTAAAAACACATATATTCCCACACACTATGCAAGTTATTTGGAAAAATAAATTAATAGCAGACAACTCGCCATTGATAATGATGATGTGGGTGCTACATCGCCAAAGCCTATATCGATTTGTGTGTTTACTATTCTTAACGAATAAATATTTATGTAGCCAAAGTGCAAAATAAATAAATCATCATAAGATTTGTCAATATGTATCTAGGGGTGAGCATATAACGGTTGAAAACCAAAAACCGAACCGAACCGAACCGAACCTAAATATCACAAACGGTTCGGTTTTTCGGTTTTCGGTTCGATTTTCGGTTTGAAAATTTGAAAATTTAAAATAACGGTTCGATTTTCGGTTCTTGGTCCGGATAACCGAACCGAACCAAAAACCGATTTAGATATAATAATTTATCAAACTATCATCAATCTACATATACTAATGTTTCGTAAACCCTAACTAAGCGCACTCTCCTCTCCTATTCTCTATCGGTATTTCTTTGAGCACTCTCTCTCTCTACCCTCAATTTATATATACTAATATTTTTTACACTATGTAATATAATAATTCATAAATACAATAAAACCATATTTTTAAAATAAATTATTATTTAAATATGCTCATTTTGTTAAAAATTTTGAAGATCCGACACATTGGGCCATGAAACCGAACCGACCGAAAACCGAACCGAATTAATTCGGTTCGGTTTTGTTCGGTTTTCATAAAAACGGTTCGGTTTTCGGTTTTGAGAAATACGATTTACGGTTATTTCGATTTTCATATATACGGTTCGGTTTGAACCGAACCGAACCGTTGCTCACCCCTATATGTATCTCTATTTACAATTTCGTAAAACTTAGTACTCATTCTTTAATATTACCGAACATTAACGTTATGTTGGTAATTTTTTTGGATATTTTACTCAAAGGAGTCACTGAATGTAGAAGTAGGCATAAACAAGTTTAGATGGAGTTTTTAACAAAATATATGGTTTTTTATTGATGTTACAACGACATGGTCCAAAACAAAGATGAATGGAGGAAAATGTTTCAAACAGTGGACCACAAAATTTTCGATAATGATTTTGTTGCTGTTGTTGTTTCAAACAGTGGTCCAACACATTAATCAACTTTGATGGACGTACCACCAAACAAGGAAAAAAAGAAGAAGAAAAAAGTAAATTATTAGAGCCATATATGAAGAGGCCGCTAGCGAATTGGCACAGTTTATTACTATTTTTTCTTGGGTACTTCCATGAAATAATTGAAATACAATGGTTGTCAGATGTGACAGGAATGTATATGCGTGAACTAATTTTTGTAAGTCGTAGCGGATTGCTAATTCTCGAAAGACCAAAAATAAAAATTACCAAACAGAATATTGGTATTTATTAATATAGTTGTATATATTTTAAAGTCGCAAAGCTCATATAAATTAAAAAAAATTAAAGTTTGTGCCATATAAGTTTGTCTAATCCATAGGTAGACTTCGAATGTCTGATTGTCCTGCCAACTATCATAAATCCGAAGTTTTATAGACATATTTTTATTGATAATTTACATTGCTGCTACACATATTATCCATAATAGGATCTTCTTTCTCCAATATGGAATATTATTTCGAAAATAGTACCCACGGTAGTTGGTCTTGCTTAATTATTGAAGGCTCCGACATAACATATTTTATCCAACAGACACATAATGTCTCGTACTCTTATAATTTCATAAGAAATTTACTGAGTTTGAAGGATATAAGGACAAATGGGCACCATATTAAAACTCTGAGCGAGTCTAATAAGAAATATCTTCGTACATCCTATAGCGTAGAGAACCAAAAATTCGTCTAGAGAGATTCTTTAGCTATTCACTAGGGACATACGTCACTCACATTGGGGATGTCAAGTCATATACTACAAGATCCATAAGCTCAGTCCTAAGGGCCCAATATAAGCCACAAGCCTTCCATAACTTTTAAATTGTGGCATGATCGACCAAGAACACCCCGAGATAATGATAAGAATGATCATAACAAATTCTTATGATCATCTCTTAACAAATTGCAGTATACCTAATTGTCAACTCTGTGTCCTTGATCTCAAGGATTAGTTTATTTCTAAACCATCAATCCTAAATATTGCATATGAATAATCAGTAGCTTATTTTTATTTATTTAGAATTGTATTATTTTCGTATTTTTATGGCTTATATTTATATTATTTAAAACAGTAGTCTTGGCATCTATATTTGTGAATAATTTTTAGTAACTTTGTCATGAGATATCTTAATTAACAGTAAATTTTGTGGACTGTCACTTGATAAGAAGGTATTTTCGTCGTTGGAGGGAAATAGAAAGAAGATTAAAAAAATTTTATTCTAGAATAACGTCGTGAATTATCGTTCCATAAGAACGTCGTGAATTATCGTTCCATAAGAACGTCATGAATCATCGTTCTAGAAAAACGTCGTAAATTAGCATTCCAGAAGAACGTCTTGAATCATCGTTATAGAAGAACGTTGTGAGTTATCATGGCATACTTTCACTTTATCTCATCTCAAGTATGAGAATTGTCCCTTGTATTTCATTACAAATAATTAATTGATGACTATAATAATTATGTATAAATAGCTAGGTCACATATGTCACGTCCCGATTCTGAAGAATCGATAGTCGTCCCCCGGGCGTGATGCCCGTACGAGCCAAAGTTGCGCTCGCACAAGACAATCTTAAGGTTATCTGAAACACAACATCTAATAGAGTATGCAGAGAAATTGAACAACACATTTGGAATAGAAGAAAACTTTACTTCATTGATAATGAACACCATTTACAAGAATCTATTGCAATAGTTGTCGTGCGGGCTTACAACTTGACTCGATTACAAAATGAACGATGATGAGATAGTCGTTCCATATATTACATCCCATTTTACAGCCAAAATATTCAAACCACCTGCTATCTAGGAAAGTCGAGCCATCTTGTTTAAACTAAATGTAGAGTATTCAAAAGGATTGAAACAAGCTTTTGGCTCACAGACGAGGCTTCAAAACACACAAGTGTTGCCTTCAGTTAGGTGGCACGCTCCTCCTGGTTCGTAATACCTGTAGAGAGCGAGGATTAGTACATTTTCGTGTACTAGTGAATGGCTAATTAAATATCACGCTCTCATTTGGTTCAAGAAGTTATATGAAACATGTTAAAAAATTAGTGGTATTTTTAGCCATAGTGAATTTCATGCAAGCAGATGATAGCCACAATACCATAAACTATGCGAGAACTTAGCTACGGCAGAGCGTGCCGTTGCAATGTGTAGCATGTTCTTCCCAGTCAATTGTTATCATTTACTACCGTAGTATGTAAATGTATATGTAAAGGTCACTGACACCACAAGCCATCCCGGACTATAGCTTGGTTGAGATGGCGATTCTTTCAGCGCAAGTAGCGAGCCCCGCTGAAAGCTCCCGAATAACCCATGTTAGTATCCAGCACAGCTATCATGTTTCCTTCTAGGTCAAATCGGTCTCGTGGTCCCTGGGTTCTTTGTTCGAGAAAACTTTACCTTGTGCACAAGTTATCCATGACCGTGCAAGACCAAACTAGTTACTCAAGCATGGTCTAACATAAGAATTTAACTATTTTTATCATGTCCTGCCTTATCGTGGCAACATTTATTCAATGAATCAGTATTTTTCTTAACACGGTTCTATAGCATGAATAACATAACAAACAAGTAGAAATTTCATGGCATAACACTTTTATAGCGAGTGTATGTGAGAAATCGTACAACAGTTCATTGAAAATAAGCATTCGTGTTCTTGCATATTCAACTAACATTCTATCGATTGATTGGAGAACAAGAGGATCAAAGGAAAACAAAGGGTCCAACCAGTCATCTTGATTGTTAAGGTGAGAGGAAAAAAAGGTCGGTTGTGCTAGACGGAGCCTACATGATCACCTGAAATCGCATAAGCAATGGATCAACAATCTTTCCTTCTATTCTGAGTTCGATATGAAATGTGAAGTTTGAAGAACGCAAGTAATAAATTCTATTAAAAATATTCACGAAAATACATTCATAAAATCAAAACCAAAGAAGCAAGTATGGCATAAAAAATTGAGCAATAGGAGGTCTCTTCCGACTCAGCCGCAGAGCCCATCCTCGTGGTGCAGCACGTTGAATATGGGACTTGATTCTGAAGAAGTCATTCCATAATGAGGAAATGATCTTAATTCGGTCGATCCAGATCAATCAATAGCAACAGTATTTCTTAACAGAATTCCCTACAAATGAAGAACGGGACACAGTGTTGGGATGGGTACTTCATCTTAACCAACTAAGAAAAAGTTTTGTCCTCGACACTTAAGAATAGAACCTAGCTCTAAGAGAACAATGAAGGAGACTTCTCCTTCATCTCTGTTCGATTTTCCAGGTCGATTCATCAACAGAATGGTTCCTCCAGAGCACTTGAACGAGAGGGCTGGATCTCACGATTACGAAGCAACTTATCCTTACGCTCTAAGATCTGCATAGGTTCTTCCACGTGCGATAAGTCTTCCTTCAGTTCTATCTGACCAAAATCTACCATGTGGCTCAGATCGTGCACATACTTCCGCTACTGAGAGACATGGAAGATATCATGCACATCCGACAGTACTGGTAGCAATACGATCTGTTAGGCTACCGGGGCGACTCGCTTCAGTATTTCGAAAGGACCAACAAATTTTGGACTCAGCTTTCCCTTTGTGCTGAATCTGGTGACTCCTCGCATGGGGGTTACCTTCATAAACACGTGATCGCCTTCCAAGAACTCAAGGGGTCGTCGGTGGACGTTGGTATAGCTTTTTTTTGATTCTGTGCTACTTTTAGTCATTCCTGAATAAGCCTGACCTTCTATAAAGTCTGCTCCACCAGCTCTAGGCCAAGAATTTGTCACTCTCTGACTTTATCCCAACAAATGGATATCTGTACTTACGCCCAGACAAAGCTTCGTACGACACCATCTGGATGTTGGATTGATAGTTTTTATTATATGCAAATTCGGCCAAAGATAGATAGACGTTCCAACTTGACTTCAAGCCAATTGCGCATAGGCGTTGCATGTCTTCGAGAATTTGATTCATGTGCTCCGTTTGGCCGTCGGTTTGAGGATGGTAAGCAGTGCTAAACTTTAACTTAGTACCCAGAGCCGACTGAAGGCTACTCCAGAAATGCGACAAAAATCGTCCATCTTGATCTGTGACGATGGATACTGGAACTCTGTTCAGTTGTACTATCTCGTCAAGGCATATCTGAGCCAGGCGATCGAAGCTCCAAGTAACTTTGATGGCAATGCAATGCGTTGACTTGGTTAGTCGATCGACGATGACCCAGACATCATCATTTTTCTGTGGCGTCTTCGGCAAGCCAATAACAAAATCCATACTCACGTGCTTCCACTTCCATTTCAAAATCGCCAGGTTCTGCATCTCCCCGCCCAGCCTCAGATGTTCACCTTTCACCAGCTGACAGGCCATGCATTAAGACACGAAGAGTGCCACATCTATTTTTACTTCGTGCCACCAGAAGGTTATGCGGAGGTCCTTATACATCTTTATACTGCCATGATGCAATGAATACTTTATATAATGCGCCTCTGACATTATTTTCTTTCTGAGTCATGAGTCATCCGGAACACATAGTCGACCAATCAATCGTAGCACGTCGGTTTCATCTTTCGCAAAGTCGATCGTCCTACCAGTTGTAGTTGTGCCAACTGTACTCTCCTGAATCAAACTCGGAGGTCGATGCCCATCTCTTCTAGGTCCCGTAGTAGCTTGTTGGTGGTGGATATCAAGGCAATATATTTTCGACTTAGAGCGTCTGCCACAAAATTTTCTTTACCCGATGTGTATTCGATCGGTAAGTCCTAGTCTTTGATTAGTTGTAGCCAACACCTTTGGTGTAAGTTCAGTTCTTTCTGGGTGTAGAGATACTTAAGACTTTTGTGATCGGTGTAGATGTTGCACGACACGCCAAAAAGGAATTGTTGCCATAATTTTAATGCGACCACAATTGCCTCTAACTCCAAGTCGTGTGTGGAATGATTCTTCTCGTGCGGCTTCAACTGTCTTGAGGCAAAAGATCCTTGCCTTATTGCATGAGCACACATCCCAATCCCTAGCCTGAAACATCATTAAATATTTGAAATCCTTCAGTCCCGTTTGAAGGAGCGATGTAAACCCTGTTATTTTATTTTCAAAAAAATTATTTATTTTATTTTGTTTATTTAAATTTTAAATATTTTGTTTAAAAAATAAATTCTCTTTGAAACTTTGTAAAAAGATAATTTTTTTTATTATTTATGTATTTCAAAAACTAGTTTAAAATTAATGGTTTGAAAGTACTAATTTATTTTAATAAAAATATTTTATTCTTGAATTTTATTATTGACATTACAAAAGATGGTTAGTCATTGTTTTTGCATTTTCAAAATTTTGGTTTCGAAAATGGTTTTAAAAATCATAAGTATTTCTGAACGATAAAAAGATTTGCCAAATTATTTTAAAAAAAGATTTAAATTTATAAAAATATATTTTAAATCATTTTAAAAGTATCAAATATTATTTTAAATTATTATGTGGATCAATTATTAGATTATGATGTAATAAATGTAATTTTGAAATTATTTGATTAATTATTTAATTAATAGTTTAAATATTTTCTAAACAAGTAACCTAATTTATATTTAAATAATTATTTAAATAAATCATGATTTCTTTTAGTTTTAATCCTAATAGAATTTCTCCAGCCAATCATTGTCTTATAACCCATTAATCATATCTTCATTTAAACAAATATATCAATCCTTAGGATTACCAAGTATCCTAAGTACATATGGTCCTATTGGAATCATATCTATAATTAACCATTTCTTATTTGAACTAATCCTAATTCTATCCAAATTAGGTAATCCTAATCATATCTACATTAATTAAATTCTAATCATACTTAAATTAAGCAATCACTACTAATTATATATACCTATTAAACACGTATGAAATAAAATCATCTCTCATATTTGTTTTCCCAAAATTTCTCTCTTTTTCGTCCAAAATAGCCCAAAATTTGTTACAAAACCAACCTCATTTTTTAGAAGATGTAGAAACTTTAAAGGGCAATAACTCCTAACTTTGGACTCCGTTTCACCCCCTCAGTTGTTTCTATTTGAACCGTATTAAGCTTAGATTTGATAATATCTAATTTATTTTAGAAAATTCATAATATATTTTTTTTAAAAATTATTTGAGTGTCAGTTATCCAAAAATTGACGTATCGCACTATTTTCGAGATTCAGGGAGATTCTAAACTCTCTTTTGTGATATGTTTGATGTTTTAGTAAGCTGACACGGAGATCTACAACATATTAAATTTCTAAAACTTAATAAAATTATTTTATATTATATTTAAATCGTAGAACATATAGATGACTAGTGAACCGAATAGATGACTTTGGACTTTCTCTATATTGGGCTTATCTTGGAATCATTGGATGTTATGGATCACGACATCATTACTCTTGGGACCAAATATGACTATATTTTTTGTTCTATTCTATGTCTACATGCTCATGTCACATACATCGACTCCAACTAATTGAGGCAAGTACTTACACTGATTACTTTCATTTTCTGATAGTTTTTTCATTACATGTTATACATATGCATCTCTTATTTTCTGACAAGTTTGTTACACGGAGTAATATTTTATGGATTCATTTTGAGTATATTGTTTTCCTACTGGACTGGCTTATCAAGACTCTCTTACAGGCATCACTTATATTTATTTGGCTGGTCTTATATCTTGATTTACATGTTGGGACTTGGATCCATTGCTACTAGTGGGGCATAAAAATATCTTAGTAGACATGTGAACATTCCCAAATGTCACGACCCGCTCCCACTTTTGGGATACGAGTACGTGGCCAAGTCTAGCCTACGACGTAACATCGACGGAAGTACGCTGTCTAAACCTCAATAAAAATCATCAACATAATATTTACTCACAAAATTATTTATTTGCTCATTCACAATAACTATTCTATTTACTAATCCAATAATAAATCAAAATGACTTTTAGAAATACATTCGCTAAATATTAATTTCATGAACTATCTAATCTATTTAGAATCTAAGCTCGGCCTCCAAAAATCTATATCTCCTCCAACAAGGTTTCAAGTGCTAAGGGTAGCAACAGACTAAGCTAAAAAAATAGGTTTACAATCAATAATGGAACAACTACAAGTCTAGCCATCACAATACAAGTACAAGATAATGTAATATAACAATAAACATGGAGAACAAGGATAAAGAAAAAATATATGTACAATATGATCAAGAAATCATGCAATAAAAGAAACTAATAAAGGAAATAGAAAATATGACAAGTTGAAGAAACTCATGTAATCAATAATAGTGCACGTGTCATGAGAAGTACAATGTTCCTATACGTGGAAGGCTTGGGCGAATGATGAGGATATAAACGGCCCGCCCCCATAAACGGGAGGATTGCCAATAATACAATCAGGCTTTTTTCACGTGCACAGTAATTGTACCTCTGTAATATCCATACCTCACAATCATGTAAACATAGTCACGATAACGATAAAAAAAATATAAACATTTAATCAATCATTAGACTCTCGTATGTGTGTAAACAATCAAGACATGGAAAATAGTATGTATAAGTGAAATACAACAATATAAAGTAATTGTACATGAAAGCATAAACAAGTACTTGCCTCGGTTTGATTGGAGTCGATATTCGCAATATGATCTTGTTGGCACAGAATATTTTTAGATGTCAAAACTATGCAAGATGATCTCAGATGATGGAACGGACCGTTCCATGGAGTCCAGAATAGTCAAATTAGCTATGATCGATATAAGAAAGTCCAAATTTGTGTGGACACACACAAAAAAGAAGAAGAAATGCTGTCTTTTCTTATTAGCGCAAGGCACCACAAATCGAGTACGCCTGAGAGATCCTGTGCTGAGGATCCCCGAGTACAAAAAGAATTCTGAGGAATGGGACGATGGAGATTGAGCGGCAGTTGCTCCTTTACTCCGTTGACACTCCGATTACAAAAGTGGGAGAAAACCTAAGAAAATTGCTAACTCTCGGCTCACTGGCAAGAATGGCAGTAATTTGGCTCTTGAAATGCTCTCCGTTCTATCTTTTGAAGAGGTATGAGACCCCTTTTTATAGTAGTTTTCGTGCTGGAATGATGTTATACGCCCATGAAAAAATATACTGATTTTTATATGGGCACATAGTCCAGCTCTGGGCGCATAGAGTGTAGGCGCATGCAGACTGCGTGATCGTGGATTGATCGTGGGGTTGACGTGGCCGCATGCTTCGGTGCACGACTGCTCGTGGAGACTGACATGGCCGTATGCTTCGGTGCACGATTGATCGTGCACGATTGATCGTGGGTGTTGACTGAGTCGGGGGGTTGTCCTGACTTGGGCGCATAGCCTGAAACAAGGCTATGTTGTGCCCCCTTCTGGAGGAGTCCAGAGTGGGCGTATAGAAGGTGTATGCCATCAACATGGGTGCATAGCTTACTTTGGTGACTTGGGCGCATGTGGGCTATCCTGGCTTGGGCGCATATGTCTTCCTGGCTTGGGCGTATATGACTCCCTGGCTTGGGTGCATGGTTGTCAAGAATGCTAAAATTTTCATGCTTCTACAAGACCCCCTTCAAAGTTTTTGATACTTGAACGAGTTCGAAATACTTTGAAAGAAGCATGGACCATCTTTTCGTGATGTAATGGGCGCATAGCATAGCTCTCCCTTTGGGTGCATAGAGTTTGGCCAGACTGTTAGAAAGATGGATGTTGAGATCTTTCTAGAAAATCTGAACTAACAGATTCATCGGAGTGGAATTTGACGAGGTCCATCCTTCACGCGTTGTCCACGTCAGGAATTGGTAGTCGCATAATGTGCTAGAGACTAGGTCTTCATGTGAGCGCATAAGCCGTAGTGGGCGCATAGTATGCAGTGGACGCATAGGCACATAGGAGTAGTGGGCGCATAGGAGTAGTGGACGCATAGTGTTTGGCCCATGCCTATAAATAGGCCTTGAAGAGAGAGGATTCATTACTCTCTTTTCCTTCAAAACCAAAAGACTTTTCATCTCTTCTCTGCATGAACCATGTCTCCCAAGGCCGCCAAGAGATCTGCGAAGGCCAAGGGGCTGCACCGAGTGGCTCTCCTCCTGCGACAGCATCCTCTCTAGTCCAAGACCCGATCATGGGTGAGGCTACGCCTCAAAACAAAGTCTTGAGCGTTAATTTGCGACGCTCAGACTTTTCCTCTGCCTGGGCACATGTGCCCAAGGCAACATATTTTTGTGAGCATTCATATGCGCCCACACTGTGGTATGTTATGCACCCACATGCTGCTGCATGTTATGCGCCCACATGTTGTTTGTATGTTTATGCGCTCATATGTTGTTTGGGCGCATAACCCTTTGGGCACATAGGATTCCTCCAGAACTTAGTTTTTTTTCTACAGATCCTGAGTCTGACTTTCTCTTATGTCTTCGCAGTTAACATGGTTGTCCCGGTTCTTGGGGGGATTCCTCTTGGCTCTGCCCGTCATGCTCTGGATTTAAGCCTTATCACCGTAATGGTCACAAAAGCTCAGGTGAAGATCAGCCATGACCAGCCTTCAGTGCGGGTGATTGCTATGCTTTAGCAGGACAAAATATTCTTAAAACAGATGATAAATGATGAGAAGTTTACACTCGGAGAGGCACAGAGCTTTAAGAGACCGTACTTCCTGTTTGGTGACATCTTAGGATTTGAGAACGAAGAGACGATATGTCTAGAAGACCCTCTGGTAGTTAGGTTAAATAACCAAAGGATATGGTTGCCATTGATAAAGCGCCAATACCCTCTGTCATCGTTTACTAATCTGGTTGTGCAGAGGTAGATGAAATGGGACCTGACCCCTGAACTGCATGGGGTCGTTTTTGGCAGGATCCAATTCAACTCTGGTGACCGAAAGATGGACACTTTCAAGTGTGTCAAGGGCTCCACGTCCTACTCCACGAGGGGACTGCATCCTGGGGCCATAATAAACGATGGCCCGACTAATCTTCACCCTTATGTTGTTGAGACTCTCTCCAATCTGATGCTGTCAAAGAAGAAGTCGTATCCGAAAGGGAAGCTGCGGATGGAAGGTTGGAGGTACTCTGTCCCATTCTGGAGCAACCTTACTGGATGGGTGCTCTCGACTTACGAAGCCACCCTAAAAGTAGTCGGCCTTTTTTATGCCGTTAGAGCCACCCAATATGGCATTAAGGTTAACTGCCATATATTTATCTCTTTAGTGGAGTTGTACAACTATCACATGTGTACCTTCTTCACTCCGGGTGGGGAGATGGGTCTGGCTCTTCACGAGATGCAGGCAATATCAAAAGTTCCCTGGTGGGCTGAGCCATACGAAGAATACATCCCCTGTGGGCTCCTAGATTTGGAGAGGGAGAACTCCGAGATGATGGAGGTGTACAAAGAGTTACTCTGTCACCACTTTATCTATCCCCAGGTCACAAAGAAGGGTAAGACTGAGGGATCCCTTCCTCATACGAGGGCCTGAACCAACAACATCTTCATCAGAGAAGAAGGAGACGGCCCAGTCTCTTTCTCGACTCGCAAGCCCTTGACAAAATCTGAGATAGAGCAGTTGATGGCATATCACGGGTCTGTAAACACCGAAGATAGTAATGATCCTAAGGGGAACTTCCCGGTTTATCATTTCTTCAGGCAGGCCGAGGTCAAGCTGTCAGAAAAGGCGGTGCTAGCCGCTTTCCTGATGACATGGCTTCGTGATTGTATAGTCCCTGGTGGTTCAGGGTCTATTAAAAGAATAAGCCAAAGTATGATACTTTCGGCTGTAAAGTTGGCCTTTGGATGCCGGCTTGCCCTGCTTCCTGCGATAGTCTGCGCCATCCAACGGGGCTTGCGACACTTCGTTTTGAACGCGGTGACGCCCGATGGCAGAAAGGATTTTATTAGGACTAAATTTCCTTTTTATTATCTTATGGGATGGCTGGTGCTGCACTATCCCAAATTAATGAATGTTAGGCTGATGGTAGACTCTTTGGCGGGAGATGCCTTCCTTCGGAAATTCAAAGATGCGGATTGGACCGTTACAGGGGTGCCTATTTGCAGGAAGGCTTTGAGTTTCCTGCAGAATTATGAATTCTTCAAAGTGTCGCCTCCATCTGGTAGTGTCCATGCATGAGATACCCTAGTAGATGAGGGAGCAGTTCGGCTACAGCCAGCTCCTTATCTGTCGAATCGTTTTACACGGCAGTTCGGCTACAGCCAGCTCCTCTTGGGCAATCCCATCCCTCATCTGCAGTCGATAGGAAGCCTGATCGACGGGGCACATACATGGGGCTACTATAACGCTGGATGTATGGGGGCAGTTTTTACCCTGCCAGAAGATAAGCCTGACACCCACATGCTCTTTGCTGCTGCCAAGTTCTATATTCAGGTCAATACCTTTTATTCTTGGTATAACCGTGAGCAGAGTTTGATATTGGGGACTAGGCTTACCCCCACTCTTGCAGATATAGGACGAGTGCGTGCAATGGGCGGTCACAGAAAGGAAGGCCCCGCGCCCTCAGCTGAGCCGGTTGTAGTACCACAGCAGAGAGTCGCTCTTGAGGATCCTGTTGTTGTAGTACCTCAGAGAGAGGATACTGAAGAACCTCTTCCCGATATTCCTCACAAGAGGAAAGCTTCCAGCAAGCTGGTTCCATGACCCAAAAGGAAGAAGGTTGTTGTCTCCCGAGGGAGAAAGAAGGTCACGGACGTGAGCGCCGGCTCGCCTCCTCCTAGAAGATCTTTTCGGCAGACGGCGTCGCGGGCCGTTACCATTCGGGAGGTAGATCCCTTCCTAGACTCCATAGCCGTTTTGGTCAAACCGTTAGAAGCTTTCTCACCATTGCGTTTGTCCTTTGTGCAGGACGTTGAAGTCACGACTGCGGCAGGTGCTTCTTCGTCTGAAGAGGTGGACATAACAACAGTGTTCCCTACTCGTCCTCAACCGATGGATGAGGGCGAGTCTTCCTCAGTTGTAAGGCTTGAGCAGAAGGATGATCAGGGCGAAGGCCCAGACCATGATGGCGATCAGAAAGCCAGTCCCTTCTATGACATTTCTTTGGGGCATATGTCTGCGATAGGAGCTGTGATGAAAGACTTGGATAAAAATCAAGTCCAATTAGCTCACCCTCCTCTGGGTATGTTATCTTTGCACCTCTCTTCAGATGAGATTTTTTGACTTCGATTTTGCGTGCTCCTCGTGACGCTGACTGCCATTGTGTATTCCCTTGTAGACAAAGAGAAGGAACCATGCATAGAGATAGCCCAAGATATTGCAGGAGGAAAAAAGGTTGTCCCTGGCTCCTCAGGGGTTGCTGGTGCGGAGGATTTTGTCAGCAAGCCGACATCGGCTGTAGAAGGAGAGGTTGAAAAGCCTCCTGAGGTGTTGTTGTTGAATCTACTCCCGGTCCAGCTGGGGCCATAGAAGATACCCAGCCTGATGCTATTCGAGATCTCGATATTGTTCTTCTTGAACAACCTGGGCCTGCTCTCGGTTTCCCTGAAGCCAAGACCAATGACTTAGCCCAAGTTGGCGCTGAGCATGCCAAAGGTACGAAATTATAACTCTTTCATACTGCCCCTTTTTTGTTACTGATACATATATTATTTTCTTGTCAGGTTCGGCTTCTTATCAGGCATCACTTCCTGGAGTGGAAGAACCTCATCATGCTTCCTCCCCGACGACCTCCACCGAAGACGACGAGATAGCCCATGAAGTTGTCAAAGCTTTATATTCTATCTTGAAAGTAAAGCTTCCTGGGGTCTTGAACCGAAACACCGTCTTTGGCCCTGTGAAAGCCGTTGCTGAATGCCAGGTGGCAGTCCTTGGGATCATCGCCGGCTATGAAGAGCGGGCTAATACTCTAAGGAGGGTTCTGAATGATCTGGAGAGTCAGGTGGCCAAATTTCGGGATGCCAAACAATGGAGCCCGACGTCGCAGTTCTATGCAGAAGACGAGGCCTTAGTCGCGACTCTCACAGAAAGGGGACTACTTTCCAAGCAATGAAGGATGCCCTCGCTCAAGAGATCATTGAATTGGCTGATCAGTATGAGCAGTTCAGCGCTACAAATGAGGCACGTGCTGCTTCAAAGAATAAGCTGGTTGCACAGATTACTGAGAAATATAATCACATTGCACAGATCCAAAGTGAGATTGCTCAACTGGAGGCCAGCTTGAGGACAGCGACGTCTGAACAGGAAGACTATTTGGTTCAGGCTGCTATGATCGCCACAACTTTCGACCACTTAAAAGAACAGCTGGTGAAGTTGGAGGGAGAGCACATGAATCTGATCCCCTTCCAGGATGAGGCTGCTCGTCAAGGAGAGGCACGCCGCTGTGCTACCGCGAAGGCCGAAGCCGAAATTGCGGCTCTAAGGGATAGTATAAATCGATTGTGTATCCCTTAGATTTTCTCTTCTAATAGGCTCAATTAGCCGTCAAGACTCCTATATCTTTTTCTTTTCTCTGTCTTTTGATAGACGTTTTTAATAAAGAATCTTTTGGCTTTCAAAATTTATGAATGAAGTTTGTGAAATATCAGAACTAGAGGTAATGTGGACGTAGTAAGGATATTTCTGGTAGGTATTCCGTTGGAGAATTTGATGTGGACTTATTATCTGTTTTCTATTCAAGGTTCTTGAATATTGATAATAAGTTGAAAGAAGCTGCTTAATAGAGGTAATATGGACGTAATAGTAGAGGATGTTCTATATTTGACCAGAGGTAATATGGGCGTGGAAGGATATATAACATTAGGTAGGAGTGGATAATTCAGAGGTAATATGGACGTGATTATCCTTGATGAATGCTTTGCTCAGAGGTTATATGGATGTGGCAAAATGTTTCTTAATCATCCCACTGGGGAAATAATTATCGAAAAATAGTTCAGAGGTAATATGGACGTAACTTATTTTCGTCAGACCGAGTTTGGGCAGAGTCTAAAACGAAAATAATTTCACTGGAGAATCTTTTTAGAGGACCTATTATCCATGGCGTATTCAAGACTCTTGAAATACGGATAATAGTTAAATATTTTTTAATTACATAAATATTGTACTGTATATTTATATGACTAAAACAGGGTATATGTGAACGCTGTTCATGAAGGTTGTAGAACCCTAGAGGGGGGGTGAATAGGGAAATAAAAATAACTACAGCACAAGAAGCAATATATGACAAATAAAAGGAAAGAGTATGAAGATCAAACACAAGATGTATCATGGTATCCTTGCTTGAGACAATCCAGTCCCGGAACTCTCTCCGGCTTAAATCTACTATTTAATCAAATAGTACACACGAGTTTGGATCCGAAGAACTCGCCAACTTCAACACGAGTTTGGATCCGAAGACTCGCCAACTTCAACACACGAGTTTTCTTATGAAGGCTCACCAACTTCAAACAAATGAGAAGAGAACTTGTTGATCTTCTAACACGTGAAGATCGAAAATTACAACTCTTAAATACTCTAGCACTTTGGGAGAGGATGACAATTAAAAGCTTGGTAGAGTATTAATGGTGGAGCTCTTGGTTGTTTGGAAAATTTATGGCAAGAGTTGGTAAAAGCCTCATGAGAGAGAAGGCTTTCATTTATAGAGAAACCAAGAGTAGGTGGCATTTAATGCTCCTGGATACACCCTGAACGGCATACCGTCGGTATGTACCGGCATACCGTCGGTATACCGGTCACCCAGTAATGGTCATATTAATATCCGTTGGGAGCATTTAATGATGCCATTAATGCTAGTCAAAGCAATTCAAAAATCAAATATTTGTAACCCGGTATACCGTCGGTATGCTGCGGCATACCATCGGTATACCGACGTTTTATCACAGACCGTTTTTAGACAAACAAAACGGTATATCGTCGGTATGCCGACGTTTTGTCACGGAACGTTTTGTGGTCCACAAAACGGTATACCGCCGGTATGCCGACAATTTATCACAGAAAGTTTGTGGACGATAAGAACGGTATACCGCCGGTGTGCCGGAGCATGTCGCCGGTATACCTCTCTGTAAGATATTGATTTTTGACTTATGCTTTTAGTTTGTCATCCAATCCTTAAGTGTTTACAGATATACCTAGACCTTGTACGGACTCGAAATCTTTAAGCAGTGAAGAAGCCGTCTATGCAAGGATCGCCGGTATTTGCTTCAGTCTTCAATGCAATGGATGGTAGTACTTGAGAGGATAGACTTTATGTAGTAGAGCTTCTGAGAAGATATGAATCTGAAGACATAGAAAACTAAACTACGAAGATGCTGTTAATATATCAAAATAAAATGTGCCAACAATCTCCCCCATTTTGATAATTGACAAAATAGAGAGACAGCATCTTCAGGGAGTAGCTCCCCCGTAGGAAGACAACTCCCCCTCAATACGTTTTCTCTCCCTTCGTCACTTACTCAAAGATGGAAAAAAAATGATAAAGATAGCATAATTATGGAGCACAGTAACATAGATAGAAGCATGTATTGATAGATAAGAAGGAAACTGAATACATGCACGATATCCATAACAAACTGCAAAAGACCCAATTAAAAACTCTCCTCTACGAGAGTCTAGCAAGACTGTAAAAACAGATAATAAGTCACAACCAACCTATGGTCCCCGAAGGACGTTAAAAGACAGAAAAAGACACAAACACAAACACGCTAAGACAACCATTTATTCGACACCACCATCAAAAGGAAGCAACCCCTACTCGTCAGCCGGATCATCCCCACCATCCTGAGCCTGGTAAAAAGTGCCAAAAGGATCAATGCCATCCGGGTACATAAAACCGTAGGCATTAGGATCGAAAAAGCGGGAGGCCTAGTACATTGGATCCTGAAGATTCAGATCCAGAAAAGCGTCCCGGTCCTGAAGAGTGTGCTGAATGAAATAGGCCTGGTCATGGAAGCGGGACTGAATTAGAGTGCCAAGGCCACGAGTGTTGGCGCGCATCTGCTCCTCCGCCTGAGCCATACGCATGTCGAAGTGCTGCTGAGTCAGCGGCATGTAGCGGCCAGAGGTAGGAGGAGTAGAGGTGGGTGCGGCAGGAGTGGAAGCTGGCGGCTCTTGGGAGGAGGAGGCACGGGATGTGGAGGCACCACCGATAGAGCGAAAAACAGCGACGAAGTATGGGACGCCGTCCGAGTAGCATAGGGAGAGGTCGACTTGCTTGGCTTCCAAAATAAGAGTGATAAAGGAGCCATAGTAGAGATTCTGTTTCTCCGCTGGCAGGACGCCGAAGAAAGCATGGAGAATGAGAAGGGCTTCTTCGAGTACAAGTAGTACATGCATACCAAGGCGTCCCCAGTGATGGCGTCATAGTTTCCGTCCTTAGGATAGAGTGTGTGGCACACAATCCTATGGAGCTCGTAGTAAAACGGCTCCAGTTGAGCGAAAAGAGCAGGGATAGCAGGAGGGTTGGGGCCCTTGCAAATAATGGCACATAATTCGTCAAAGGGGACCACTGACAAAGAATGAAGAGCAGGCAAGCTCGGTAGAGCTTTTCCTCTGTCCGGGACACCAAGAATGCTAGAGATATCACGAGCCGTCAGGCAAAAATGATGGTCGTTGACCATCGTCTCAATGGCTCCGTTCTCCATGTCTGGGATCATGTTACAGTAGAAGAGACGAACGACGGCGGGGTAGACAGGCACCTGACGCCAAAGAAGAGAGGATAGTCCAGCCGCGTCGAAGAGAGAAACATGGCCGAGGAAGAGATTCCAGTTAATGGCGAGACCTTTGTACACGTTATGCTGCATGAAGTGGTGAAACCAAGACTCGGCAGCCAGGGAAGAGGTAAAGACCCGCTGATCGTAGCCATGGGGAAGAGCCACCGGGGTGAAGGGATTCGAAGTGACGGAGGAGGAACGAGCACGCTTGGGGGCCGCTATTGGAAGAAAAAGATTGGTGGAGAAGGAAGTAGTGTTTTGTGAGAAGTGTAGGAGGAAGAGGAAGACAAATAGGGTTTTTAAAGTAGAAGGATGGAAGGGAACGGTTATGGAGTTGGAAAGGAAAAGGTTGGGTTGGAAATGATGGAGATAAATGGAGATAAAAGAGGAGTTATGGGAAAGTGGAAGGGATGGGTAGTTAATATGATGGTAAGTTTTGATAAGGGGAAGAGGAGAGAAGTTATGGGGAAGTGGAAGGAGGTGGTTAATAAAGAGAGAAGTGATTTGATGTGATGGGTATTAATGAGAAGAGAAAGAATAAAGAGAGAAGGGAAAAGAGAGGTGGGCCCATGCTGGTAATGACACAGCAGTCCGCCGTGCACCGGTATACCGCCGGTATGCCGGTGTATGCCGACGGTATACCGAAGTTTGACACAGAACCTAATTCTGAGCCAAAAACGGCATGCCGTCGGTATACCGTAGTATACCGTCGGTGTGCCGGCCGAGAAGAACTATAAGTCCATGTTTAAAATGCCTAATTCTTGGCAAAGAAAAACGAAGCGATCTTCCGGGAACGGTTTGGTGAAAATATCGGCTAACTGATAAGTATTGTCAATAAATTCAAGACGAATATCTCCCTTTTGTTGATGGTCACGAAGAAAATGGTGTCTAATTTCAATGTGCTTCATGCGTGAGTGACAAATCGGGTTTTTTGTGAGATTGATTGAGCTAGTGTTATCACATTTAATAGGGGTGCAAGTATGAAAAATGCCATAATCTATAAGTGTTTGTGACATCCAAAGAATTTGTGCACAATAACAACCGGCCGCAATATACTCGGCCTCAGTGGTTGAAAGAGCAACAGAATTTTGTTTCTTACTGAACCACGATACCAAGGATTTCCCAAGGAATTGGCATGTACCGCTAGTGCTTTTTCGGTCAATCTTGCATCCGGCAAAATCTGCATCCGAGAAGCCGTAAAGCTCAAAGGATAAAGATTTTGGATACCAAAGGCCCATGTTCACGGTGCCTTTGAGATATCAAAAAATACGCTTTACGGCACATAAGTGCGATTCCTTTGCATTTGTTTGATAACGTGCACAAAGACATACACTAAACATGATATCAGGACGGCTAGCAGTTAGATAAAGTAAACTATCTATCATACCTCGATACTTACGGATGTCAACCGATGTGCCATCTTCATCATTGTCAAGCTTTGTCGTTGCTTCCATAGGAGTCCTCTTTGATTTGGATGAGTCAAGTTCGAAACGCTTGAGGAGATCCTTTGTATATTTTTCTTGATTGATGAAGGTTCCTTTGGGTCCTTGTTTGATTTGTAATCCCAAAAAGAATGATAGCTCACCCATCATACTCATTTCAAATTTTTTCTGTATAACTTTAGCAAATTCTACACAAAGTGTATTGTTAGTAGAACCAAAAATAATGTCATCGACATAAATTTGAACCAACAAAAGAGTGCCATTATGGGATTTGATAAAAAGTGTTGTGTCAACCTTACCCTTAAAAAAATTGTGAGAAACAAGAAAGGAGCTAAGGCGCTCATACCAAGCACGGGGAGCTTGTTTGAGACCATAAAGGGCTTTGTGGAGTTTGAACACGTGATTAGGAAATTGAAAATTTTCAAAGCCAGGAGGTTGTTTTATAGAAACTTTCTCTTTAATAATACCATTAAGAAAAGCACTCTTAACATCCATTTGAAAGAGTTTAAAATCATTAAAGCAAGCAAAGGCACAAAGCATGCGAATGGATTCAAGACGAGCAACCGGAGCATAGGTTTCGTCATAGTCAATGCCTTCCTCTTGGTTATAGCCTTGAGCAACCAATCGGGCTTTGTCACGAGTCACTAACCTATCTTCATTAAGTTTATTTCTAAACACCCATTTAGTTCCAATAATGGGGTGATTGCTAGGTTTTGGGACAAGTTCCCAAACCTTGTTTCGCTCAAATTGATTTAGCTCTTCTTGCATCGCTATCATCCAAAATTCATCAAGAAAAGCATCACTAATATTTTTAGGCTCTATTTGAGAGATAAAAGCCACGTTCGCACAAAGATCACGAGTTGAGGATCTAGTGCTAACACTGGAGGAAGGATCTCCAATGATAAGTTTCTTAGGATGGTTAGTAACAAATCTCTATTCTTTTGGGAGATCCTTTTGAGGAGGCTCAAGAGGTGGAGACTCTTTTGTTGGAGGAGTCACAACTTCATTGTTAGATGAAGAAGGACGATCTCCAATAGAAGAGTTCTCCAACCCAAACGAGATGTCATTAACATCATCGGAAGAAGAGAATGTAGAAGAATTAAGTTCATTAAAAGAGACATTAATTGACTCTTCGACAACAAGAATTCTTTTATTAAAAACACGAAAACCTTTACTATGCGAAGAGTATCCAAGGAATATTCCTTCATAGGCTTTTTCTTCAAACTTGCCTAGGTTATCCTTGGTATTCAAAATAAAACAATTACAACCAAAAACTTTAAAATATTCAATAGAGGGAATTTTGTCAAACCAAAGCTCATAAGGAGTCTTCTTAGAAATAGGTCTAATCAAGACCCTATTTATAACATGACATGCCGTGTTAACAGCTTCCGTCCAAAAATATTGGGGGAGCTTATATTGGTTTAACATAACCCGGGCCATATCGCCAAGGGTTCTATTCTTTTCTCTCCACAACACCATTTTGTTGAGGAGTACGTGGACAAGCAAAATTATGTCCAAAACTATTCTTTTCACAAAATCTTTTGAAATTGGCATTGTCAAATTCTCCTCCATGATCACTTCTAATCTTGTTAATAGAAAAACCTTTATCATTTTGAACACGTTTACAAAAAGCAACAAATTCATGAAAAGTATCACTTTTGCAAGCAAGAAAAATAACCCAAGTAAATCTCGAAAAATCATCAACCAAAACAAAAGCATAAAGCTTGCCTCCAAGACTGGCAACTGTACTAGGACCAAAAAGATCCATATGAATAAGTTGAAGAGGTCTAGAGGTACTCACAGAGTTGATGGATTTGAAGGATAACTTGGTCAACTTACTCTTCTCGCATTCTTCACACACCATATCCTTTTTGAACGGGATACTCGGGAGTCCTCTTACGAGCTTCTTGGTAGCAAGACGAGAAATAGTATCCATGTTGGCATGTCCAAGCCTCATGTGCCAAAGCCAACTCTCATCGTTCTTAGCAACTAAGCACCTGTCATTGTTAGTGTCTTCAAAAAGATATAAAACATAGATATTGTTTTCTCTAATGCCTTCATAAACATTAGATCCACTTGAACTATCGGTAATGAAATATTTGAGCTTAACAAACTTGATATCATAACCATTATCGGTAAGATGACTAATACTAAGAAGATTGTGTTTAAGATTAGTAACAAGACACACATTCTCAATACAAGGAAAAAGAGGGGAACTGATATTACCATTTCCTATAATGTGACCTTTAAGATTGTTACCAAAAGAGACGTGTCCTTTCTTTTTCATCGATAGCGTTGTAAATAATGAAGCATCTCCGGTCATGTGCCGTGAACAACCGCTATCGAGAATCCACTTGCTTCTAGCATGAGAAGGACTCTTCACCTACAACATAAGTTGAAGATGAATATTTTGGTACCCATGATCGTATGGGTCCTTGAGTGTTAGTCTTAGGAACCCACTTAAATACTTTCTTATCAACTGGTTTCCTTGTATGACAATAATTGGTCGTATGTCCAAGCAAGCCACAGTAGTTGCAAATCATAGAGGATTTAGAAGAAGGTGTATGAGAATCATGCATATGTGAATCTCTAGTGCGAAGAGTTCTAACATTAGTATTATGATGATGATAATAAAAAGTATGATGCGAAGTATTTTTCTTAACAAATGGTCCTTTCCTTGTGTTAGAAAAGGATTTGTGTGTAGTGTTCATGTAAGAAGTATGCCTAGCATTGTGATGAGTGTGGAGGTGTCTTGGAGTATGCATGTGAGTAGTGTTCTTATTACCTAGTTTCTTACTCTGTACAAGAAGATCATTATACTTAATAGAAGTATCATATTCTCTCCTATTAGCATCTTGAACCTTATGCATAGCAAATTCATAAGCTCTTCTCATGGATTGAATCTTATCATCCTTTTTCTTGATGGTGACAAGGGATTCTTGAAACTTGAGTCGCAAAGACTCTATCTCATCCGTGTCAGAAACAGGAGATTTTCCCTTTACATCAATAATGATGCTTGAGAGTCTTTCTACTTCAAGTTGAAGAGCATCAACCTCTTTTAGAGACTTCTTGTATTTATTTCTAACACCTTTGTGCTCTTCATGCAATTCAAGGATAGCTTTCTCCAAATCATCATAAGTAAGAGTATTTAAGGAAAGATCATCAAGTACCTCATCGGTTGCCATGAGACACACGTTGGTATTGTGTTTGCACTCTTTGTCGTTGTCGGAGTCGCTTGCGTCACTCTCACACCAAATGCTTGTGTTGGCAAATTTCCTGGAGGACGAGCTTCCCTTGCTAGGCTTCTCGTACTTGCTTGAGTCTTTTCTTATCATCGGACAGTCTCTCTTGATGTGTCCGGGTCTTCTGCATTGATAACACGCCAGATCTTCCTCATTGTCCCGTCTGAAGCGGTTGGCTTTGTTGAATTTAAGGAACTTCCGGAAGTGCTTAGCTGTGAGAGCTATTTCTTCATCGTCGTCCGACTCATTGTCGTCGGAGCTATCCTTGGAGTAGGACTTTGTAACTTTGAGAGCAAGAGACTTCTCCTTCTCTTCGGTCTTCTCCTTCTCCTTCTCTTGTATAGAGGATTCCTCTTGATCCTTCATATCGAGTTCATGAGTCATTAGCTTACCCATGAGGGTCTCAAGGTTCATGACTGTTAGGTCGTTCCCCTCAATGATTGCGGTAGCTTTAGGACTCCAAACTTTTGTCAATCCTCTAAGAATTTTTCTGATCTTTTCATGAGCAGGATATTCCTTACCAAGAGAAGATAGAGGTTTGATAATATCACCAAAACGAGGTAAACATGCAAGTAATAGATTCATCATGCTTCATCTTAAAGGACTCATATTCTTGCGTGAGCCTACTAATCTTGGATTCCTTCACTTGTGAAGTACCCTCGTGTGTGACTTCAAGTAACTTCCAAATCTCATTGGAAGTCTTGCAAGTAGAGATTCTGTTGAATTCACTACTATCGAGAGCATAATAAAGAGCGTTCATAGCCTTGGCATCTCGACTAGCAAGCTTCTTGGTATTTTCAGTAAGTGTGTCCCTAAGGGTGTCAGATGCAATATCCTCAATAACTCTGGAAGGAGTAGGAAGACCATTTATCACACAATCCCATAAATCGAAATATATGGACTTCAGATAGATGCTCATTCTAATCTTTCAGTAGTTATAGTTGGTTCCATCAAATAGGGGAGGCCTATTTGTGGAGTGTCTCTCATTGTGGAAGGTGTTGATACTAGGGTTAGTGGCCATGGATCACTCAAAGGATGTAAATCCAAATCAAGAGAACAAAGCTCTAATTGTAGAACCCTAAAGGGGGGTGAATAGGAAAATAAAAAATAACTAGAGCACAAGAAGCAATATATGACAAATAAAAGAAAAGAGTAAGAAGATCAAACACAAGATGTATCCTGGTATCCTCGTTTGAGGCAATCCAGTCCCGAAACTCTCTCCGGCTTAAATCCACTATTTAATCAAATAGTACACACGAGTTTGGATCCGAAGAACTCGCCAACTTCAATACGAGTTTGGATCCGAAGACTCGCTAACTTCAACACACGAGTTTTCTTACGAAGGCTCGCCAACTTCAAACAAATGAGAAGAGAACTTGTTGATCTTCTAACACGTGAAGATCGAAAATTACAACTCTTAAATACTCTAGCACTTTGGGAGAGGATGACAATTAAAAGCTTGGTAGAGTATTAATGGTGGAGCTCTTGGTTGTTTAGAAAATTTATGGCAAGAGTTGGTAAAAGCCTCATGAGAGAGAAGGCTTTCATTTATAGAGAAACCAAGAGTAGGTGTCATTTAATGCTCCTGGATATAGCCTGAACGGCATACCATCGGTATGCACCGGCATACCATCGGTATATCGGTCACCCAGTAACGGTCATATTAATATCCGTTGGGAGCATTTAATGCTGCCATTAATGCTAGTCAAAGCAATTCAAAAATCAAATATTTGTAAACCGGTATACCGTCGGTATGTCGCGGCATACCGTCGGTATACCGACGTTTTATCACAGAACGTTTTTAGACAAACAAAATGGTATACCGTCGGTATGCCGGGACATACCATCGGTATGCCGACGTTTTGTCACAGAACGTTTTGTGGTCCACAAAATGGTATACCGCCGGTATGCCGGAGCATACTGTCGGTATGCCGACAATTTATCACAGAAAGTTTGTGGACGATAAGAACGGTATATCGCCGATATGCCAGAGCATATCGCCGGTATGCCGCTCTGTAAGATATTAATTTTTGACTTATGCTTTTAGTTTGTCATCCAATCCTTAAGTGTTTACAGATATACCTAGACCTTGTACAGACTCGAAATCTTTAAGCAGTGAGGAAGTCGTCTATGCAAGGATCGCCGGTATTTTTTTCAGTCTTCAATGCAATGGATGGTAGTACTTGAGAGGATAGACTTTATGTAGTAGAGCTTCTGAGAAGATATGAATCTGAAGACATAGAAAACTAAACTGCGAAGATGCTGTTAATATATCAAAATAAAATGTGCCAACAAAGGTTACACATAATATTTCTTCAGGAACTTACCGTTGATCGGCATCATGAGCAAGTCACCATCAGGCTTGGTTAGTCGATACTCACCGTTAGAATACACTGATTCTATAACGAAAGGACCTTCCCATTTAGGATAGAATTTTTCTTTTGTCTTGTGCATCATGACCATTGGTCTTCTAACTGCTAAGACCAGATCACCAACTTGGAAGATTCTTTCCTTCACCTTTTTATTAAAGGCTCTGGAAAGGTGTGCTTGGTATAGCTCAATACGCTGCTGAGCTAATAAGCGGTTTCGTCTAGCGCTTCGAGTTCTTGTAGTCGCAGATGGTAACTTTCTTTGGCAGTCAACTCACTGGCTAAGGCTACTTGAAGAGAGGGAATATGGATTTTTAGGGGAAGAACTACTTCGCTTCCATAAACCAGAGAGAATGGCGTACTGCCTGTTGAAGTCCGTACCGCTGTACGTTAGGCCCAGAGACATTTGTCGAGCTTCATTCCAATCGTGCTTGTTTGAAGACACGAACTTCTTGAGAAGTTTAATGATGGTCTTATTGAAGGCTTCTGCTAACCCATTAGCCGCTGGATTGTAGGTAGTAGAGGCTACATTTTGGATTCGATTCTTATCGCAGAACCGATAGAATACATGGCTCGCGAATTATGGACCATTATCATGGATGATCCTGCGAGGTAGGCCAAAGCGATAGATAACATGATGTTTGATGAAACTGATCACGTTCGACGTCTTCACTTTGGTGAACGGTATAGCTTTCGCTCATTTGGAGAAGTAATCGGTTATACCTAGGATGAACCGATGTCCTCTGGAAGATGGCGGGCTGATTCGGCCTATGATGTCCATACCACCGGCTTCAAAAGGCCAAGATGCTGCCGTCTGGTGTAGAAACTCCGAAGGTTGATAAATAAAGTCGACGTAAAACTGACAAGCCCTACACTTCTTTACATATTCAATAGCATATGCTATCATCGTCGGCCAATAATAACCCATTCGTCTGAGGCAATCTTGTAATTTGGGGCCTGGTTGATCTGCGTCACAAACTCCGTCGTAAGCCTCACGGAGTGTCACAACCCGCACCCTAGGTAGGGGCACAAGTGCGTGACAACGCCCAGCCTACACCGTAAAAATGGCGTAGAACGCTGTAGGTCTACTAGCCAACAAACAGTATATAATAACCTCTCATCTCCGCACGGAGGAATATAGTATGAAATACTGATAAACTCAATCACAATCTAGAAGGAAGAATCATGGCATGAAAACTAGGTAGATAAAAACCACAAGTGCAATATCCAGCTCAACAACAAGAGAAAGAGTCACAGAGTAATATGGTTATATAATCCCAAAATATAATATATCATAACATAAGTAGCAAGCTGGAGACAAGGTCCAGTCCAAAATATCTACTCTAAATAAACTAAGCTAGAGGCTGGTCGGGCGGAGCTAAGCCCTGTTGAACCAAAGTCTCCAAGTCTAAGCCCACTACGTCAACCGGACCGTAGTAGGTACAGCAATCCTCCTCATCGGTATCTGTAATATTTTGTCAACATATCCAGTCAGGATGGAACGAGCACAATCAACTAACAACAGTTCACAAGATATGACAAAAGCTATAAGACTGTAAATAGAGAGTATATACAAGAAATCATAGAATGTACATGTGAGTATCATGGCAAGGTAAGCTATAAATCTAGAGCTAGAACAAGGCAAGGTAAAACTGATCATGGCATGTACAAGAACCAAGAATCATCTATCTAGGTGTGTGAGTACTAGCTACAACATGTGGCCGACTTAGGTCTGTACAAGGTCATGATCTAGCCAATCATACGTGTGATGTAGGATTGGCATTCACAAGGTTCACAAGATATACAAGACGGGTATTGACCACACATCTATACTAGTACTCTCCGTCCCCGACTGGTAGAGTGGATCCAAGCAAGACACGTTACGACACGGGATTCTACGAAAAGGGAGCAAATCTTCTCGAGAATCGGTGTCCATATACTGCACAAGAACTACAAGGGGGCTTGCATAAGATATACCAAGATAACGAGGAATAACATCTCATGTCGGGATCCATGAATACCAATCCGTGTGACCAATGTGTCGAGAACAAGCATATCTACACTAGTTACATGAATTATAACAATTATCATAAATTGGAAAAGTTATCAGAGAATGTACTCGCCTGTAATGTGATGGATAAATCGACTGAGTCCAAAAACAGAGCCTCGAGGACCTATAGATGGAATACTGTATCAATATAATGGTTTGGAAGTGAAATTAAGTCATACTGAGTCAAAATAGGTCAAGACACGTCAAACAAAGTCAATCTAGGTCAAACAAGATTGTACAGGGTCAATCTAAGTTATATTAGGCCTAACAAAGTCAAACTGGATCAATGTAAGTCAAATAAAATTAAACTAGGTCGATTTAAGTCAACAATTGACTTACAGTTGACTTTTGGTCAACTGGTCAACTCTGGTCAACCCTTGGTCAACTTTAGGTCAAACTTGACTAACGTTGACTAACAGTTGACTTTGGGTCAACTGGTCGAGTTTGGTCAAGTTCTAATCAATTTTAGGCTACGGTTGACTTTTGGTCAAAAATAGTCAACTGTGGCCAACCAAGGTCAAAACTAGTCCAAGTCCACTATTCCTAACCATTACCAACCATAATATCCTAATTTTAGCTATATCTTAAATTATTAAACTCATATGTGCTGAAATGGGTATTATCCATACTTATCCCGTTTACCCTTCCCACTCTAACACTAAGGCCAAGTAGCTTTCCCTTAGGAGTTCCATTCCCGGCTTCCTAGGGTAGTAGGATACTAACCTATACTAACATTACCTATCAAGTTTTCTAGGTAAAGTGGACATCCAGTCCATCTTACGACTCATGTTGTCTAATTTTCCATTATCTTGAGTATCATAAGATACTCATTAATATCATGAGATACCATTCTCCTAATCTCAAACGAAATCCCGATTTTAACTTAGGAGCCTACCCACAAACTCTATTTCACAATAGCTAATTCCTATTTCAAATTTGGACACGTTCGACACTCGTATTCTAAATTTACCCTTTCATCCACCATCCAACTATTTCCTATTTCTCTCTATAGCTAAACTCTAACCCACAATTTCTAACTCTCTAATCTCACTCTACATACCCACTCATAGGACATTTTAGGGAGGATATATATGGTTATATATAGGAGTATATATGTAGGTATATATATGTATATTTTGGTATATATATAGGGGGTTTGTGGGGGGTTTAAAGGGCGCTAAAGGGGGGGGGGGCTATAGCTGCTGCTATAGCTGCTACTGCTGCGGTTTTTGCATGCTGCTGCTGGTGCTATTATTGCATGTTGCTGCTGCTGCTGCTATGGCATGCTGTTGGGGAGGGACAGCAGCCCCAAATTCCCACCCCCCCAGCTGCTGTGTTGCTCTACTCTCTCCCTCTCTTCTCACACTCAATCTCTTCCTCTCATTCTCTCTAATTTCCTTTAACTCTCTTCTCTCTAAACTCTCACACATTCATATATATATATATATATATATATATATATATATATATATATATATATATATATATATATATATATATATATATATATATATATATATATACACACACACACACACACACACATACATATCTATAGATACATATATACACACACCCTCACATACATATCTATATATAGACACACACACACACACATGAATATATATATATATATATATATATATATATATATATATATATATATATATATATATATATATATATATATATATATATATTCATGTGTGTGTGTCCATATATATATATATATATATATATATATAAAATATATATATATATATATATATATATATTTTATATATATATATATATATATATATATATATGGACACACACACATGAATATATATATATATATATATATATATATATATATATATATATATATATATATATATATATATATATATATATATATATATATATATATATATTCATGTGTGTGTGTCCATATATATATATATATATATATATATATATATATATATATATATATATATATATATATATATATATATATATATATATATATATATATATATATATAAATATATATATATATATATATATATATATATATATATATATATATATATACATATATATGGACACACACACATGAATATATATATATATATATATATATATATATATATATATATATATATATATATATATATATATATATATATATATGGACACACACACATGAATATATATATATATATATATATATATATATATATATATATATATATATATATATATATATATATATATATATATATATATATATATACATATATATGGACACACACACATGAATATATATATATATATATTTTTTTTTTTTTTGAAAACCCCCCCATTTTATTAATCAAGGCTCGAAGACCGAAGCCTGGAAAAGTATACAAGGCGCAAAATGCCGAAGCCTATACAAGTATACCATCAAAAGAGAACGGAAGGAGGATGGGGGCGGGTAACGAACGGGATCTAGGGGAGAATAGAGGTCCAGAAGGCCCTCGAACTGTGGGTGCACCGGGTGCTCCTTTTACGACATTGGCGGAAGACTTCCCGGATGAGCTGAATGGCTGTGTAGTGGATTCCTTCATATCTAGCTTTGTTACGATTCTTCCAAATGACCCATGTGGCGGCCGCTGCGACGATCTGGTGTCCGTGGGAGGCAGAGGCCCAAGAGAGTGCCAGATCGTGGAAGCGCCCACTGCCTGATGCAATGTTACACAGATGGTTGAGAATCCTCCAAGTGTGACCTGGCAGATCCCCGAGATAGAAGATGTGGTCAATAGACTCCATCTGGCGGTCAGCACAACAGTTGCAGGCTGAGGCTAAGCTGAACCCAATGGTCTTCAGTGTCTCGTCGGTGGGCAGCTTCTGCCTGATGACTCTCCACATCAGCACTGACCACTTCTTAGGAATGCAAGAGTTCCAGTAGGGGGCAATGGTAGGGTTCGGATGCCCAATAACACGAACCGCCCGTCTCGCCGATCGCATCGTAAACGTCCCCGAAGTCTCGATCGACCACCTCCAAGCATCCTCTTCGTTTCTGATTCTAACGTCGCTTCGGCGTATGCTCTCTACGGTTTCGTTTCCGAACCAGTCACGAATTTTATCCCAGTTCCAGTCGTTGCATCTGAGGTCCCACAGATCTCTAATCCTGCCGTTTCTAGGGAGCTCCGTGATGCTTGGGATCAAGTTGTCGCCAATCCATCTCTCCCTGCAGGGATCCGATTGACCGTCACCCAATTGGAGTCTCATAATAGGTTCGGCGCTAGTCCGCCCCTCGAGAATGCGACGCCACGCCGCGGAGGATCGGCTGTTGGAGATGGCTACTGCAGGGTGACAGTGCTTGAAGTATCTGGCCTTCATGAACCTGGTCCATAAGTTGTTGCTGGTCCGGAGGTTCCACCACAGTTTCAACGAGAAAGCTTGCACGATGTTGGAGAGTTTGGTAAAGCCAAGTCCCCCTTCTTCGGTAGGGCGCGCCATAGAATCCCAACTGGCCCAGTGATGCTTGTCCTGACCTTTGTCATGCCCCCAAAAGAAGTTACAAAACGTCTGTTCAATCGATGTTAGAACTTTCTTGGGAGGTGAACACATGGCCAGGATGTGGATTGGGATAGATGTGAGAACATGATTGATAAGAATCATCTTGCCGCCCGGGGATAAAGTGGCATTGTGCTATCCCTCAAGTTTTTTCCTGATTCGAGAAACCAGATCCTCGAAAATGCCGGAGTTAGATCTCCCGTACACAATGGGGCAGCCAAGGTACTTGAAGGGAGGGTGGGTCACGTTGAAGGATGTTAAGTTGGATAGACCGCGGGCGTGCTCACGATCGAAGTTGTGGTGGGCGTAGATGACGCTCTTGGCGGTGTTGACTTTCTGACCGGAGCATCTAGAGTATCTCTGCAGGGTGTGGTTGACCACTTCGACCGCACCAATCTCACCGGACGAGAATATGAGGACATCATCGGCGAAGGCCAGGTGGGTGATGAAGGGGCAGCCGCTGGAAGTATGGTAGTGCTGGAAGTTGGGAGTATTAATCATGTTGTTAAGGTTTCTGCTCAGTGCGTCGGCCGCAATGATGAAAATAGTGGATGAGAGAGGGTCGCCCTGTCGAACACCACGAGTGGATTTGAAAAATCCATCGGCCTGACCGTTGATAACCGTCGAGAACCAGGAGTTGCTAATGGATCTCCACACAGTATTTGTCCAGCTTTCCGAGAATCCGAAAGCTCGTAAGACCCATATAATAAACTGCCAATCCAGTCTGTCATACGCTTTCTCCATGTCGAGCTTGATGGCGATGTTACCCTCTCTAGTTGGAAATTTCATGCATGTGATTAATTCCTGAGCGAGCATGATGTTGTCCTGGATGTTTCTACCGTGAACAAAGCCGCTTTGCTCCTCGGAGATGATTTTGGGAAGTAAACCGGCCATTCTGTTAGCAATAATCTTGGATATGATCTTATTTGTGAAAGTGCAAAGACTGATGGGACGGAAGTTACGGAAAGAATCGGGGTCGGAGTTTTTCGGAATAAGGATCAGCTTGGCACTGGAAATTGCTCTGGGGTAGGTGGCTCCCTCGAAGAATGCGATTGCCGCCTCAGTGATGTCCTGTTTGATAATCTCCCAGCAGGTACGAAAGAACACTCCCGAGAACCCGTCCGGGCCGGGTGCACTGTTCGCATCCAGGGCCCACACCGCGTCGGTCACCTCCTGTGCAGTGGGAAGCAGCTCCAGTTGAGCATTGTCGGAGTCGCTGATGAGATGTGGAATGACATTCAGAAAGGAGTTGTCTTTGTGGACCGTTTCTTTGGTGAATAATTTGGAGTAGAATTCTGCCGCTGCCGCTTGGATGTTCTTTTGGTCAGTAATGATGTTCCCTCTGTCGTCGGTGATTTGATGAATCGAGAGCTGCTTTCTGCGGCCTTTGACACAATCATGAAAATATTTAGAGTTTTTATCCCCTTCGCTGTCCCATTTCAGCCTAGCTTTTTGCTTCCAGAATTCGGTCTCAACTCTGATCCTGAATTTGAGCATCGCTTTGGTGAGGTTCATGGCCGTCCTCGCCGTCGCAGAGCGCTCCGAGGCAAATCCGGCCTCTGCCCGAGAGACGTCGTCTTCAGCCGTCCGTACAGCTTGAAAGATGTCCCCATAGGCTTGTTTGCTCTAAATGATCAAAGCTTTCCTTGTTTCTTTAAGCCTGTTGCTAACTCGGACAAGGGGGTCGGGGGCATCTGCCCGATTCCACGCTTCCTGAACAATATTCAAAAATTGAGGGTGTTCGGTCCAAAAGTTTAGGAATCGGAAGTTCTTCTTGACAGGGTTGTCAGGGTTTTTTAATTCGATCAACAGGGGAGCGTGGTCGGATTCTGAAGTATTGAGGTGGGAAAGACTGGTAGTGAGCCCCATTCCGTCCCAATGGACGTTTGTTAGCGCCCTGTCTAGGCGGGAGTATTGGCGGCGATCTCCGTTCTGCATGTTGCACCAGGTGAAGGCATTGCCGGTGAACTGGAGGGATGATAGGTGGGCGTTGAAGATGAAGTTGTTGAAATCTAACAAGGCTGATGGCGGCGGCGGGCGACCCCCAATTTCTTCGTCTCTGCTGGTGATGGCGTTAAAGTCCCCAACACAGATCCACGGGGAGTCGATGTGGTTGGCATGGATGTCGAGCAGGTCTTTCCAAAGCAGTTTCCGCTCTGAAATTTCGCAGCTGCCGTGCACCGCAGAGAGGATGAAACGTTTAGAAAGTAAAGGGTGTTCCACCCAGCAAGACAATTCCTGCTTGGCTTCGTGAATGATTTCGAGGGTGACGTCCTCCGTTCCAAGGATCCAGATGTCGCTACTCCCAGCAATGGCCTGGGGGAGTCCGAGTTGTAGTTGGATCGATTTTAATCTTTTGGATTGAATTTTTGGTTCGATAATAATGAGAATATCGATTTTGTGCATCTTTCGGAGGATGGCAACTCTCTTGAGAGTGGGTTTGTTGGCCAGGCCTCGCACATTCCAGGATAGAATGTTGATCATTAATGATGGTGGGGAGGGTGTTTTTTGTTCCGCCTGGAGGCGGATCTGGTGAGAATGGTTTTGGTTTCTGCTGTTCCCATCTTGTCAGGATTCCTGCTCGATGTTGGTTTGTCTGCCCTTGACAGGGTTGTTAAGTTGGTGGTGGTTGCTTGGCTATCAGATGCGAGCACCCCAGTGTGGTCGATCTGATCTCCAGCGGAATCCAGCATGGCCGCCTCCGGGGGATGATGATGGCGTCGCTGGAGGTGTCGATCTGCGTCAGAGATGTCTGGAGCGAGTAGCCCGCTGCTTGAATCTGAAGACCTCTCTGGACCTGGTCTGGTCCGAGGGTAGCTAATGCTTCTACCACTTGGTCTGGGGTGATGATGGGTTGCTCCACGTCCTTGGGCTCATTGATCTCGACGTTGGCTTCCGCTGGAGTGGTGATCTGGTTGGGGTCAACCAATATCAAGGTGGATACCGGCATGGCCTCCTCGTTAATCGTGTTGTCCCCTACGAAACCAGTAGGGTCTGGTGGCGAGCCTTCATCTTCCGAATCGAGCACAGCAAACTTGTTGAAGAGGGTTAGAGCTCTGGATTCGCAAGGACTGGCGGTGTTTCTAGGACTACCGCCAATGTCGGAGAGGACGTCACTGGTATCAAATCTGATATGCTTGTTCGGTGGTGGTAAGAGGGGGGATCGTGGAATCCTCCCTCCAGTTGCTGATTCCTTGGTCCGGGCCGGTTTCTTCCTGAGTTCCGGGTGCAGACGATGACAGTATTTAGGGCTGTGACCGCGTAAATGGCAGTGATTGCAGTACAGAATGTGGTTGTCATAAACAATCTGTTGGTTGTGGATACGATTGCCAAGTTCGATATTGATGAAATTGGGGGGTTCGGAGGAGAGGTCGAGTTCCACGCAGATTTTGGCGTAGTTGGCCTTGGAGAGATTGCTGGTTTCCGGGGCCGTGGCGACATACGTCCCGAAGGAGTTGGCAATGCGCCGAAGAGCCGCTGGAACGAAACAGATGAGAGGTAGATTCGGCAGCGTCACCCAAACTGCGACCCTCGCTGAATCTTCCTGAGTGCTAAAATCGGGGGTCCACTGGATGATCTTCATCTGATGTGCGTCAACACGACAGGTGCCCTTGGACCACACCGTCCTGTGATCGGTCGCGGAAGAGAGGTGGAGAAGTAGATGTCTGGGGTCGAGGGGGGCTATGCGGTACGCCGCAGAGAGACGCCAGCTTGCAATAACTTCCTGCACCCTGGTTAATTTGGGACATCCTGAGGAAAATTTGAGTACAAAGGTGTGGGGGAAGGATAAGGAAAGCGAGGATAATTCCACTTCGGAGAAAGGAATAGTAGGAATGGTGGATGTCTGCGAGTACACGATCTCTGGCAGTAGGACGTCGGGGATCCAAGGTTCCTTCGGGTGAACTAAATCAGGGCGAAGGGAGGCTGCGTAGGACGGCTGACTCGCCCCACCACATTGCAAATGAGAAACTACAGCCGCAGAAATGACGGCAGCGGGCGCCTTCCCAACCGCAGCAACCGCGGTGGACACCGGGGAAGCGACCGGAAGAGACCCGGGAGGCGTAGGATCGCCAGCGCAGGATGGAGCAGTAAGGGCACCTGCCGACAAACTGCGCAGGGAGAGGACCGAGCAGCTAGAGAGTGGGAGAGAAGTCCCGGGTTGCGCAAAAGGGGGAGGGTCCACCGAGGGGGCCGCGCCAACAGTAGAAGCCTGCGCAACGGGATTTGCACAAAAGTCCTCCGGGGGGGTGGGGGGCGAACCGGAGGGGACGGACTCGGGTACAGCGGCAGAGGTGCCGCACGTCGCCAGCGATGGAATAACGATGTCAGTGAAGGCTGCAGCGGCCTTGGGGACGGAAGCTGAGGATGAGGGCGGAAGCGAGCGAAGGTGGACGGGGGCGTCGGGGGGTGGGGAGGGACTTGCGGGCCCTTCGGGGGGGCGCTGGATGGCATCAACTCCTAGGGGAGGACGGGATTGCGCCGGAGCAATGGGAATCGGAGGAGGATGCGCACATCGGAGAGGGTGAGGGATGGATTGCGCATCAGGTAGGGGAGGTGGCGCATCAACGGGAGAAACGGGGTGACACCAGATTGCGCAGAGGGGAGTAGGCCACCAAGCGCCTGCGCCATCCAGGCTTGATGGGCCATGATAGAGGTCATCATGGAGTGAAGATGCGCAAGGGATGAGTCTGGCTCAGAGATCGCAGACGAGGGGGAACGCTCCGCGCCAAGGGAGTAGGAGCCGGGCGCCATATGCGCAGGGTTGGGTGAGGGACCCGCGCGCTGGTTGGAAGAGCCAGGCATGGATTGCGCGGAAGACACTACGCAAAGTGGGTTAGAGGACTCGGGACGCCCACCCACGTGGGCGTGGGGCCCGAGGAGGGGTGAGTCTGGCTCAGAGAGCACAGACGAGGGGGAACGCTCCGCGCCAATGGAGTAGGAGCTAGGCGCCAGTAGCGCAGGGTTGGGTGAGGGACCCGCGCGCTTGTTAAAAGAGCCAGACCTGGATTGCGCGTAAGAAACTGCGCAAATAGGGTTGGAGGTCTCGGGAAGCCCACCCACGTGGGCGTGGGGCCCGAGGAGCACAGGAGCGAAGGGACCGAGGCCTTCTCTGCAGCGAGGCTCAGCTCCCGAGGGATGGGGGGGGCGAATTCGAATTCAAAGGAGCGGGGGTTGGTGGCCACTGCGCCAGAGCGCCGGCAGAGCCAAAACCGGCGGAGGTCCACGCCGGGGTGGAGCTGGGCGATGGCAGAGGGATTGCCAGGGAGGCCTGCTGGAGCGGGGACGGTCCGCACGAGAGCTGACCGGGAGGGGGGGCACAGCTCCAGTGGGTAGGCGGAGGCGGGGCAAGCGGAGGTTCCGGATGGTGAGAAGATGCGGAGGGAGAGAAAGGAAGAGGAGGGGATGAGTAAAGGAGGTGGAGCCGGCGATGCCACTCCAACACCTCCGGCGACAAGGGTGGGAGCAACGGAGGTGGCATACGGCCAGGAGAGAGAGGACAAAACCGGCGGCGGGAATGGCCGGCCTAGGCCGGCCAGCGGGGAACAAGCAGAGTCACGGGGGGAGGGGGAACGAAGACCATGATGTTTCGGCTAGCGGGGAACAAGCAGAGTCACGGGGGGAGGGGGAACGAAGACCATGATGTTCTACATGAATATATATATATATATATATATATATATATATATATATATATTATATATATATATATATGGACACACACACATGAATATATATATATATATATATATATATATATATATATATATATATATATATATATATATATATATATATATATATATATATATATATATATATATATATATATATATTCATGTGTGTGTGTCCATATATATATATATATATATATATATATATATATATATATATATATATATATATATTTTTATATATATATATATATATATATATATATATATATATATATATATATATATATATATGGACACACACACACACATGGATACAAACACAACTCCTAGTTCTCCTAGGAGTATCCCATAGGCCTCTAACCTTGACACAAAGGGACACAACCATGGGTAAGTCCCATGGGCTCCAAAACTAATTAAAAATCATAGGAGAATGATTTAGAGAATAGGAAATTACCTATTAGGAGTGATTCCTAACGAAACTCTCTCCGATACGAAGATTCTTGTGGAAAGAACACTTCCACCTTGCACTTTTCTCCCAAATTTTGGTAGCACCCTCCCTTGATGGTGTAGAGAGGATCTACGGAAGAAATTTGGCGGAAAATGGAAGATTAAGAGATGAAATCACAATTTTTAGGTCTAGATTTTGGGGAAGAACAAAAGGGGAAAGAAATTTGAGAGTGGAGAAGAAGTGAATAGAGAGGGAGGGTCTCCCATAGGTGGCCGGCCATGTCGGGGGGCTTGGGGCATTTGGCAAATGTTCAAAATGCCCTCCAAGCCTCTTCTAGGTCAAAATTGACTTAAACTAATTTTCGGGGTTGAAAAGGCCAAGTTAAAATCTACAAATTAACCGATTAAGTCATGGAAGAATTGTCTAAAAGTACCAGACTAATTTTTGGGATTTTATGGGCCATGTCTAACTTACGTTTGGGTCCCGATCAGAGTCTAAGCTACCCTGGATCTCCGATACAAGTCTGTTTGAATGGCCGGCCTTGGCCGGCTAGCGGGGAACAAGCAGAGTCACGGGGGGAGGGGGAACGAAGACCATGATGTTCTACATGAATATATATATATATATATATATATATATATATATATATATATATATATATATATATATATATATATATATTCATGTGTGTGTGTCCATATATATATATATATATGGACACACACACATGAATATATATATATATATATATATATATATATATATATATATATATATATATATATATATATATATATATATATATATAAAATATATATATATATATATATATATATATATATATATATATAAAAATATATATATATATATTCATGTGTGTGTGTCCATATATATATATATATATATATATATATATATATATATATATATATATATATATATATATATATATATATATGGACACACACACACACATGGATACAAACACAACTCCTAGTTCTCCTAGGAGTCTCCCATAGGCCTCTAACCTTGACACAAAGGGACACAACCATGGGTAAGTCCCATGGGCTCCAAAACTAATTAAAAATCATAGGAGAATGATTTAGAGAATAGGAAATTACCTATTAGGAGTGATTCCTAACGAAACTCTCTCCGATACGAAGATTCTTGTGGAAAGGACACTTCCACCTTGCACTTTTCTCCCAAATTTTGGTAGCACCCTCCCTTGATGGTGTAGAGAGGATCTACGGAAGAAATTTGGCAGAAAATGGAAGATTAAGAGATGAAATCACAATTTTTAGGTCTAGGTTTTGGGGAAGAACAAAAGGGGAAAGAAATTTGAGAGTGGAGAAGAAGTGAATAGAGAGGGAGGGTCTCCCATAGGTGGCCGGCCATGTCGGGGGGCTTGGGGCATTTGGCAAATGTTCAAAATGCCCTCCAAGCCTCTTCTAGGTCAAAATTGACTTAAACTAATTTTCGGGGTTGAAAAGGCCAAGTTAAAATCTACAAATTAACCGATTAAGTCATGGAAGAATTGTCTAAAAGTACCAGACTAATTTTTGGGATTTTATGGGCCATGTCTAACTTACGTTTGGGTCCCGATCAGAGTCTAAGCTACCCTGGATCTCCGATACAAGTCGGAATGAGCTAAAATTCGAACCCGACTCTAAAAATCCCCAAATAACATTATAATTAAATAAAAAAATTTAAAATTCCCAAAAATGCAAAAATGACCATTTTATCCCTATTTATGAAAAGTGGGAGTGACAAGTCTACCACCTTAAAAAAATTCGTCCTCAAAATTGAAGGCGAAACTATCATAGCAACATAAAAGAACAATGGAAGAAAAGAAAATTTTACCTCAAGGCTCGAAGAGATATGAAAATCGCTCTCGCATGTCGTCCTCTCTCTCCCAGGTAGACTCACCTGGAGAGTGGTGCCTCAATGCAATGCGAACCAAGGGAATGACCTGGTTCCGGAGCACCTTCTCTCTTCGGTCCAAGATCTCAACCGGCTTCTCTGGATAGCTGAGAGTCAGTCCCACTTAGATCTCGAAGTGGTCCAAAACGTGACTGGGATCTGCCACATACCATCTCAGTTGCGACACGTGGAACACGTTGTGCACTCCCTCTAGTGCAGGCGGTAACTCCAGTTGGTAAGCCACTGTACCGATCCTGTCCAAGATACGGAAAGGTCCGATGTATTGTGGACTAAGCTTCCCACCTCCACCAAAATGAATCGTGCCACGCGTCGGAGAAATCTGCAGAAACACAAGATCACCAACCTAGAACAAAAACACAAGACTTAAAGCTTGATCTAAAACAATCACAATCAGACTCAAATACTAGAAAAATCTAAACTATACCTCAAACTCCAACGGCCTCCGGTGGCTATCGACCCAATGCCGCTGCCTGTCCTGTGCCACCCGAAGTCTATCTCTGATAACCCTAACCTTCTCTGCAGCATCCACTACCATCTCAGGGCCAAACAAAACCCTCTCGTCGACATCATCCCAAGACAAGGAAGTACGGCACCTCCGTCCGTATAGAGCCTCGAAAGGTGACATCTCTATAATGGCTTGGTAGCTGTTGTTGTAAGCAAACTCTACCAAGTGAAGGTGGTCCTCCCAAGATCTCCCAAAGTCCAAGATACAGGTACGAAGCATATCCTCGAGGGTCTGAATCGTTCTCTCCGACTGCCCGTCTGTCTGGGGGTGGTATGCTGTACTGAACTTGAGCGATGTGCCCAAGCTAAGCTGTAAACTCCTCCAGAAGTAGGAAGTAAATCGGCTATCCCGATCCGAGACTATGCTCACTGGAACCCCGTACAATCGGACTATCTGTCGTACGTACATCTCGGTCAGCCTCTCCGTAGACAAACCCACCTTAAAAGGAAAAAAGTGGGCCAATTTGGTCAATCGATCAATAATGACCCAAATCGCATCCTTCCCTCCTGAAGAACGCGGAAGTCCAGACACAAAGTCCATAGTGATATGCTCCCACTTCCACTCAGGAATGGGTAGTGGCTGGAGCAATCCACCTGGTCTCTCCCTTCCGGCTTTCACCTGCTGGCACACCAAGCATCTAGAAACAAACTGAGCCACCTCGCGTTTCATGTCATACCACCAAATATGCTGTCTCAAGTCTCTGTACATCTTGTTGGCACCAGGAAGCATAGAGTACTGAGAACGATGTACCTCCTGAAGAACCTCCTCCTAAAGTCCTCCACTCGGCACGCACAATCTGGTACCATGCCTCAACGACCCATCTCCTGCTATAGAGAACTCATCCAACAGTCCTGCCCGGACCTGCTCCCTGATGACCCTCAGAGCCTCATCCTCAAACTGAGCTGCTATGACTCTGTCCATCAGCTCTGACTGCACCTAAAGACCCCATATTTGCTCCTCAAACCTAGGAACTATCACCTCTATGTCCAAGCTCTCCAGATCTGCCAGAAGGTGAAGATCTATCGTCAAACACATGGCCACTGGATACATCCGCAACCACGTTGGCCTTTCCCGGATGGTACTATAAGGATATATCAAAATCCTTCATCAGCTCTAACCATCGCCTCTGCCTCATATTCAGCTCCTTCTGGGTAAATACGTACTTCAAGCTCTTGTGATCAGTAAAAATCTTCACACGCTCTCTGTACAAATAGTGTTTCCACAGCTTCAAGGCAAATATGACTGCTGCCAACTCCAAATTATGAGTCAGGTAGTTCTTCTCATGTGGTCGTAACTGCCTAGATGCATAAACAATTACCTTTCCATGCTGCTGAAGAACGCAACCTAGACCCTTCCCCGAAGTATCACTGTAGATCATGAATCCTCCGGATCCAGATAGCAACGTCAAAATAGGAGCCGATGTCAACCTCTTCTTCAGCTCCTCGAAAGCAGCTGACACTCATCAGTCCAGACGAACTCCACGTCCTTCCTGGTGAGTCTAGTCATCGGCTCTGCTATTCGAGAGAAGTCCTGCACGAACTTCCTATAGTAGCCTGCCAAACCCAGAAAGCTCCGAATTTCGATAACTGAACTGGGTGTCGACCAAGACTCTACCGCCGCAATCTTCCTCTGATCCACTGAAATCCCATCATCGGATATAACATGGCCAAGGAACTCCACTCGGTCCAAGAAGAACTCGTACTTCGACAGCTTCCTATACAGTTGCTCCCTCCTCAGAGTCTCCAGCACAACCTGCAGATGCTCCTCGTGCTCCTCAGGCGTCTTCGAATAGATGAGAATGTCATCAATGAAGACCACCATGAACTTGTCAAGGTATAGATGGAATACCTTATTCATCAAGTTCATGAATACCGTCGGGGCATTAGTCAACCCAAACAGCATGACGGTAAACTCATACTGGCCATAACGGGTACAAAAAGCAGTCTTCAAAATGTCATCCCGCTTCACCTTCAGCTGATGGTATCCAGATCGTAAGTCTATCTTCGAGAACACCCTCGCACCGTTCAACTGATCAAATAAGTCATCAATCCTGGGCAAAGGATACCTGTTCTTGATAGTGAGGTTGTTGAGCACTCGGCAGTCGATACACATCCGTATCGTACCGTCCTTCTTCGGGACAAACATGATTGGCACGCCCCAAGGCGAAGAACTGGATCTGATAATTAAGCCCTTGTCCTGCAGCTTGTCGACTTGCTTCTTCAGCTCCGCCAACTCGCTGTTGTTGATTCGATAGACATGCTAAGAAATAGGCTCAGCGCCCGGCATCAAGTCTATCAAGAACTCAACATCTCTGTCGGGCGGCATACCCGACAATTCTTCGGGGAAGACATCCAAGAACTCTATAATAAATGGATGCGGCAACTCCTGCCCCGCCAACAAGGCTCTACAGAATCCATCTTCCGGCTCCGCTACTCCTCTGACAAACTGAAACTCTGGCTCTCCTGGCGGACTAAACAACACTCTGCCTGCTCTATAATCTATTCTAGCATGGTGCCTGCTCAACCAGTCCATCCCGAGTACCATATCGTAGATCGGAAGTGGCATTACGAGCAAGCACGCGCTCAAATCCCGGCCTCCCAGAGTGACACTCCGCCCCTTACAAATATTATTAACCAGGATAATGCCTCCCCCGGTCATAATCTTGCAAGTCCTATCCAGATATTTAGCAATAATATTGTGTCTAAATGCAAAAGAAACTGACACAAAATTGTATGTAGCACCTGAATCAAACAATGCTAAGGCAGGAAAAGAATCAAGAAGAACCGAACATGCCATAATATCTGCAACTGGCTCGATCTCCTCGGCTGCAAGAGCAAAAGCCCTGTCCTGAACACCCTACGGCTGGTGGTGCTGTACAAACCGGTGCTGCTGGGTCGGAAGTGGACCCCTCGGCTGTACTGTAGGTACTCTCGTCGGTGCCCCCTGAGCTGCCACCGCTCCATAGGCCACCCTACGATGGCTCGTAGGATAATCTCTCAACTGATGTCCGGCCTCACCGCAATAGAGGCACACGCCCAGCCTCTTCCGACAGACCTCCCAGATGTGACCAGGCTTCTTACAGAAGTTGCAAAAAGTCCCATGTTGTGCCTGCCTCTGCTGAGTGTGCTGCACCTGCTGAACCGGTGCTCTGGCCTGAACCTGCGGCTGGTGATGCTGAAAAGAACGATGCTGAAGCTGAGGGCGCTTAGCAGCCCCCGTGCTGCTAGTAGCCCCCGAGAAAAGATCACGCTCCCTCTTGGGCTTCAAGCCCCACTCCCGCTCTACCTTGCGGGCCTCCGCATAGATCTGGGTATAAGTCTCATTAATGGAGGGAATGAGGATCTTGATATCCCAAACCAGCCCCTCTCTGAAACGGCTCGCCCTGATCTCCAGGTCACGAACCATGTACTCCGCATACCGGCTCAGATGGCCGAACTCTGCGCCGTACTCCTCCACAGATAAACTGCCCTGCTGTAGATCCTGGAACTGCCTCACCAGGTCGATCTTGTCTGTAGGGGAAAAGAACTTCTCCTTGAAGAGAAGCTTGAACTCGGCCCAAGTATGGCCCTCCCCCGCAAGGGCTGGCTCGTTCCTGAACCAGGTGCGTGCAATGTCTAGCAACTGCAAACCCACCGCCTCGACCTTCAGGTCGTCTGCGAGGCGGGAGGCCCTCATCTGCCGCTCGATATCCTCGAGCCAATCATCGGCATAGACCACACACTCGGTCCCGCTAAAGTCACGGGACCCGAGCTTCTTGAAGTCCTGAATATCTTCGTACCTCGGATGCGCCCCATGATGTGGAGCCCTCTGCTCCACGGCTGCAAGGGCCAACTAATAGGCATCCTCCATGCCCTGACGTATCGCGTCTGTCTGCCTCTGCTGAGCCTCAGCCTGGGCTCTCTGAGTCTCCAACATCTGCTGGAAAAAGGTAAGCATCTGCCCCATATCGGTATGCAGAGGAGGTGGAGGTGGAAGTACGTCTGCAACTGGCGGAGGAATCCGTTGTACAGGAGGAGGAAGAGTGCCCCTATCAACCACTGGTACTGCGACCGAAATATTCATAGCAACCCCGGGGTCAGTCCTCGAAACTGGCGGAGGAGCGCCCCCAAGAGCTGCTACCGACACCCTGACTATAACAGGAGTGTCTGGATCAGGTTCGCGAGTCATAACAGACCTCTCCATGTCTGTGGACTCAGGATGCTGGGACCTGGTCTGTACCATCCTGAAGATAGAGTAAAAGAAAGAAATCAATATCGCACATGAAATATTATATCAAGGAGGACAGTTAGAATGCAAAAATCAATATCCAAAAGGACAGTTGAAAGATCAGCAAGTGGAAGTTTTCCTATTTTGTGATTGAGTAACTTAGCCTATAGCCTATCCTAGATACGTACCGCAGGCTCGTAACAGCACTCTAAGTTGAGCGCCACTACGACATCGTACTAATTGCGACTTAGGACCTGCATGGGCCACCACTAAAAACGTGTCACGACCCGCACCCTAGGTAGGGGCACAAGTGCGTGACAACTCCCAGCCTACACCGTAAAAATGGCATAGAACGTTGTAGGTCTACTAGCCAAAAAATAGTATATAATAACCTGTCATCTTCGCACAGAGGAATATAGTATGAAATACTGATAAACTCAATCACAATCTAGAAGAAAAAATCATGGCACGAAGACTAGATAGATAAAAATCACAAGTGTAATATCCAGCTCAACAACGAGAGAAAGAGTCACAGAGTAATATGGTTATACAATCCCAAAATATAATATATCATAACATAAGTAGCAAGCTGGAGACAAGGTCCAGTCCAAAATATCTACTCTAACTAAACTAAGCTAGAGGCTCGTCGGACGGAGCTGAGTCCTGCTGAACCAAAGTCTCCAAGTCTAAGCCCACTACGTCAACCGGACCATAGTAGGTACAGCAATCCTCCTCATCGGTATCTGTAATATTTTGTCAACATATCCAGTCAGGATGGAATGAGCACAATCAACTAACAACAGTTCACAAGATATGATAAAAGCTATAAGACTGTAAATAGAGAGTATATACAAGAAATCATGGAATGTACATGTGAGTATCATGGCAAGGTAAGCTGTAAATCTAGAGCTAGAACAAGGCAAGTAAAACTGATCATGGCATGTACAAGAATCAAGAATCATCTATCTAGGTGTGTGAGTACTAGCTACAACATGTGGCCGGCTTGGGTCTGCACAAGGTCATGATCTAGCCAATCATATGTGTGGTGTACGATTGGCATTCATAAGGTTCACAAGATATACAAGGCAGGTATTGACCACACATCTATACTAGTACTCCCCGTCCCCGACTGGTAGAGTGGATCCAAGCAAGACACGTTACGACACGAGATTCTACGAGAAGGGAGCAAGTCTCCTTGAGAATCGGTGTCCATATACTGTACAAGAACTACAAGGGGGCTTGCACAAGATATACCAAGATAATAAAGAATAACATCTCATGTCGGGATCCATGAATACCAATCCGTGTGACCAATGTGTCGAGAACAAGCATATCTACACTAATTATATGAATTATAACAATTATCGTAAATTGGAAAAGTTATCAGAGAATATACTCGCCTATAATGTGATGGATAAATCGACTGAGTCCAAGAACAGTGCCTCGAGGACCTATAGATGGAATATTGTATCAATATAATGGTTTGAAAGTAAAATTAAGTCATACTGAGTCAAACTAGGTCAGGACACGCCAAACTAAGTCAATCTAGGTCAAACAAGATCAAACTAGATTGTACAGGGTCAATCTAAGTCATATTAGGCCTAACAAAGTCAAACTGGGTCAATACAAGTCAAACAAAATTAAACTACGTCGATTTAAGTCAACAGTTGACTTACAGTTGACTTTTGGTCAACTGGTCAACTCTGGTCAACCTTAGGTCAACCTTAGGTCAACTTTAGGTCAAACTTGACAAACGTTGACTAACAGTTGACTTTGGGTCAACTGGTCGAGTTTGGTTAAGTTCTAGTCAATTTTAGGCTACGATTGACTTTTTGTTGACTTTTGGTCAAAAATAGTCAACCGTGGTCAACCAAGGTCAAAACTGGTCCAAGTCTACTATTCCTAACCATTACCAACCATAATATCCTAATTTTAGCTATAACTTAAAGTATTAAACTCATATGTGGTGAAATGGGTATTATCCCTACTTATCCCGTTTACCCTTCCCACTCTAACACTAAGGCCAAGTAGCTTTCCTTTAGGAATTCCACTCCCAGCTTCCTAGGGTAGTAGGATACTAACCTATACTAACATTACCTACCAAGTTTTCTAGGTAAAGTGGACATCCAGTCCATCTTACGACTCATGTTGTCTAATTTCCCATTATCTTGAGTATCGCAAGATACTCAATGATATCATGAGATACCATTCTCCTGATCCCAAACGAAACCCCGATTTTAACTTAGGAGCCTACCCACAAACTCTATTTCACAATAGCTAAGTCCTATTTCAAATTTGGACACGTTCGACACTCGTATTCTAAATTCACCCTTTCACCCACCATCCAACCATTTCCTATTTCTCTCTATAGCTAAACTCTAACCCACAATTTCTAACTCTCTAATCTCACTCCACATACCCTCTCATAGGCCATTTTAGGGGAGATATATATGGTTATATATAGGAGTATATATGTAGGTATATATATGCATATATTGGTATATATATATAGGGGGTTTGTGGGGGGTTTAAAGGGGGCTAAAGGGGGGGCCTATAGCTGCTGTTTTTGCATGCTGTTGCTGCTGCTATTATTGCATGCTGCTGCTGCTGCTATGGCATGCTGCTGCTGCTATGGCATGTTGTTTGGGGGGGACAACAACCCCAAATCCCCCCCCCCTAGCTGCTGTGTTGCTCTACTCTCTCCCTCTCTTCTCACCCTCAATCGCTTCCTCTCATTCTCTCTAATTTCCTTTAACTCTCTTCCTCTCTAAACTCTCACACATTCATATCTATATATATATATATACACACACACACATACATATCTATAGATACATATATACACACACCCTCACATACATATCTACATATAGACACACACACACACACACACACACATGAATATATATATATATATATATATATATATATATATATATATATATATATATATATATATATATATATACATATAAATGGACACACACACACGCACACATGAATATATATATATACATATATATGGACACACACACACACACACACATGGATACAAACACAACTCCTAGTTCTTCTAGGAGTCTCCCATAGGCCTCTAACCTTGACACAAAGGGACACAACCATAGGTAAGTCCTATGGGCTCCAAAACTAATTAAAAATCATAGGAGAATGATTTAGAGAATAGGAAATTACCTATTAGGAGTGATTCCTAATGAAACTCTCTCCGATACGAAGATTCTTGTGGAAAGGACACTTCCACCTTGCACTTTTCTCCCAAACTTTGGTAGCACCCTCCCTTGATGGTGTAGAGAGGATCTATAGAAGAAATTTGAGGGAAAATGAAAAATTAAGAGATGAAATCACAATTTTTAGGTCTAGGTTTTGGGGAAGAACAAAAGGGGAAAGAAATTTGAGAGTGGAGAAGAAGTGAATGGAGAGGGAGGGTCTCCCATAGGTGGCCGACCATTTAGGGGGGCTTGGGGCATTTGGCAAATGTCCAAAATGCCCTCCAAGCCACCTCTAGGTCAAAATTGACTTAAACTAATTTTCGGGGTTGAAAAGGCCAAGTTAAAATCTACAAATTGACCGATTAAGTCATGGAGGAATTGTCTAAAAGTACCAGTCTAATTTGTGGGATTTTATGGACCATGTCTAACTTAAATTTGGATCCCGATCAGAGTCTAAGCTACCCCGGGTCTCCGATACAAGTCGGAATGAGCTGAAATTCGAACCCGACTCTAAAAATCCCCAAATAACATTATAATTAAATAAAAAATTTTAAAATTTCCAAAAATACAAAAATGACCATTTTACCCCTATTTATGAAAAGTGGGAGTGACACGGAGTGCATGTTTGGCTTCTGTATCTTATAAACATCGTAACAGTAGCCCGTCGTAAGAGCATCGATACAGCATTTTGGTAGCTGTATCATAGTAAAATCTATGGGATCGCCTTTGGACAGACACTGCTTCCTTTGGGTCCTCAGGAAGGATTCCGTAGATGGCGTAGTCTATGAAAGAAAATCTCTAGTCATTGACGTTTGTTTCTGTTGCGTAACTGTGATGAACATGCAAGGCATCTTTCACATAGAATAGCCCTCGACCAGACACTGTGATCGAATGCTGAGTATTGGCAGGGACGGTCAAGGAAACAGTAAGACCGACTAAAGCATCTGTTTCTATATTCTGTAATCGAGGCACGTTCTCGATGAAGAATCCAGCAAAAGTAGAAGCCAATTCGATTTTCGCTTTGTGATATGGGATGAGGTCTTCGTGATGAACTTCATAATCCCCTCAGACCTGACTAACTATTAGCTTAGAATCGCCGTAAGCTTCTAGATAGTCAACTCCTAGTTGTTTTGCCAGTTGAAGGCCGATCAGTAGGGCATTATATTCGGCCACATTATTAGTACAGGGTTCCACGAGAGAATATGCACGGTATATAACTAGATGGTCGGATGATACAAGCACAATGCCTACTCCAGCTACGATATTTCCTTTAGTTCTGTTCTTGATGCACCGTCAAAGAACATTCTCTAAATGGAGATTTTTTCAGTTACGGTGTTAGATTCCACTACTTCATCGGAAATTTCATCGTAGAGTTTGGAAGATTCTGGCACCGGATGAGCTACTAGGAAATTAACTAACGCTTGGCCTTTTACTGCCTTCTAAGGGACGAACAATATATCGTATAGAGTCAACAGCATTGTCCATGTAGCTAAACGGAAATTAAGAGAACCCGATTTAGTTATGAGTATTCTGAGACGATTGACTTTAGATATGATATGGATAGTCTGTCCGGACACATAGTGGCGTGTCTTCTGGATAGCAAATACCAGTACGAGACATTCCTTTTCTATAGGTGTGTATCTGTGCTCGACATGCACCATCGTACGGCTGAGGTAGTAGATTGCCTGTTCATGGCCGCCTTCATTCTTCTAAGCTAATTGGGCACCAAGGGAATGGTCCATAGCGTGGACATATAGTAAGAAGGGCTTTCCCATTATTGGAGCCACCAATAGTGGGGGGCTTGTGAGATACTTCTTGATGTCTTCAAATACGCGTTGATATTGTTCAGTCCAGACGAAAGATACTCCTTTCTTCATGAGCTGAGTAAACAGTTGACACCTTCCAGAAAGGTTTGAAATGAATCGTCTAATGTACGCTAGCCTTCCTTGAAGTCCGCGTAGCTCTTTGAGATTTCTTGGGGGATGCATATCGAGGATAGCTTTCACTTTCTCTGGGTCAAGATGTATACCCTTTGAAGTGATAACAAAACCAAGGAACTTGCCGCTGGAGACTCCCAAAAAGACTTGGTTGGATTCATCTTGAGTTGGTGTGCATGCATTAGTTCGAACACCATTCTCAAATCTTGGAGGTGGTTGCTCTTGAGACGACTTTTAACTGCGATATCATCTACGTAGCATTCCAATGTTTTGTGCAAATGATCGCGAGAAATTGTGTTCATAGCTCGCTGGTTTGTCGCCCCTGTATTTTTCAATCCGAAGGGCATCACCGTATAGTACTATACCCCCAACGGTGTTTGAAAAGATGTGTTTTTCTCGTCGTCGGGGAACATCTTGATCTGGTTGTAGCCTGAGAACCCATCCATGAAGGACATCTGCTCGAAGCTGCAAGTATTGTCGATCATTACGTCGGTGATCGGTAGAGGAAACTCATCTTTCGGGCATGCAAAGTTCAAATTGCGGTAATCGATGCAGACTCGAACTTTACCCTATATAGTACAAAGGTCTATCATGACGGTTGTTTTTGAGTAGCATATCCTCTTGTGAAAAGGTGATGTTAGGCACCACTTCCATAGTACTATGGCAGTGAGGACAGGAGATGGGATCTTCAGCGGGAGCTTTGACTTCAGCGAGATAAGAGTCGGCATGTAGCAATGCCTCACTTAAGGCCTTCCGCGTTTCTTTGGAGAGTCACAATAGATCGAACAAAGACAACCTGGCAGGTGTATTGGCCAGCTGTGTCAGTATGTCAAAGTTGTAAGGCCAATCCATACCTTCGAGAGTTGGCGCCTTCAGAGACTTGTCAAATCGCGTCTCCTTCTGCTTGGCTTTGTCAGTATTTGAGGGCTTAGATAGACCGACTTCTAAACTTGTAGGGGCAGCAGGAGCTTGAGAAGGTACTGTATCTTCTTGTACGAGATCATAAGTCCGTAGGTAAGCCTTTCCAGATCGCGTCTCGCCAGATAGAACTTCGTAAATGGAAGAAGACACCATATGACATAATTTGTATTTCTTGCCCTTCTTTACTTTGGAAGATACCACCCCCTGCGTCATTTCTTGCACAAGGTCCGGATGGACCCACATGATCTTACCACGTTCTGTCGTGAGTGGCACCAAAGTTGAGTTGCGAGCTGGCGGCAGGTTGACGACTTCCATTATTGTCTTGGGGATTGGGACTACGCCATCTGGGATTTTTGTGGGAGGAAAGTCACCAAATTGAAGAGAAATCATGTTAGAAGATTCGACCTTGTCTTTAGCTTCGAGGTTGATCACTTGGCTGTCGATAAGATGTTGTATCTTCTTCTTCAGGACGATACAATCCTTGGTAGGGTGGTGCACGTACTGATGATAAAGATAGTACTTGGGATCGTTGATTTGGTTCGCCTCCACTGGACGTCGTGGTGGAGGCAATGTTAGTTTATTACCTTTCATCAATGTGTGAAAAATGGTAATAACATCATCCTCGTCAAAGGAGAAAGACTTCTTAGGTTTGTCAGGAGCGCCCTGAGAATTGGAAGCTCCCTTGGAAGTGTCGACCTTCAAGACTTCTTTCCCTTTATCCCTACGGACAGGGATAATTTGAGGGTGGTTGCCTTTGTCTTCGGGTTTGGGTATCTTCAACCCCAGTAATTCCAAATTAGGGATGCCATTTTCAGCAGCATCAGTGGCCCCAATAAAACCAGGCCATGTATCATACTTATGTATACCCAGACAGAACTTTACTGTAGGAATGAAGTTATGTCGACAAGTATCCATAAGTTCTGAGTCTGGTATACCGAAGGGCATCTTCAATGGTAGTCGCCTGAAGCGTTCATGAAAGCAATAACAGACTCAGTCCTCCTTTACTTGGTCTCGATGAGGGTGGATATACAAACATGCATGCCACTCTCATAAAATCTGTTGAGAAATAACCTCTCCAAATCTTTAAAGGAATTAATACAACCGTCAGGCAGACTGTAGAACCATTCAAAAGCTACCCCATACAAGGTGCTAATAAACAGCTTTGACAAGAACGGATCATCCCTGGGTAAGTGTAGAGTCTGCGTGTTGAAGTATGTCATGTATTGGCGAGGAGAAGTCATCCCGTCAAATAAATTTAGTGTCAGTGGCTTGTAGTTAGGAGGGCAAGTAGCATTCTCCCATTCAGGAGGATAAGGTTCAGATATCCCCATCTTCTGAAGCTCATCTTTGTGTGAAATGGTATCGAGACGGGCAAAAAGAGAATCAATTGCATCCTGTTGATTGAGCAGATGTTGAGAAACGGGTGTTGTACGGTTGTCAGGCGTCGTTGGTGAAGGACCACCCCAAGCATTTACAAGATTTGGAGGAGGCGCAACGGAATGATTCTCCTTCTGTAGTGAAGGAGGGTTGTTGCTATGAGCCGGACTAACGTGTGCTGAGATGTTTGGTTGAGGTGGAGGAACAGCCCCAGCAGTTTGGACTTCCATGATACTGGTAAGCATATCAGTGATCTTGGCAAATACTGTTTCAAGACACTCTAGCCGCTTGTTGGTCTGATCACTGGCTTCTTCAGGTCTCTCTCCATCTGCCATGTATGTAGATAACATACGAGGATGAATAGAGGAGACAGTACAGCTGGTGCTGATACTATCTGTCTCTGAGTTGAAAAGTCCTTCATCTTCAGGTAGGGGAGGTAGATAGTCACCATCAGACTCGAAGAGATCATCGTCATCTGGAAGGCTACCCCCGGTGTGAAGGTCATCTGCTTCAGACTCTGAGGAAATACTACCCCCAACTGAAGGATCATCACCTCCAGCTTGGGAGTCCTCGTCATCTATACGGAATCTCGTCCTTAACCGAGTACTCATATAGACTCCTTCAGATGCAACAGCTCACTGGCTATCTGTTGGCAGACTTTTTCTTTTTCTGTTTGTAGAACTTAGAGAAAAAGTTGGGTCCACCTTCTTTGATTGGGGCTCTCGTAAGGAGGATCCCATGAAGCCATGTTGGATGAAACGCATAGCAGCTTTTTATCATCAGAGCGATACAGTCGTCAAAACACGGACTACCTCTGAGGCACTTTTGTTGCTTTGGAGCAGCAACAGTTATTGACAATAGTGGTACACAGATGTACTCCATGAATTGCCGTATCCTTCCTCGCTTTACGCTTATGATTTATTACGTCGCAAAAATCAGCGGAAGGGAGTTTTACCTTAAAACCCATGTCACATGCATCGCCGAGCTTTGCATATGGGTTTGTAAGGGGAGTTGGCACATCCGGACTTAGTTCACGTGCAAGGGCAACCCCCACACCTAAGTTCTGTGATGACCTTGAAGACAGCCTCGTGCTATACGCGTTGGGGCCTGTCTTTTTGCTGTGGGCGCTTAGACCTTGGAGTCTGCCTTTAGGCGCATGCTTTCCAGAAGTCCTGGCAGCATGCCTGAGCTTCCTGGATGTGGGCACATAGTATGGATTAGCAGAGCTTAGGTGCATAGCTTTGGGCGCATGACCCTGGACGCATAGTCTGTCGAAGACAGAAGTCTTCTGGCCAAAGTTATGCGCCCACACACCCTCTTGGGCGCATAGCTTTGGGCGCATGCTTCGTGAAGCAACACTATTTTTTTCTAGTTTTGCCTTCTTCGTTTGTGAGCCTCGCTGAGTTTGCCCAGAGCGTCGAATACTTCGATTCTTGGCATCGTAGTGTTTTCTTTTGCCAAGTCTCGAGCGTTGGACACTCTGTTGTTGATTGCACAAGAGAGAAGTCGCTGGACTAGTAGAGCCCAAAATGGTATGCACCTTCTTCATTTGTGGAGCTTCTGTGGCAGAGCTATGCGTCCACAGAGGAGCACCATTCGCCCACGTGGAAGGCCTATCCGCCCACGTGACAGAGTCCTTCGGTTGCATATCTTCTATGACACCGACAGGATATGCATCACGAGCCTTAGGAAACCAAGTCTTGTGAGACTTGTTTGGCTTCACTAATTTTGAGGGAGTAGAGCCGTCCCTCGAGAGCATCTCTTCGAACGCCTGGTGATCGAACTTTACGATCAACATCTTCTGAGTGCTCTCCACTTTATCGGTATCGGATTGCGTCACCACCTTCTCGTCAGAAGAAAAGGTAGTCCCCAGCAGATTCGTCATTTTTGTGGACACACACAAAAAAGAAGAAGAAACACTGTCTTTTTTATTGGCGCAAGGCACCACAAATCGAGTACAGCTGAGAGATCCTGCGCTGAGGATCCCCGAGTACTAAAAGAATTCTGGAAAATGGGACGATGGAGAACGAGCAGCAGTTGCTCCTTTACTCTGTTGACACTCCGATTACGAAAGTGGGAGAAAACCTAAGAAAATTGCTAACTCTCGGCTCACTGGCAAGAAGGACAGCAATTTGGCTCTTGAAATGCTCTCCGTTATGTCTTTTGAAGCGGTATGAGACCCCTTTTTATAGTCGTTTTCGTGCTGAAATGATGTTATGCTCCCATATGATAAAATACACCAATTTTCATGTGGGAGCATAGTCCTGCTTTGGACGTATAGAGTGTAGGCGCATGTAGATTGCGTGATCGTAGGTGTTGACCGAGTCGGGGGGCTGTCTTGACTTGGGCGCATAGCCTGAAACAGGGCTATGCGCCCCCTTCTGGAGGAGTCCAGAGTGGGCGTATCGGGGGTGTATGCCATCAACATGGGCGCATAGCTTGCTCTGGTGACTTGGACGCATGTGGGCTGTCCTGGCTTGGGCACATATGTCTCCCTGGCTTGGGCGCATGGTTGTCAAGAATGCTGAAATTTTCATGCTTCTACAATTTGCAAGGAAATAGGGAATATGACTAGCCACGGACAAGATTTGATATTTTAAGGAAATTGGTATAAGTAAGTATTTAATTAACTTTTAGAAAATATTTATATTAGTTGGAAACTATATTTTACCAGTCAAAATATTTTTTCTTCTTTTATATATATATATATATATATATATATATATATATATATATATATATATATATATATATATATATATATATTAAAAAACATTGGGCTTGAAGCCCAAACGAAACCAATTATTATTATTATTATTATATATATATATATATATATATATATATATATATATATATATATATATATATATATATATATATATATATATTAAAAAACATTGGGCTTGAAGCCCAAACGAAACCAATTATTAGATAGATAAAAGCCCAACCCCACAACTAAATATATATAAACTTTATAAATATCTGAATTAGGCTAAAGTCCAATCCCAAAAACCCATCAAATAAAACTTAATATAACGAAACCCAACCCAATACCCTTAATCCGGCCCACTAACTCTTCAGTCAAGAACAAAAAACAAAAACACAAAACCCCTTAATCCGACCCACTGACTCTTCACAAAACAAACAAAATAAAAAAAACAAAACGAACAAGAAAAAGAGAGGAAAGAAGTTGAAGAGTCGAGAGAGAGGAATAGAGGTGAGTAGAGATCGAAAGAGAGAGGCGGAGGGCTTCAAGCGAGCGTGGCACATCCATGACGGTGGCACAAACGGCCCAAAGCGACGCTCAAGAGTCGACACCGGCAGTGAAGAGGGCGACGCAGTGGCTGGCACTGCAATCGAGCGAAAAAGGAGAGGCCACCCGGCAATGCGGGCATGGTCCAGATCTGCGTTGGTCGTGGCTCGCGGCGGTGTAGCAGGGGTTTGGAAAGATGGTAGGGGTGACACATGCGGTGGATGCGGATGCGACGGCTCACCACTATGGGACTCGACAGCGGAGGTACTACTCCGGCGCTCAGAGCGACGTGGTGGCACGGATCTGCCGGCTCTAGGCTTAGATCGAGCGGAGGGAGGAACGAAGGGCGGCTGGGGTCTACGACCAGGCGCGAGGTTTACGGCGGTGCCAGCAACTGGCGACGGACACGGGGTTTAGGTGGCCGAACAGGAAGGGGGCGGTGGTGAGTGATGGTTGTGACGATGTGTTAGCCTGCGATACTGGTTGAGGAGAAGGCCAGGAGAGGAAGCTTGTAGTACTGGTGGTTGCGACGATCAGCGGCCTAGTAGTCAGGAAGGAGGAACAACGTAGCTGGGTGGCGCCTGGAGGCTCGCACGAGTTGATGTCGTGGAGTTTCTCAGTTGTTCTGGTTCGTCTGCGGTGGAGGCTTCGACCGTGGTGGCCGGAGACGGCCAATCAGAATTTTGACGGCACGGTGGAAGGCTCGCAAGTGACTCGCCAGTGACGGCCATGAGTTAGGATTTTTCTTTTGTTCTCTGCTGGGTTGTGTCGAGGATGGTCGTGTCGTGTCCTGGTGTTCGGACACGACGGATGGGTCTATGGTTGAATTGGGGAAAGGTCCGCTGTGTCGGACACGGAAATAAGAAATTGTAAATATATTAAAAATAGTGGAAGGAGAAAGATGACACAGACACAGTGCACGGCATTGATGATTGGTTATGGTGGATGTTGGCGGCTGGAGATGGTTGGGTTGTGGGAAAAAGTAGAGGCCCCTAAATAGGGTGCAGGATTTCCTAAATTGATAAGGATTAGGATCCAATGACTCGATCTTTCCATAACTTTAAATTAAACAAATGACTATCTAATACTAGATTGACAAAATCTAAATCAAGAATGGATCACAATAAGAATTTTAAATAATATTTAATATTATAAAATAATTTAAAAAATAGATTTTCTTAAATACAAAAAAAAAATTTTGAAGCACTTAAATACAAAATCTCATTAAAATAATATAACAATAGATTTTATTGATCAAAGATAATAATCTATAATTCAAACTAAATTTTCTAATATTTGTTTACAATAATAATTCAAAATTAATATTTAAAATTATCAAATAATTTAAACAATATTTTCATAAACCCAAAAATCTAATTTAAAAAATATAATTTGGTAAAACCATTTTTGTCAATCGAAAATATTCATGATTTCCTTCGTAGAAATTCAAATAAAAATCTATTTTTCTAACACAATATTTAAAATTAAAATAAAACAAATAAAAATTTGAAAAAAAAAAAAATCCAAAAATAGGGTTATACCAAATCAGGAACTAGTCCCTCGGGTCTAAATTGGAACGCTAATAGTTGCACATTTTACGTATGTTGTGTCGTATTTATCCCTAGTCGTTTACATGTAGAAAGTGATATTTCAAAACACTTAGTTAGATGTTTTGATTATCATGTTTACATGTTCCATTTTACTTTCTTTTTGAGTCAACTGCTGTGCTTTTATTCATAACTAAATTTCAGACGGAACATGAATGCTAGCTTCTTTTTCAAGAAGCTGGAGGATACAATTCAGAGGAGAGATCATATGATAGTCATTAACAACCGAATCATTCTGCAGAATACTATAGTAGCCACTTGATGAGCTGCTTCATTGCCTTCCCTTCTGATGAATGTGAATTCTATATTCTTTTCTGTCCAGTCTATATCTTCTTGAATGGCTTGGACTAAATTATATAATCTCCACGGGATAAGGCCATTTTCTTCCTTGATTATATGGTGAGCGATGAGTGAATCTCCCTCAATCGTGATGTCTCTGACATCAAGTGATTTGGCCAGCTGCATGCCTACTCGAATAGCTATTAGTTCCGAAGCTAGGCTTTTATCGTCCTCGGCTACGAGTGCTGCCGATGATAGCCGAGCTTTGGCTACCATAAAATTTCCTTCCTCATCTTTGGCAATGGCCGCAGCAGCTAGAGAGTGTGATGATACCACTCCATCTATATTTACTTTGATAGTCCCAGGAAGGGCGGCTTCCATATCGTTACTTCTGTGGCTTTACGAAGATTATTGATATACTCCATCCTCTCCGTCCGTCCTTCAGAGTACGAATAGTACATGTGATTCGCCTGTTGTATAATTTTATGGATACTCGGAGCTTCGTGTTTGAAGATGCATGTACAGCGAGCTTTCCATAGTGCCCATAGGATAGCCGCTATCACGACCCGTACCCAGTGTAAGGGCACGAGAAGTGACGAACGCCCAGCCTACGCCGCAGTGTCAGCGGTAGAACGCTGTCCTGAGTCACAATATCTAACACAGTCTAAAATAAGCTCCGAATGGAGAGTAAATAATAAGTAACTCAATCACAATACTGAGATGGAATAGAAGAATGAATCTCAAGAGAGTCACAGATACAAAGTCTAGGTCTAAACCACCAGAATAAATCCCAAGTACAACTCATAAAGTCTCAAATAGAAATGCAAATAAAGTACTAAGTCTCAGCTAGACTATAGGCAAGTCCTCAGCGACTATGGGATCCTCCTGAGGGTCCACGTCGCAGTGTCATCTAAGCCAATGCCATAATAAGTAGGGCAGTACTCCTCATCAATACCTGTAAAATTTTTAACATGTCCAGTCAGGACGAAACGAGCACATATCTCTCACAACAGTTCATAGCAGGAATGGACATATAAAGCAAGCTATAGAAAATTATACATGAATCGCTGTAAAGAAAGTCAACAAGAGAGAGAGACTATAAAATGAGATATAATATAATAAATAGAGAAATGTAACCTTCTACGTGATTTAGAGCATGAATTGGTTATGTAAACGGTCTGGGTTGCACATGGATATAGCTATGGAGTGCACATGGATACAACTACTGGGGATAATGATAACATAACCAACTACACTCTCCCTGGTCCCAATCAATACACAAGGATCAATGCATGTTATGTTATTGCACATTGATAACAACTACTGTATACATGGAGCTCATATGGTCATGAGTGTACATGAATAACATATGAGTGCACATGGATAAATATGAATACATGGAGTACATGATGGCCATGATAAAGTACATGAACATGACATACTCGATGTATCCGAGGGGATAACATCACATGAAAAGATCCATAGGGTACTAATCCGTGTGAACGTCGTGTCAGCATGTAATAATCATTGTTCGTATTACGTATTTTGGTATACGTGTACGTATTTAGACCCGAATTGCATACCTCATTTTTGGTTCGGCCCGACTTGACTTGGTTCGGCTTGGTTTTGCATGGTTCGGTTTTGCTTGATTTTAATGTGAACCAAACCACTCCCACCTACCACTACCTTCATTAAATATCCCACCTACCACCACTCTCTTCATTAAATATCCCACCAAACACTTCTCTCTCCTCATTAACTATTCTTCTTCTCCACCATTACTTCTCCACCAACCAGAGAGAGGGAGAGCTTAGGCAAGTGCACCTTGCTTCATGGAGGAAGTCCATTTTTATTGTTCCATTGTCTTCCTCATGTGTTTCTAACCCACTTTAGTACTTAGTATTTTTCATTTCTGTGGTTAAATTCTTGTAAATCTAGCTTTGTGGTATTTTCGGTTTTCGGGAGTTTTGATCTATCAAACTTGTATATTTTGCTAAGTTGATGATTCCATGTTGCAGAGAATTTCGTTTGGTCCAAATTTGACCTATGGAATTTTGCTGAGCCGCATGGCCATTCCTTTTCTTTGGCCACACTAATTAGCTTGCATGCATAGGCATGCTACTTAAAGTACGCAGCATGCTAATCTATATTTTAATGCATATATTAAGTTGGAGCCGCATGCATATCTAAGGTACTGAGCCGCATAGGCCAACCTATCTCAGCCGCATAGCCTATGAATGCAATACCAAGCATTTAGTTTACATGCATTATTTAATACAATACTAACAGTCAGTCGCTTAGGCATCATTATTTAATGCATTAAGAATGGAATGCATCAGCACCCATGTGAGCGCATAGGCATTATTATTTAATGCATTAAGAATGGAGTGCATCAGCACCCATGTGAGCCGCATAGGCATTTATTAGTAATGCATTAAGAATTGAATGCATTAACCCATGTGAGCCGCATATGCCTTTCTCTAATGCATTATAATGCATTCACTAATGCATTAATGCATTCTCTGATGCATATTAATGCATTCTTGAATGCATTTGTTAAATACATTTTCTTAAATGCATTCTTTAATGCATTTTAATGCATTTCTTTTTACTTTAATGCATTTGTTGTTGCATTTTTAGCACCAGCCGCATATGGCTTAAGAATCTTTACTGGTCGCATGCAATACAGGCCTTGCTTGCATTATATTAATGCGTGCTTGCATTTGTAACCCACGTGGCCTTGTTTGCATAAAGGCACGCATGCTTTGTTGCATGCTTTCTTACAAGCTTACGTGGCTTGTTTGTATGCATATTAATGCATGCTTTGTGGCATTGTCAATAGTGAGCCGCATAGGGGAACGATATCAGCCGCATGCATATTAGTGCATTTTACTAATGCACGCAAGCATACGTTTAATATATATTAATATAATATATATCTATATAATATATTTTAATATAAGGCATTATATTAATATAATGTATTTAATGTGTTAATGCATTATATTAATACATTATATTAATGTATTTAGTGCATTATATTGCAGGCTTATATATTTTGCTTAGCCACATGAGCAAGTGACTGCTGGCCGCATGAAATTTTCCGAGCCACATGAGTCCTCCACAGCCTTTGTCCCTTCTAATATTTAAATTATTAAATGTGTACTTGTGCTAAATTAATTGTTTTCGGACACGATGGTGACCCGTTGTGGTGTACTTTTGATATGACATGATAGTGGTCCGACGCGGTGCACTCCTGACAGTGAACATGACATGACAAGATTGGATGGCCTGGACACCGTGGGTGATTGTGTTTGTACAATTGAACCGGTAGTGTTTGCATCATGTCTAGGACGGAGATTCCTGAGTACCACGGTCAGAGGTACCTACTGTAAATGGCTAAGGCTAATAACTAGGATAATTCAGTAGTCATGAGAGATTTCCGCAGCTACAGGCGATCCCGTTATCCCGGCCACCATTGTGGACTTGCAACCTGCCGACGATTAGGGCACAAGTCTAAATTCACTGATATATGGATGTAATGCCTGTGTTCGTATTACGTATTTTGGGATACGTATACGTATTTTATTCTGTATTGCATGATTCCTTGTTTAGCTCTCGGCTTGGTTTAACTCTCGGTTTGGGTTGGCTTGGTTCGGCCGACCCAATGCTTGGTTTATCATGGGCCAAGGGTGGAACACCTTAGCCTATGCTTCTCCTTCATTTCCACCACAACCCCCTACCTACCACCACCTTTGATATTTATTGCCATTTCTTCTTTCTCTCTCTCTATAATTCTTATTTACTTCTCCTTCCCCTACCATTACTCTTCTCCACCAACCAAGAACACCATAGGCAAGTGCAACTTGCTTCCACAAGAGAACTTCTTTTGATGGTTTCATTAGCTTCTCCTCATGATTCTAAACCACATTAGAACTTGTCATTTTCCATTTTGAGGCTTTAATTCTTGTAGATCTAGAGTTTTGCTATTTTCGGATTTTTGGTGTTTTGATCTATCAAACTTGCTTGTTTTCAAGTTTTGATGGTTCCATGTTTTAGAGAATTTTATTCTACCCAATTTTGACCTTTGGAAAGTTGGATTCGGACTTGTTTTGACCAAGATATAGACAATTGAAGCTTAGATTCAACATTAGAGTTCTTGCTGTTCTTGCCATTTGGAGAAGACAGTGAACAGTGAGCTAGCTTTTTAGCTTACGCCACTGAGTCGTACGCTGCTGTTTAGTGAGCGTACGCTAGCCTTCGTACGCTGCTGTTTAGCGAGCGTACGCTAGCCTTCGTACGCTGCTGTTTAGTGAGCATACGCTAGCCTTCGTACGCTGCTGTTTAGCGAGCGTACACTAGCCTTCGTACGCTGCTGTTTAGCGAGCGTACGCTAGCTTTCGTACGCTGCTCTTTAGTGAGCGTACGCTCACCTTAATACGCTGCCTGTTGGCAGTGTGTCTTGAGCGTACGCTAGCTTTCGTACGCTAGCTTGAGCGTACGCGTGCCTTGGTACGCTAGCTTAAGCGAGCAAGGCGTACGCTGGCCCTTTTCGTACGCTAGCTCGAGCGTACGCAGTCTTGAGCGTACGCTAGCTTGAGCGTACGCTGACCTATAGCTTGAGCGTGCCCTTGTGTACGCTGACCCTTGCGTACGCTTCCCATTGGAAGTGTATGGATCCTTTGGTACGCAGACCTGAGCGTACGCTAGCCTGAGCATAGCCTGGCTTGAGCGTAGCCTGATTACCCTTGATCTTTTATAGCCCTGTAATATTGATATTTTATTAGATATTTAACGTCCATTTTATATCCTTACGCCTTTTGTCCTGAACTTGATAATCACGAATTTGCTTGATATGTTTGGAATTGATAATTGAGCATGACTTGATAGTGGCCCGTCGTGGCGCACTCCTGACTAGTACACTTGACATGATTATCTGACATGATTATCTCGAATAGCTGTTGCGACGGCTACCTGACATGACATGACATGTATAATTAATCCTGGACACCGTGGGTGATTGTGCCTGTATAAATAAACCAGTCCTGTCTTGCATCATGTCTAGGGAGGGAGCTCCTGAGTACCACGGTCAGGAGTACCTATTGAAATGAACTAAGGACTAATAACTAGATTGATACATTAGTCATGAAGAGATTTCCTAGCTACAGGCAATCCCGTTACCTGGGCACGCCTTGGGATCTGTAGCCTGCCGTCGAGTAGGGCACATTTCCAGCAACTGTCATGTGTTGCACCCTTCAAGCTACCTAAGGGTACATTCGTTTCCTGGACGATGTACCCACCTGAATTCAACTCTAATCTTTTAACCCGGGTGACCTGGATGGTCTGCAGGGCTTGTGGCTGTGGAATAATCTCACTGCATCTTGTTAGTAATTAGGCTTGTGACAACCCTAGTTAGTTAAAGTATCAAGCCGTAATTCTTGCTTGGCCGTGAAATGATTGGATGGAGTCTAACCAGTCTAATCTTGCCCTGAATCCTGTTCCAGATTATTGTATGACCAGAATGCTTGCATTTATTTTACCGATAAATGGTGAGAAACCAAGCTCCGTTCAGACGAAGGGTTACAACCCCGGTCCATGTTTGGTTCACGGGTTGTAACCTGGTTATCTGAATAGTTCCATGGTTATCTCGTCGTATATCATCCTAATATGTTTCCTTTTATTCCAGTCCTTATTTTATTTATATTTATATTCCTGTGCTGATTGCTGGTTTTAGTTCTTAAGTGAAGCCTCCTTTGTGGCACTTGCTCTTTCTGGGGTCTGACCCAGCTGGTTTTGTATGGCCAGATTTCGGAGCAGCTCTAGAGGATCTACCGACCTTCCAGCCAGATGGTGGCCACTAGACGGAACCCTTGCAACGAGTAGGTTATTTTGGCTCTCCCGCTCTATTGTAAAAATATTCTTTTGAGGCGTTTAGCCGACGAGCACCTGTTTAGCTCGATTGTACTTTATTTACTGTCTGCCTACGGGCTGTAACATGATTAACAGATCCTAGGGTTGATCATGTATGACTACACTCTTGCTAGTCCTAACATTTTGTAACGACTAGCTTCATGATCAGCTGAATTTGTAATATTTGGGACGCCTTATCATTGTATATTTAATGATCATACATCTTGTAACATTTACTTACTTGCTTGTGATTGAGACACTAGGCTTGTTCATGACCATAGGAGACTGTTGGCTTGTAGTAAACCCTCATGTATCTAGACAGCCGTGACCGTATAGCGAGATGGAATCCATTTCATATACGTAGCTGGCTATGTCCGCCCCCGCTCTCCAGTATTCTGGTTCTGGGGCGTGACATGGTTTAAGTGGTGGCCCATGCAGGTCTTGTAAATCAAGATATGTGAGGGTTTACCGAATAGATGTCTCAATCAGTATTCGTCCTTGATCTCTGCTCATATCTTCTGAATCCCTGGATTCTTGTCCTGATCATATGCTTGTATCGTTGATCTGTCCTGGTCCTTCCTTATTGTTTCCTATATCGTCTTCTTCAGCGGCATAGTACCTGACCCGGTCGATCAGCAAGGCGGAGCACCTCCCGCGGACCAGCAGCAACCTGGAGATCAAGCCCAGCATTCCGGAGTAGCCTCCAGAGTCGTGCCTTCTGGCGGAGAGCCACCAGTCCAGCCAGTTCAACCTGTAGAACATGATGACGGCACTTTGGTAGGTCTCGTCAGGACCTTGATAGCTTCTCAAGATCGTCGTGGAGATGCCTTACAACAGGCAGTGGCGGATGCTTTGACTAGAGGTGGTCATCAGGGTAACAGCGCGGCCAACAGCTTCAAGCGCTTGAACTCTCCATTCTTCGACGGTAGTGAAGATGCTATCGCGGCGGATGCATGGCTTCAGGACACAGAGATGGTTCTAGAAGCAGCCAAGACTCCAGAGAACGAGAAGGTAGCCGTGGTGCGCCTACAGTTGTTAGATCTTGCCCGCAGCTGGTGGGCAGCGCAGGCCGTTGGGTTAGCAGCCCCCATTCCTTGGGCAGTATTCAGAGAGAGATTCCAGACCAAGTATTTCGATGTCGTAGCTCGGTATGATCTGCAGACCAGGTTCACCAATCTGAAGCAAGGAGGCAGGACGATCGATGGATATGCGGCCGAGTTTTCGAGACTCAGTCGGTTTGCTCCCACCTTGGTGGCAAACGAGTATGATAGAGCCCAGCGATTCCAGCAGGGACTGCACCTGGAGATCTTGTTAGCAGTTGAGCAGTTTGAGCATCAGACTTTTGATGCAGTCTTGAGAGCAGACCGGAGGCATGAGTATACCTCCTAGAGGATTATGGATAGGGTTGGAGGTCGGAAGAGATCTCACGGCCAGATAAATCAGTCTTCAGCACCAGCCCCGGCAGCCAGGGCTTTGACTATTGGAGCTCCGAGGCGAGCAGCCTCAGTGACGTCGGTTCAGCATTCAACCCCGACGTACCCTCAGCAGCAGCAGCAGCAGAAGCAGAAGCAATCTTCCGCAGTGGGTTGTTCTCATTGTGGGAAGCCAGGCCATGTGGTGGCAGAATATCGCAGGGCACAGGGATTGTGTCTGGCTTATGGAGCACCAGACCATAGGGTTGGATCCTGCCCGAGTAGGGGTGGTTCATCATCGTCCAACCTTTCTAGCTCTTCGGTGAGAGGACCAGCTCTGGTCCAGCAGCAGCAGTATCCATTGCCGAGGCCCTTGCCGCCTCAGACCCAAGTGTTCCAGCAGCAGAACCCCCAGCAGTATGCACAAGTCCAAGCCCAGAGTCAGAGCAGACAGCGAGGATTTCAGCAGAGGGGAATAGCACCCCGAGGGCACGGTCAGGCTATGGTGATGACCGTAGAGGAAGGATTGGCACCAGGAGAGGTAGTGGCAGGTACTATTCTCGTCAACTCCTTTCCAGCTTCAGCTTTATTTGATTCTGGTGCATCGCATTCATTTATGCCTGCACGATTCGCGACACAGGCAGGATTGGAGCCCGAGTCATTATCAGTAAGGCTTAATATACTTACTGGTAACGGACTTGTGGGAGTAGATAGAGTGTTTTCCTCGTGTCGGATCGTAGTTAGCGGTAGAGAATTCCCCGCTAGATTGATAGAATTTTCGATGGCCGATTATGATGTGGTCTTAGGGATGGATTGGTTGAGGAACCAGTATGCTAGGATAGACTGCCATATTGGTAGGGTTGTTTTTAGCATTCCAGGAGAGCCAGAGTTTTCTTTCTCTCGAGGCGAGGTTGAGCCTTCTCCTCCAGTATTGCAGATGGCAGTAGCAACAGTTCAGTTGCCCAGGATAGTGGATGAGTTTCCAGATGTTTTCCCAGAAGAACTTCCAGGTATGCCTCCGGAGCGGGAGATCGAGTTCACTATAGACTTGATTCCCGGGACAGCCCCAGTGTCAGAGAGAGTCTACAGGATGGCGCCGTCAGAGTTGGAGATATTGTACAAGATGATTGAAGAACTCAGAACCAAGGGATTCATTCGTGCTAGTGGATCGCCTTGGGGAGCCCCGATGCTTCTTGTGAAAAAGAAGGATGGTACGTCCCGGTTATGTGTTGATTATCGTACCTTGAACTCAGTGACAATCAAGAACAGATACCCTCTTCCGAGGATAGATGACTTGTTTGATCAACTCAAGGGGGCTTCAGTATTCTCGAAGATTGATTTGCGCTCAGGTTATCATCAGATCAGAGTCAGAGAGCAGGACATCCCGAAGACGGCTTTTAGATCGAGATATGGGTATTGGGAGTTCCTTGTTATGCCTTTTGGAGCAACCAATGCGCCGGCAGTATTCATGGACCTCATGAATCGCATCTTCATGCCTTACTTGGATCGGTTTGTGATCGTATTCTTGGATGACATCCTGGTCTACAACAAGAGTGAGGCGGAGCATAGGCAGCATCTTCGTATGGATCTACAGATCCTCAGAGAGCACCAGTTATATGCCAAGTTTAGTAAATGCGAGTTCTGGCTCGATCGTATTTCGTACTTGGGTCATATCATCACCAGAGGAGGAGTAGAAGTGGATCCCCAGAAGATTGTGGCTATTGAGTCATGGCCAGTACCCAGCACCATTGTAAAAGTTTGCAGTTTCCTTGGATTGGCTGGCTATTACCGACGGTTTGTTTCGGATTTTGCTCGAATTTCAGCGCCATTGACCCAGTTGACCCGCAAGGATGCACAGTTTGCTTGGACAGCAGAGTGTCAGAGTTCTTTTGAGCAGTTGAAGCGAGGCCTGATAACAGCTCCTATTCTCACGCTTCCAGATGGGACCGGAGGATTCTCAGTGTACTGTGATGCTTCAGGCAGAGGTTTAGGATGTGTTCTGATGCAGCATAGGAAGGTGATAGCTTATGCGTCACGACAACTTCGTGATCATGAGAGGAATTACCCAACCCATGACTTGGAGCTGGCAGCAGTGGTGTTTGCACTTAAGTTGTGGAGGCACTACTTGTATGGAGATAGGGTGGAGATTTTCACCGACCACAAGAGCCTGAAGTATGTTTTCATCCAGAAGGATCTTAACATGCGTCAGAGGAGGTGGCTGGAGCTTCTTGTGGATTATGATGTCAGCTTGCAGTATCATCCTGGGAAGGCCAATGTTGTTGCGGATGCATTGAGTAGGAGAGCGGGAGCTTATTTCCTAACAGCACAACCAGAGCTGTTAGCAGATCTTCAGAAGATGGGTATTGAAGTTGTTCTCCCTTCTAGTGTGGCGTTGATGGCCAACATGCAAGTTCAGTCCACTATAGTCGAGAGGATCCGGATGGCGCAGTCAACAGATTCCAAGCTTCAGCGACTCAGAGCAGAGTGTGAGGCAGGACGAAGACCAGAGTTATGTATTCATGAGGATGGTACACTTAGGCATGGTAAGCGTCTTTGTGTACCCAGCGGAGATATCAGACAGGAGATCATGTCAGAAGCGCACAGTTCGCAGTATTCCATCCATCCTGGCAGTACGAAGATGTACCGTGATATCTGTCAGCACTTCTGGTGGAATGGCATGAAGCGGGAGATAGCCCGGTTTGTCTCTCGGTGTTTGGTTTGCCAACAAGTTAAAGCCGAACATCAGAGACCGGCTGGACTTCTTCAGCCCTTACCGATTCCAGAATGGAAGTGGGAGCATGTGACCATAGATTTTGTGACTGGACTACCTAGATCTCCAGCTGGTAGAGATGCTATCTGGGTTATAGTTGATCGGCTCACGAAGGTGGCTCACTTTCTTCCATTCAGAGTTGGTCAGTCGACGGCTCAGTTAGCAGAGATGTACCTCAGGCAGATTGTCAGATTGCACGGTGTGCCAGTCAGTATTACCTCGGACCGAGATTCAAGATTTACGTCGCACTTTTGGCGTAGCCTGCAGGAGAGTTTGGGAACTCGCCTCCAGTTCAGTTCAGCATATCACCCGCAGACAGATGGCCAGTCGGAGCGCACGATCCAGACTCTTGAAGACATGTTACGGTCTTGCACACTTGACTTCGGTGGTTCATGGGAAGATCATTTACACCTGGTGGAATTCTCGTACAACAATAGTTTCCAGGCCAGTATCCAGATGGCACCGTTCGAGGCACTGTATAGTAGGAAGTGCAGATCCCCGTTAGCCTGGGATGATGTCGGAGAGAGGCAGTTGCTTGGTCCAGAAATGATTGCTCAGACCGTTGAAGTAGTCCGGCGAGTCAGAGATCATCTTCGAGTTGCCCAAGATCGCCAGCACCATTGGGCCGATTCTCATCGGCGCCCTCTCGAGTTCTCGGTCGGCGATCATGTATTCCTGAAGATTTCGCCTAACCGTGGCGTCATTCGTTTCGGCGTACGGGGCAAGCTTAATCCTAGGTATATAGGACCGTTTGACATTCTGGAGCGAGTAGGAGATGTATCCTATTGTCTCGCTCTTCCACCGTCGCTAAGCGAGGTGCATGACGTGTTCCATGTGTCCCAATTATGACGGTATATCCCGGACCCGAGCCACATCCTGGATCATTCAGAATTGGTTGTTGGTACCAACCTTTCGTATGAGGAGAGGCCCGTGTCTATATTGGACCGGAGAGAGAAGATCCTCAAGAACAAGACTATCAAGTTAGTCCGAGTTGCTTGGGGTCATCACTCTTTGGGGGAGTCAATGTGGGAGCGTGAGGATGATATTCGATCACGATATCCCGACTTGTTTGACTCGTGAGGTATAATGTCTTTCTTATGCCTCATGCCATCAATTCCTTGCTTGCATGATTGATTGATTGCCTAGTATAATTGCTTGTGAATAGTATAGCTTGTTCTTGTCCCTCTAGCCTCTTAATTAAATTCCGAGGACGGAATTCTTTTAAGGTGGGTAGAGTTGTAATGCCTGTGTTCGTATTACGTATTTTGGGATACGTATACGTATTTTATTCTGTATTGCATGATTCCTTGTTTAGCTCTCGGCTTGGTTTAACTCTCGGTTTGGGTTGGCTTGGTTCGGCCGGCCCAATGCTTGGTTTATCATGGGCCAAGGGTGGAACACCTTAGCCTATGCTTCTCCTTCATTTCCACCACAACCCCCTACCTACTACCACCTTTGATATTTATTGCCATTTCTTCTTTCTCTCTCTCCATAATTCTCATTTACTTCTCCTTCCCCTACCATTACTCTTCTCCACCAACCAAGAACACCATAGGCAAGTGCAACTTGCTTCCACAAGAGAACTTCTTTTGATGGTTTCATTAGCTTCTCCTCATGATTCTAAACCACATTAGAACTTGTCATTTTCTATTTTGAGGCTTTAATTCTTGTAGATCTAGAGTTTTGCTATTTTGGGATTTTTGGTGTTTTGATCTATCAAACTTGCTTGTTTTCAAGTTTTGATAGTTCCATGTTTTAGAGAATTTCATTCTACCCAATTTTGACCTTTGGAAAGTTGGATTCGGACTTGTCTTGACCAAGATATGGACAATTGAAGCTTAGATTCAACTTTAGAGTTCTTGCTGTTCTTGCCATTTGGAGAAGACAGTGAACAGTGAGCTAGCTTTTTAGCTTACGCCACTGAGTCGTACGCTGCTGTTTAGTGAGCGTACGCTAGCCTTCGTACGCTGCTGTTTAGTGAGCGTACGCTAGCCTTCGTACGCTGCTGTTTAGTGAGCGTACGCTAGCCTTCGTACGCTGCTGTTTAGCGAGCGTACGCTAGGCTTCGTACGCTGCTGGTTAGCGAGCGTACGCTAGCTTTCGTACGCTGCTCTTTAGTGAGCGTACGCTCACCTTAATACGCTGCCTGTTGGCAGTGTGTCTTGAGCGTACGCTAGCTTTCGTACGCTAGCTTGAGCGTACGCGTGCCTTGGTATGCTAGCTTAAGCGAGCAAGGCGTACGCTGGCCCCTTTCGTACGCTAGCTCGAGCGTACGCAGTTTTGAGCGTACGCTAGCTTGAGCGTACGCTGACCTATAGCTTGAGCGTGCCCTTGTGTACGCTGACCCTTGCGTACGCTTCCCATTGGAAGTGTATGGATCCTTTGGTACGCAGACCTGAGAGTACGCTAGCCTGAGCATAGCCTGGCTTGAGCGTAGCCTAATTACCCTTGATCTTTTATAGCCCTGTAATATTGATATTTTATTAGATATTTAACGTCCATTTTATATCCTTACGCCTTTTGTCCTGAACTTGATAATCACGAATTTGCTTGATATGTTTGGAATTGATAATTGAGCATGACCTGATAGTGGCCCGTCGTGGCGCACTCCTGACTAGTACACTTGACATGATTACCTGACATGATTATCTCGAATAACTGTTGCGACGGCTACCTGACATGACATGACCTGTATAATTAATTCTGGACACCGTGGGTGATTGTGCCTGTATAAATAAACCAGTCCTGTCTTGCATCATGTCTAGGAAGGGAGCTCCTGAGTACCACGGTCAGGAGTACCTATTGAAATGAACTAAGGACTAATAACTAGATTGATACATTAGTCATGAAAAGATTTCCTAGCTACAGGCAATTCCGTTACCTGGGTACGCCTTGGGATCTGTAGCCTGCCGTCGAGTAGGGCACATTTCCAGCACACTGTCATGTGTTGCACCCTTCAAGCTACCTAAGGGTACATTCGTTTCCTGGACGATGTACCCACCTGAATTCAACTCTAATCTTTTAACCCGGGTGACCTGGATAGTCTGCAGGGCTTGTGGCTGTAGAATAATCTCACTGCATCTTGTTAGTAATTAGGCTTGTGACAACCCTAGTTAGTTAAAGTATCAAGCCGTAATTCTTGCTTGGCCGTGAAATGATTGGATGGAGTCTAACCAGTCTAGTCTTGCCCTGAATCCTGTTCCAGATTATTGAATGACCAGAATGCTTGCATTTATTTTACCGATAAATGGTGAGAAACCAAGCTCCGTTCAGACGAAGGGTTACAACCCCGGTCCATGTTTGGTTCACGGGTTGTAACCTGGTTATCTGAATAGTTCCATGGTTATCTCATCGTATATCATCCTGATATGTTTCCTTTTATTCCAGTCCTTATTTTATTTATATTTATATTCCTGTGCTGATTGCTGGTTTTAGTTCTTAAGTGAAGCCTCCTTTGTGGCACTTGCTCTTTCTGGGGTCTGACCCAGCTGGTTTTGTATGGCCAGATTTCGGAGCAGCTCCAGAGGATCTACCGACCTTCCAGCCAGATAGTGGCCACTAGACGGAACCCTGGCAACGAGTGGGTTATTTTGGCTCTCCCGCTCTATTGTAAAAATATTCTTTTGAGACGTTTAGCCGACGAGCACCTGTTTAGCTCGATTGTATTTTATTTACTGTCTGCCTACGGGCTGTAACATGATTAACAGATCCTAGGGTTGATCATGTATGACTACACTCTTGCTAGTCCTAACATTTTGTAACGACTAGCTTCATGATCAGCTGAATATGTAATATTTGGGACGCCTTATCATTGTATATTTAATGATCATACATCTTGTAACATTTACTTACTTGCTTGTGATTGAGACACTAGGCTTGTTCATGACCATAGGAGACTGTTGGCTTGTAGTAAACCCTCATGTATCTAGACAGCCGTGACCGTATAGCGAGATAGAATCCATTTCATATACGTAGCTGGCTATGTCCGCCCCCGCTCTCCAGTATTCTGGTTCTGGGGCGTGACAATGGAAAAGAACGATGCACTGCTTAATGAACCCTAGTCGTCTGGATAACCTGGATTAGCTGCAGGGCTTGTGGCTGGAGGAACATCTCACTGCATGTTGTGATAACCCTAGTTAGCTAATATAGAAAGTCGTAGTCACTGATTGGCCGAGGACGATTGTATGAAGTAGTTTCAGTCTTGATTATTGCAGGCTTGATCGTATGCTTGTCACTTTTAACAATAAAGATCAGGGGCTAAGTTCTGTTCAGGCGAAGGGTTACAACTCCGGTCCTTGTTTGGTTTAAGGGTTGTTACCTGGCTCCCGGAGCAGTTCTGAGTCCCCTCTTCGTTTATTGTCTTATTGTACCCCACGTCATGGTTGTAATGATTTATCTTACCAACAGGAATTGGAGACGGAGTTCTATTCAGGTGAAGGGTTACAACCCCGGTCCTTGTTTGGTTTAAGGGTTGTGACCCGGCTACTTGAATGGTTCCCTCGTACTCCACTATGACTGTTGTTTTTCTTTATTACCAAGCTCTTTTGTAACTACTTTTAATATTTATTTCTGATATGCTGGCTTTAGTTCTTAAGTGAAGCCTCCTTTGTGGCACTTGCTCTTTCTGGGATCTGACCCAGCTGGTTTTGTGTGGCCAGATTTCGGAGCAGCTTCAGAGGATCTACCGACTTTTCAGCCCGATAGTGACCATCAGGCGTGACCAGGGCAACGAGTGGGTTTATTTTTGCTCTCCCACTCTATTGTAAAAAAATTCATTTTGAGGCGTTTAGCCGGCGAGCACCTGTTAGCTCGTATTGCATACCTTATTATTGTCTGCCTACGGGCTGTATCATGATTGACAGATCCTAGGGTTGATCATGTATGACTAAACTCTTGCTAGTCCTTATATTTTGTAACGACTAGCTTCATGATCAGCTGGATATGTAATGTTTGGGACGCCTTACTATTGTATATTTGGTGATCTTACATCTTATACCTTTACTTGCTTGCTTGAGATTGAGACAATTAGGCTTGTTATTGACCATATGAGACTGATGGATTGTAGTTAAACCCTCATATATCTAGACAGCCGTGACCGTATAGTGGGGTGGATCCCGTTTCATTATACGTAGCAGGTTATGTATGCCCCCGCTCTCCAATATTCTGGTTCTGGGGCGTTACATGGTTTAAGTGGTGGCCCATGCAGGTCTTGTAAATCAAGATATGTAAGGGTTTACCGAATAGATGTCTCAATCAACACTCGCCCTTGATCTCTGCCAGTATCTTCTAATCCCTGAGATTCTCGACCTGATCACGTGCTTGTATCGTTGAATCTGTCTTGGTCCTTCTTTATTGTTCCCTAGGTCGTCTTCTTCAGCGGCATTGTTCCTGGACCTGTCGATCAGCAAGGCGAAGCACCTCCCGTGGACCAGCAGCAACAAGAAGATCAGGCCCAGCACTCAGGAGCAGCCTCCCGGGTCATGCCTTCCGGAGATTCAGAACCCCCGGTGCAGCCCGCAAGACAAGATGATGGAGCCTTGGTGAGACTTGTCAGGGAGTTGCTTGCATCGCAGGATCGTCGAGGAGATGCCTTACATCAGGCAGTGGCAGATGCTCTGGGCAGAGGAGGCCATCATGGGAACAGTACATCGAACAGTTTCAAGCGCCTGAATCCTCTATTCTTCGATGGCAGCGAAGACGCTATCGCTGCTGATTCGTGGCTTCAGGAAACAGAGGTGATATTGGAGGCAGCGAAGACCCCGGAAGATGAGAAGGTGGTCGTAGTGTGCCTGTAGTTATTGGATCTAGCCCGCAGCTGGTGGACGGCGCAGGCCGTTGGATTGGTGGCGCCTATTGCCTGGGCAGTATTCCGTGAGAAGTTCCGGACCAAGTACTTCGATGCGGTGGCTCGGTACGATCTTCAGACCAAGTTCACTAATTTGAAGCAGATGGGCAAGACGGTCGATGGGTATGCGGCAGAGTTTTCCAGACTTAGCAGGTTTGCTCCCACCTTGGTGGCGACCGAGTTCGATAGAGCCCAGCGATTTCAGCAGGGACTCCACCTGGAGATTTTGCTGGCAATAGAGCAGTTTGAGCATCAGACTTTTGATACGGTATTGAGGGTAGCTAGAAGGCATGAGTATGCCTCCCAGAGGATTGTGGACAGGACCGGAGGTCGAAAGCGATCTCACGGCCAGATGAATCAGTCGTCAGCCCCAGTCCCGGTAGCTAGAGCTTTGACCATTGGAGCTCCGAGAAGGACGACTTTGGTTACGACGGTTCAACATTCAACCCCGACGTATCCTCAGCAGCAGAAGCAGAAGCAGTCTTCCCCCATGGGCTGCTCTTATTGTGGGAAGCCTGGACATGTTGTTTCAGAGTGTCGTAAGGCTCGAGGATTGTGTTTCCTTTGTGGAGCACCGGACCACAAACTAGGGTCCTGTCCGTTCAGGACTAACTCATCACCAGCCAGGACCAGTTCATCAGTTAGGGGACCAGCCCCAGTACCAGTCCAGCAGCAGTTTCCATCCCGATGGCCGATTATGATGTGGTCTTAGGGATGGATTGGTTGAGGGACCAGTATGCTAGGATAGATGTAACGCCCCAGTCCCAAAATACTTAGGACTAGGTATGTATCCATGCCAGCTGCATACATACGAAGTATACTCCAATATATGGAAACTCGTATGTATACATAAGCTGTAAAATGCAGTAGAACCATAATAACTAAATCTCATCCACTAAATAAATAAATGATATAAAAGCAACTTTGAATTTGTCATGTATACAATCGTTGGGCGGAGACAAAGTCCACTACCAACTATCTCAAATAAAATGTACAAGAAGTGATCGATAAAATAATGAGACGAACCAAGCGCAATCGTCTTCGAAAGAATGGAGAAGATCACTGCCTTGGCTAGAACACCTGCAAAATCACAGAAGCACACACCTGGAGAGATAACCAGGTCCTCAGAGGGACGTAACAAGATACATAAACATGCCATATAAATACTGAATATAAAATATGCCACAATCAAAGAAAGTGACAAGACATAAATAAGGTACTCTAACCATACTAAAGTGAACATGCAGTTAAGAACAAACCATTCGTCGCATGAGCTCTGGCTGTAATGGGATCTGGTATAGTTCCCACTTGGGCACCAGTGACCGAGAGCATGACGTTGAAAAACGACAGTGGCCAACCTGAGAGGCTCATACCCGTATCTCCAGCGGAGCTTTCGGGTTATAAGGGAAGTGCAATAGAAGCCCATACGACAAGAAAATGTTCTCCCCGCCCAATGTACCTGTCAAGTCGCATCTACGACCATGTATCGCTACTAACTGCTAAGTCTCCTAACAAGCCTCTATTAGCAGTTAGCCCTAACGCATGCACATGGGGGATCATCCCACACACAAGAACCTCTACATGCTAATCATCTCACACATCCTTGTGGTACAACGGTGTCGAGGTATATGCAATACACTACAACGGTAGTCTCTTAACTCTAAGTCCATATGCAATCAAAGGATAATAACAAAGTATATCTAATATCACTGTGCAGACAATAAATCAAGAACTACAAGAACTTGAAATAATGAACAGTGATATGTAATGCAACTGAATATAAACAGTATAATGGCAAGGTATCTTGCCTGAGGGTGGTGCGAGAAGCAGCAAAATCCAACAATCAGAATCGTCAACACGAAAGTCAAAATCCATAAGAAGCTCCGGATGCTGAAACAAACATCACGAACGAGTTTGGAATATAAGATATGCCTAGGAAACGCCTGTCCAAAAGTTAAATTCTGGAACAGGGGCAAAATCGTAATTTCGGGTCAAAACGATGTCCGCCGTTGGACCCGCTTTGCACCAAAATGTGTGCAAATATTTACGGTCTCTAAAGTCGTCAAACTACATATCTACAAATTTGTTTTGATGAGACGAACCCAACGGTATGTCCAATTTTGGATTCCGATGGGCTGTGCACAAAATCGCCCGTTGAGTGGGATTGTGGGCCTGCCAAAATAGCGTCCCGATTAACGGTCTCAGAATCGGACCAAACTTGGCTCACAGGACCAGATAAATATTTCGAGTCCAATGGCGCAAGTTTCATCACGATATGATGAGTGTGCACAAAGTTGTGACTTAATTTGCAAAGGGTCGATACGAGGTATCTCGACGGATACGCACTGATTTCGTCGCGCATATGCAACAAAATCGGGTTCCGTCAGTTCCCACACGTCGACAACATCCATACGCGCCTTTCGATGCGTATAGTGCGCGACCACGTCGTCCGGTTTGTCGGGGCGCACGCCGTATCGGGTGTTTTTTCCATTTTTTGAAAATAGAATTTACAGTTTTTTATGAAACTTTAACAACGTATAACTTTCTACATACTAGATGAATAGTGAATCCAAAAGGTGCGTTACAATCTCGGTTAGGTTGTCTTTGACTGCCTTCAATTAATTTTTATGAAAGTTTAATGGACAGCGAGAAAAGTGGCCGACAAGTTGGCGTTTAGAATTGGTTTTTAACAGTCCAGAAAATCTGAATTTTTGCTAACTTCAGTTCGATTTTTCGAACAAATTAGATGGTCATGTAAAAATCCATCTGAAGGATATCGAAGAGGGTTAAGTCTACTTTCCAGAACATTTTACAGATCGGAAATCGGAGTTACGAGTAAAAAGTTACGTCGTAGGGAAGTAGGGTACCTTGAGTGGAAAAACTGCTCCGTGGGTGACGCGGGGCTGACTTTCGATGCTCCGTTCGTCGCGCACAAAACTCCGTTGCTGGTGAAACGAACTCGTAGGCGAAAAGGGTATGATCAACAACAACTTTCGTTTTGGAAGTCTCGGATTTTGAGGTTTGTAGAAAAAGTTATATATATAACAACTTCTTACTAAAACCTAATACCAATATGTTTAGTATTTAGTAAACCCACGGATTGGATTGTTTTGTGAGCTTGCTGCGTAGCAGCAAGCAATTAAGGGGGTGGGGGGGCCCGCCCACTTAAAGTGGGCGGCTGATTGTTTTTTTTTTTTCTCTTTTTCTTATTCTTTTTCATTTCCTTCTTTTCTTTTCTTTTCTTTTTCTTATTCTTTTTATCTAAATCCACAATATATATATATATATATATATATATATATATATATATATATATATATATATATATATATAATACAGATATAAAATAAATAAATAAATATATATATATATATATATATATATATATATATATATATATATATATATATATATATATATATATATATATATATATATATCCAAAAATACATCAAAAATTTATTTAAATCCAAATATCATTTAAAATTTAGCTATCCAATTATTTAATCTTTTTGAGCATATCTATATATATATAATAAATTTAAATATATTTACGTATCTATATATTTAATAACCATGTATATATATATATATGCATATATCCATAAATCTTATTTAAAAAATTAAATACCAAATTAAATATTATCTACCCAATTATTTAATACATTTACACATATCTACATATAAATAAAATTCAAATCGCAATAAATCAACTAATAATAATAATAATAATAATAATATATCTATAAAATATTCATGTTTATTAAATCTCCACAAAATAACTTTAATAATAATAAATTAATAAAATTGTCCCAATGGGTGAACTTTACCTTTCACCCATGTATGGGTCCAGAAAATTGTACCATCTTGTAAAATATTATTTTATTAATAAAACATAAATTTTGTACCAAAGCCAATAAATATTCAACAAGATCTAAAAATAATTTAAAAATATTTATACATACACAAAATATTCCTATATGGTCACCTTAGTCACCCCACATGCTCACATGGGCTCAAATTGGTCCAGGCCCAGTTTGGACTGAATTGGCCAAACTGGGTCATCAAAAATAAATAAAACCATAAATTGTATAAACTCATTTTTAAGTCTAATAAAATAATAAAAAATTAAATAATAAAAAATAGGGGTTTTACATCCTACCCAACTTACAAGAATTTCGTCCTCGAAATTTAGGATTAATAGGGTAGATAGGGTTGAGGGATAGGAAGAGTTCGTCAATACCAAAATACAATTAAATTTTGGATGAGAAGATAAAACGGCGTTCAACACCACCATGCAATAGAAAATTGTGGAGTCAATATATACAGAAATATATCATGGTTATGGAATTGAATAAGGATCGCTAGTGAAGGTAACAAACTTTTGAATATCCAATTTAGAAGAACAGTAAGGAAATGAGTAGACCAAAGAAATATAAATTAGACATTTGGAAGATGTGGTTCCTAGAGAGAACTGGAGACTAATCGTCTCAATTGAGAGTTTGATTTAAGTGAATGATTAGAATCATTCTCGAGTGCTCAAGAACATTTGGAAGGGCACGATAATAATTTTTAGGGTTGAGAAATGAGGAGTAGTTAAAGGCGAGGATATGGCCACATGAGTCGGGCAGTGGCTATCTACATTTGTGTATAATTAACTGATTTGGCAACCAAAGATGATACCTTGAGTCTATCTTAGCAAGTACAGTGTCTTGTCTTTCCAAAATGAGTAAAAGACAAGAACAACAAGGTTTCAAAGGCGGTGTTATATATTGAGTATGAATTACGGGGTTCATAGGCGGCGAAAATAATTCAAAAGAGAATTGCCGAGACTGTCGCGGATGAGACTCTAAGGCAAGTTTACTATGTCCTCATCCACGTAGAATAATATGTGATAAGCGAACCAAAGTGCAATAGGTTGATCAGACCATCATGCACCGGTTCTGATTAGACAATATGTTAATGGGTGCACCCAGTAAAATATGTCATGATCAAGCTTGATAACGGAATAAGCTTGCAAAACTGAAGCTACGTTAGCAGCATGAAATAGTCAAAATATGAGCAAGGGAGGTACTGATGAAGGGATTTTAAATAGTCCAAGATCTTTTAAAATCAAGGCTCGCCCAAAGTTTGGGCCTAACAGTTGTCTTGGTTGACTAACCTAGGGTCCTCTGAACTTATAGTCTAAGCAAGCTTATCAATATGGGTCACAAGGACAAAGGCTTTGTTGGACCGTGAGGTATTCTATCCAACTTACAAGGGTTAAGCTAGTAATGGGATGGGACAATGGGTTAAGCAATCTAGATAAAGTACAAGTTAGGCATTTTAAAGAGACAAATAGAACACAATCACATATCGGGTCGAAAGAATTTAGTCGAGGTTGAATCCCTATCTGTGGTCGAAAAATATATCGGTATCATGGTAAAGATTTTAGTTTGGCCATTTTGACCATAAGGTCATATCAAAAAATAGAGTACAAGGAGGTGGGTTTTGGTGGGACATGATATGTCTACAGGAAGGTGGGCTCGTCTAGGTTTTACATATGAAATTCGTTAGAAGGAAAAGTCTAGTGTTGTACTCCAATTATCTAAGTCACGGTAAGGGACGCCAAAAGATCTAAAATAGAAAGTGGGAGTTCACGAGGTGATAATTAATGCACAAGAATAAAGAAGATCAAGTTAAAGCATGAAATAAAATTAATTAAAGAATCCAGTAAAAGTAAAAGTTTAGGGGCACAGTTCTAGTGAGAAGATAGCCTTCTAGATGAATACAGTTAAGGAACCATTAACTCATTATTCAAATGCAAATGGGTTAGAAGGTCGCAATTAAAAGATCTAGAATTTAAGGAAGGTCGAGTAAGTCGAGGTGGAAATACAGTCACATAGCTGGGTAGATGACTAACAACACTTGTGTATATACTACTATCATGGTCATGAGTGACATGGCAATTAGTATGGAATACTTCTAACTCATTAGGGCTACCTTTGTGGCCTATCATTAATATTTTAACTCGTATTTCCTCCAACAATTTCAAAATTAAACTTCCAAAATTAAACCACCCAAAATTTGTATTCACTCCAAGCCGTTCAAATTCATCATAAGAAAATTTAATTCACTCTCATAAATCTCAAAGCAAAATTTTATCATGTTACTACTAACTTTTTTTTTCCAAAATTAAGGTTTAAATTCAACCATTTAACTCAAGAGTTCATAATTTACGAATTCATAAAAATTATACAATCAATCAAAAATTTAACACTCTAAAATTTTCCAATAACTCGTAATAAAACTCTTAGCATATTAAAAATAATCTCAAAAATTAAGCTCAATGCTCTCATCAATTTTAACTTCTATTCATGCTAAGTTATTCCAACAAAATCACAACTTTTAAATGGTAACTTCCTTTAATCAATCAAAATAACTTTCCATCACATTCATTCAAAATTCTTCCAAAAATTTTAATATTAGCAATCCCACATTAAACTAAATTTTTAATTAAAATCTTTTTTTACCAAAAATATAAATATATTTGTAAATCCTCAATCATAGGACCCTATTTAAAATAAAAATTTCTTAAAAATTATTTTCATAACTTTCAAATATTTTAAACCAAAATTCGCCATCAGTACTTCCACTTTAAAATTCAAAATTTAATCAACACGAAAATTGCAAGTTGTACAACTCAAATTTAAATAATTCCTATGGCCATTTTTAAAAGCTAAGATCATTTTCAAACCAAATTTATAACTGTTCAAAGGTGTATAACAATAATACAATAAATCATAAACATCAAAACTCGAAAATCAAATAAATTTTATATTTATTCAAGGATGTATATCTATCACCCCAAAACCCACAATTATCATAACTCGAAAAGCAAATCAATATTTTACTTATGCAAAGATGTATAGCTATAACTCAATAAATCATCAATTCTCAAAAAGCCAATCAATTTCTTAAACCAAGTATAAAATTCTATAAATCCTCTGGTGTTTACTATTTAGAAATCTCAAGATTAAAACTTTCCTTGGTGATATCCTACTTTACAAATTACTAATCATTAAATCACACTAAAAAGCCTTTTTACTCTATTAGAGTCTTGAATGCATTCCAATTGCCAATATAACCATTCTAGCCATATGTGTGACCTATGAGCATATACTAATGTAGTCATCTTCTTGGTTGACACTAAGCACGAAAATAAAAATCAACGGTAGAAAGGAATCAAGCAAGATGCAATTCAAGGAAGTCGGACGAGAGTTCGGAATTTTGAAGCCAAGAGAAGAGGTCAAACTGTATGGATGAGATTCCTAGATTATAATCCTATGTTGCAGGTTCACATCGGTACAGTAACGTAATCGAAGTGACAAACTCGACCTGCATGGGCCACCACAAAAACATGTAACGCCCCAGTCCCAAAATACTTAGGACTAGGTACGTATCCATGCCAGCTGCATACATACGAAGTATACTCCAATATATGGAAACTCGTATGTATACATAAGCTGTAAAATATAGTAGAACCATAATAACTAAATCTATCCACTAAATAAAAAAATGATATAAAAGCAACTATGAATTTGTCATGTATACAATCGTTGGACGGAGAAAAAGTCCACTACCAACTATCTCAAATAAAATGTACAAGAAGTGATCGATAAAATAATGAGACGAACCAAGCGCAATCGTCTTCGAAAGAATGGAGAAGATCACTGCCTTGGCTAGAACACCTGCAAAATTACAGAAGCACACACCTGGAGAGATAACCAGGTTCTCAGAGGGACGTAACAAGATACATAAACATGCCATATAAATACTGAATATAAAATATGCCACAATCAAAGAAAGTGACAAGACATAAATAAGGTACTCTAACCATACTAAAGTGAACATGCAGTTAAGAACAAACCTTTTGTCGCATGAGCCCTGGCTGTAATGGGATCTGGTATAGTCCCCACTTGGGCACCAGTGACCGAGAGCATGACGTTGAAAAACGACAGTGGCCAACCTGAGAGGCTCATACCCGTATCTCCAGCGGAGCTTCCGGGTTATAAGGGAAGTGCAATAGAAGCCCATACGACAAGAAAATGTTCTCTCCACCCAATGTACCTGTCAAGTCGTATCCACGACCATGTATCGCTACTAACTGCTAAGTCTCCTAATACGCCTCTATTAGCAGTTAGCCCTAACGCATGCACATGGGGGATCAGCCCACACACAAGAACCTCTACATACTATTCATCTCACACATCCTCGTGGTACAACGGTGTCGAGGTATATGCAATACACTACAACGGTAGTCTCTTAACTCTAAGTCCATATGCAATCAAAGGATAATAACAAAGTATATCTAATATCACTGTGCAGAAAATAAATCAAGAACTACAAGAACTGGAAATAATGAACAGTGATATGTAATACAACTGAATATAAACAGTATAATGGCAAGGTATCTTGCCTGAGGGTGGTGTGAGAAGCAGCAAAATCCAACAATCAGAATCGTCAACACGAAAGTCAAAATCCATAAGAAGCTCCGGATGCTGAAAAAACATCACAAACGAGTTTGGAATATAAGATATGCCTAGGAAATGCCTGTCCAAAAGGTAAATTCTGGAATAGGGACAAAATCATAATTTCGGGTCAAAACGATATCCGCCGTTGGACCCGCTTTGCACCGAAATGCGTGCCAATATCTACGGTCACTAAAATCGTCAAACTATATGTCTACAGATTTGTTTTGATGAGACGAACCCAACGGTATGTCCAATTTTGGATTTCGGTGGCTGTGCACAAAATCGCCCGTTGAGTGGGATTGTGGGCCCGCCAAAATAGCGTCCCGATCAACGGTCTCAGAATCGGACCAAACTTGGCTCACAGGACCAAAAAAATATTTCGAGTCCAATGGCGCAAGTTTCATCGCGATATGATGAGTGTGCACAAAGTTGTGACTTAATTTGCAAAGGGTCGATACGGGATATCTCGACGGATACGTACTGATTTCGTCGCGCATATGCAACGAAATCGGGTTCCGTCAGTTCCCACACGTCGACAACATCCATACGCGCCTTTCGATGCATATAATGCACGACCACGTCGTCCGGTTTGTCGGGGCGCACGCCGTATCGGGTGTTTTCCCACTTTTTGAAAACAGAATTTACAGTTTTTCGTAAAACTTTAACAATATGTAACTTTCTACATAGTAGATGAATAGTAAATCCAAAAGGTGCGTTACAATCTCGGTTGGGTTGTCTTTGAATGCCTTCAATTAATTTTTATGAAAGTTTAATGGACAGCGAGAAAAGTGGCCGACAAGTTGGCGTTTAGAATTGGTTTTTAACAGTCCAGAAAATCTGAATTTTTGCTAACTTCGGTTCGATTTTTCGAACAAATTAGATGGTCATGTAAAAATCCATCTAAAGAATATCGAAGAGGATTAAGTCTACTTTCTAGAACATTTTACAGATCGGAAATCGGAGTTACGAGTAAAAAGTTACGTCGTAGGGAAGTATGGTACCTTGAGTGGGAAAACTGCTCAATGGGTGACGCGGGGCTGACTTTCGATGCTCCATTCGTTGCGCACAAAACTCCGTTGCTGGTGAAACGAACTTGTAGGCGAAGAGGATATGATCAACAACAACTTTCGTTTTGGAAGTCTCGAATGTTGAGGTTTGTAGAAAAAGTTATATATATAACAACTTCTTACTAAAACCTAATACCAATATGTTTAGTATTTAGTAAACCCACGGATTGGATTGTTTTGTGAGCTTGCTGCGTAGCAGCAAGCAATTAAGGGGGGGGGGGGGGGCGCCCACTTAAAGTGGGCGGCTGATTGTTTTTTTTCTTCTTCTCTTTTTCTTATTCTTTTTCATTTCCTTCTTTTCTTTTCTTTTCTTTTTCTTATTCTTTTTATCTAAATCCACAATATATATATATATATATATATATATATATATATATATATATATATATGTATCCAAAAATACATCAAAAATTTATTTAAATCCAAATATCATTTAAAAGTTAGCTATCCAATTATTTAATCTTTTTGAGCATATCTATATATATAATACATTTAAATATATTTACGTATCTATATATTTAATAACCGTGTATATATATATATATATATGCATATATCCATAAATCTTATTTAAAGAATTAAATACCAAATTAAATATTATCTACCCAATTATTTAATATATTTACACATATCTACATATAAATAAAATTCAAATCGCAATAAATCAACTAATAATAATAATAATATATCTATAGAATATTCATGTTTATTAAATCTCCACAAAATAACTTTAATAATAATAAATTAATAAAATTGCCCCAATGGCTGAACTTTACCTCTCATCCATGTATGGGTCCATAAAATTGTACCATCTTGTAAAATATTATTTTATTAATAAAACATAAATTTTGTACCAAAGCCAATAAATATTCAACAAGATCTAAAAATAATTTAAAAATATTTGTACATACACAAAATATTTCTATATGGTCACCTTAGTCAGCCCACATGCTCACATGGGCTCAAATTGGTCCAGGCCCAGTTCGGACTGAATTGGCCAAACCGGGTCATCAAAATAAATAAAACCATAAATTGTATAAATTCATTTTTAAGTCTAATAAAATAATAAAAAATTAAATAATAAAAAATAGGGGTTTTATAATAGACTGCCATGTTGGCAGAGTTATTTTTAGCATTCCAGGCGAGCCGAGGTTTTCCTTCTCTTGAGGCGAAGTTGAACCTTCTCCTCCAGTATTACGGATGGCCGTAGCAGCAGTGCAGTTGCCTCGGATAGTCGAGGAGTTTCCAGATGTTTTTCCAAAAGAACTTCCAGGAATGCCACCAGAGCGAGAGATCGAGTTTACTATCGACTTGATCTCCGGGACAGCACCAGTGTCTGAGAGAGTCTACAGGATGGCGCCGTCAGAATTAGAGATATTGTACAAGATGATTGAAGAACTCAGAACCAAGGGATTCATTCGTGCAAGTGGATCACCTTGGGGAGCCCCGATGCTTCTTGTGAAAAAGAAGGATGGTACGTCCAGATTATGTGTTGACTATCGTACCTTGAACTCAGTGACAATAAAGAACAGATACCCTCACCCGAGGATAGATGACTTGTTTGATCAACTCAAAGGGGCAGCAATATTCTCAAAGATCGACTTGCGATCAGGATACCATCAGATCAGAGTCAGAGAGCAGGACATCCCGAAGACAGTGTTCAGATCGAGGTATGGGTATTGGGAGTTCCTTGTAATGCCATTTGGAGGAACCAATACGCCGGCAGTATTCATGGACCTCATGAATCGTATCTTCATGCCTTATTTGGATCAGTTCGTGATCGTGTTCATCGATGATATCCTGGTCTACAGTAAGAGTGAAGCGGAGCATGAGCAGCATCTCAGAGTTGTCCTCCAGATTCTCCGAGAGCAACAGTTGTATGCCAAGTTCAGTAAATGCGAGTTCTGGTTCGATCGTATTTCATACTTGGGTCATATCATCACCAGAAGGGGAGTAGAAGTGGATCCCCAGAAGATCGTGGCTATCGAAACATGGCCAGTGTCCAGCACGGTTGCAGAAGTTCACAGTTTTCTTGGATTGGCCGGCTATTACTGGAGATTTGTTTCGGACTTTGCTCGAATTTTAGCGCCATTAACACAGTTGACCTGCAAGGATGTGCAGTTTGCTTGGACAGCAGAATGTCAAGATTCTTTTGAGAAGCTGAAGCGAGGTTTGATGACGGCACCCGTTCTCACACTTCCAGATAGGACCGGAGGATTTTTAGTGTACTGTGATGCTTCAGGTAGAGGATTAGGATGTGTTTTGATGCAGCATGGGAAGGTAATAGCTTATGCGTCTTGACAACTTCGTGATCATGAGAGGAATTACCCGACCCACGACTTGGAACTGGCAGCAGTAGTGTTTGCACTCAAGCTTTGGAGACACTACTTGTATGGAGATAGGGTAGAGATTTTCACCGACCACAAGAGCCTGAAGTATGTCTTCACCCAGAAGGACCTCAACATGCGTCAGAGAAGATGGCTAGAGCTACTTGTGGATTATGATGTCAACCTGCAGTATCATCCTGGAAAGGCCAACGTTGTTGCTGATGCGTTGAGCAGGAGAGCCGGAGTTTATTTTCTGGCAGCGTAACCAGAGTTGTTGGCAGATCTTCAGAAAATGGGTATAGAAGTTGTCCTTCCTACCAATGTGGCATTGATGGCCAGCATGCAAGTACAGTCCAGTATAGTTGAGAGGATCAAGATAGCTCAGACCTCCAATTCTAAGCTTCAGTGGCTTAGAGCAGAATGTGAAGCCGGACGACGACCAGAATTATGCATTCATGAAGACGATACACTTCGACATGGTAAGCGTCATTGTGTACCCAGTGGAGATATTAGACAGAAGGTGATGGCGGAAGCTCACAGTTTTCAGTATTCAATTCATCCGGGTGGCACGAAGATGTACCGTGATATCCGTCAGCACTTTTGGTGGAATGGCATGAAGAGGGAGATAGCTCGGTTTGTCTCTCGGTGTTTGATTTGCCAACAAGTCAAGGCTGAACACCATAGACCAGCTGGACTTCTTCAGCCCTTGCCTATTCCAGAATGGAAGTGGGAGCATATAACTATGGATTTCGTGACTGGATTACCTAGATCCCCAGCTGGTAGAGATGCTATTTGGGTTATAGTTGACAGGCTCACGAAGGTGGCTCACTTTCTCCCGTTCAGAGTTGGTCAGTCGACAGCTCAGCTAGCAGAAATGTATCTCCGACAGATTGTCAGATTCCACGGTGTACCAGTCAGTATTACCTCGGACCGGGATTCGAGATTTACGTCGCACTTTTGGTGTAGCCTGTAAGAGAGTTTGGGAACTCGCCTCCAATTCAGCTCAGCATATCACCCGCAGACATATGGTCAGTCGGAACGCACGATCCAGACTCTGGAGGATATGTTGAGATCTTGTACACTCGACTTCGGTGGTTCGTGGGAAGATCACCTGCACCTGGTGGAGTTCTCATACAACAACAGTTTTCAAGCTAGTATCCAGATGGCACCGTTCGAGGCACTGTACGGTAGGAAGTGTATATCCCTACTAGCCTGGGACGATGTGGGAGAGAGGCAGATGCTTGGTCCAGAGATGATCACTCAGACAGTTGAAGTGGTCAGGAGAGTTAGAGATCATCTTCGCGTTGCACAAGATCGTCAACGCCATTGGACCGACTCTCATCGGCATCCCCTTGAATTTTCTGTCGACGATCATGTATTCCTGAGGATCTCGCCTAACCGTGGCGTCATTCATTTCGGCGTACGGGGAAAGCTTAGTCCTAGGTATATAGGGCCGTTCGATATTCTGGAGCGAGTGGGAGATGTGTCCTATCGTCTCGCTCTTCTGCCGTCTCTGAGTGAGGTGCATGACGTGTTCCATGTATCCCAACTATGACGGTATATCCCAGACCCGAGTCATATCCTGGATCATTCGGAATTGGTTGTAGGTACCAACCTTTCGTATGAGGAGAGACCCGTATCCATATTGGACCAAAGAGAGAAGATACTCAAGAACAAGACTATCAACTTAGTCCATGTTGCTTGGGGTCATCACTCTTTGGGAGAGTCAACGTGGGAGTGTGAGGATGATATCCGATCGCGATATCCCGACCTGTTTGACTCGTAAGGTATAATATTTCTCCTATGCCTCATGCCTTCGATTCCTTGCTTGTACGAATAATTGCTTGATTGCTTAATTAGTATAGCTTGTCTGTGAGTAGTATAGCTTGTCCTTGCATCTCTATCCAGTTGATTAAATTCTGAGGACGGGATTCTTTTAAGGTGGGTAGAGTTGTAATGACCATTGTTCGTATTACGTATTTTGATTTAGACCGGTATTGTATGCCTCATTTTTGGTTCGGCCCGACTTGACTTGGTTCGGCTTGGTTTTGCATGGTTCGGTTTTGCTTGATTTTAATATGAACCAAACCACTCCCACCTACCACTACCTTCATTAAATATCCCACCTACCACCACCCTCTTCATTAAATATCCCACCAAACACTTCTTTCTCCTCATTAACTCTTCTTCTTCCCCACCATTACTTCTCCACCAACCAGAGAGAGGGAGAGCTTAGGCAAGTACACCTTGCTTCATGGAGGAAGTCCATTTTTATTGTTCCATTGTCCTCCTCATATGTTTTTAACCCACTTTAGTACTTAGCATTTTTCATTTCCATGGTTAAATTCTTGTAAATCTAGCTTTGTGGTATTTTCGGTTTCCGGGAGTTTTGATCTATCAAACTTGCATATTTTGCTAAGTTGATGATCCCATGTTGCAGAGAATTTTGTTTGGTCCAAATTTGACCTATGGAATTTTGCTGAGCCGCATGGTCATTCCTTTTCTTTAGCCACACTAATTAGCTTGTATGCATAGGCATGCTACTTAAAGTACGCAGCATGCTAATCGATATTTTAATGCATATATTAAGTTGGAGCCGCATGCATATCTAAGGTACTGAGCCGCATAGGCCAACCTATCTCAGCCGCATGGCCGATGAATGTAATAGCAAGCATTTAGTTTACATGCATTATTTAATACAATACTAACAGTCAGCCGCTTAGGCATCATTATTTAATGCATTAAGAATGGAATGCATCAGCACCCATGTGAGCCGCATAGACATCATTATTTAATGCATTAAGAATGGAGTACATCAGCACCCATGTGAGCCGCATAGGCATTTATTAGTAATACATTAAGAATTGAATGCATTAACCCATGTGAGCCGCATATGCCTTTCTCTAATGCATTATAATGCATTCACTAATGCATTAATGCATTCTCTGATGCATATTAATGTGTTCTTGAATGCATTTTCCTAATGCATTTGTTAAATACATTTTCTTAAATGCATTTTAATGCATTTCTTTTTACTTTAATGCATTTGTTGTTGCATTTTTAGCACCAGCCGCATATGGCTTAAGAATCTTTGCTGGCCGCATGCAATGCAGGCCTTGCTTGCATTATATTAATGCGTGCTTGCATTTGTAACCCACGTGGCCTTGTTTGCATGAAGGCACGTATGCTTTGTTGCATGCTTTGTTACAAGCTTATGTCGTTTGTTTGCATGCATATTAATGCATGCTTTGTGGCATTGTCAATAGTGAGCCGAATATGGGAACGATATCAGCCGCATGCATATTAATACATTTTACTAATACACGCAAGCATACGTTTAATATATATTAATATAATATATATCTATATAATATATTTTAATATAAGGCATTATATTAATATAATGTATTTAATGTGTTAATGCATTATATTAATACATTATATTAATGTATTTAGTGTATTATATTGCATGATTATATATTTTGCTTAGCCACATGAGCAAGTGACTGCTGGCCGCATAGAATTTTTCGAGCCGCATGAGTCCCCCACAGCCCTTGCCCCTTCTAATATTTAAATTATTAAATGTGTACTTGTGCAAAATTAATTATTTCCGGACACGATGGTGACCCGTTGTGGTGCACTTTTGACATGACATGATAGTGGCCCGACGCGGCGCACTCCTGACAGTGAACATGACATGACAAGATTGGATGGCCTGGACACCGTGGGTGATTGTGTTTGTATAATTGAACCGGTAGTGTTTGCATCATGTCTAGGACGGGGATCCCTGAGTACCACGGTCAGGGGTACCTACTATAAATGGCTAAGGCTAATAACTAGGATAATTCAGTAGTCATGAGAGATTTTTCCAGCTACAGGCGATCCCGTTATCCCGGCCACCATTGTGGACTTGCAGCCTGCCGACGAGTAGGGCACAAGTCTAAATTTACTGATATATGGAAAAGAACGATGCACTGCTTAATGAACCCAAGTCGCCTGGATAACCTGGATTAGCTGCAGGGCTTGTGGCTGGAGGAACATCTCACTGCATGTTGTGATAACCCTAGTTAGCTAATATAGAAAGCCGTAGTCACTGATTGGCCGAGGATGATTGTATGAAGTAGTTTCAGTGCTCGATTATTGCAGGCTTGATCGTATGATTGTCACTTTTAACAATAAAGATCAGGGGCTAAGTTCTGTTCAGGCGAAGGGTTACAATTCTGGTCTTTGTTTGGTTTAAGGGTTGTAACCTGGCTCCCGGAGCAGTTCTGAGTTCCCTCTTCGTTTATTGTCTTATTGCACCCCACGTCATGGTTGTAATGTTTTACCTTACCAACAGAAATTGGAGACGGAGTTCTATTCAGGTGAAGGGTTACAACCCCGGTCCTTATTTGGTTTAAGGGTTGTGACCCGGCTACTTGAATGGTTCCCTCGTACTCCACTATGACTGTTGTTATTCTTTATTACCAAGCTCTTTTGTAACTACTTTTAATATTTATTTCTGATATACTGGCTTTAGTTCTTAAGTGAAGCCTCCTTTGTGGCACTTGCTCTTTCTGGGATCTGATCCAGCTGGTTTTGTGTGGCCAGATTTCGGAGCAGCTTCAGAGGATCTACCGACTTTCCAGCCCGATGGTGACCATCAGGCGTGACCAGGGCAACGAGTGGATTTATTTTTGCTCTCCCACTCTATTGTAAAAAAATTTATTTTGAGGCATTTAACCGACGAGCGCCTGTTAGCTCGTATTGCATACCTTGTTATTGTCTGCCTACGGGCTGTATCATGATTGACAGATCCTAGGGTTGATCATGTATGACTAAACACTTGCTAGTCCTCACATTTTGTAACGACTAGCTTCATGATCAGCTGGATATGTAATGTTTGGGATGGCTTACTATTGTATATTTGGTGATCTTACATCTTCTAACTTTACTTGCTTGCTTGAGATTGAGACAATTAGGCTTGTTATTGACCATAGGAGACTGATGGATTGTAGTTAAACCCTTATATATCTAGACAGCCGTGACCGTATAGTGGGGTGGATCCCGTTTCATTATACGTAGCTGGCTATGTCTGCCCCCGCTCTCCAGTATTCTGGTTCTGGGGCGTTACACAGCATCAAGTATACTAGTCTATAATAAGAGAACATATCCAAAGAAGTATGAAAAGATCAGAGAATGTACTCGCCTGGCAAATCGAACTACTGATGATGAGGTGTAACTAAACTGGGGCAATGTAAACCTATTTAAACTACACACATGTCACAACCAAGTCCACAATATCAAAAAAAATAGCTACAATGCAAGACTACATACTTCTAGGTCCATTTTGGTCAAAGTCAACCATCGGTCAACTCTGGTCAAACCTGGTCAACGCTGGTCAAACCTGGTCAAACTTGGGTCAACTAGTCCGTCTACTAATTTCTAGGTCATACACAAAATTCTAGGTCATTTGGAGTTCATTTGAGTTGAATTGGATCAAGTTTGACCCAAAGTTGACTTTTGTCAATTTGGTCAACTTGTCGGCCAATTCGACTAAACTAAGCTCGAAATGACAAACCAAATCTATCCTAGGGCTCCTATAGTTATATACACAACTATAATCTATTCCAAGAGAATTAACAAGCATAAATATATATATACATATAGGTATATACACACATGTGTATATACAATACAATCAAACCTTATTTCTAACAAAAGATCGATGATGTGTGTGTGTGTACTGGTGCTTACTGAAATGGAATAAATCTGAGATTAAAAACAGTAAAACATACCCATGGTATTACCCAAATTATTATACTATTATATACATATATATAAAGTAAGAAAACTATATATATATATATATATATATATATATATATATATATATACAACGTTTAAATGGAAAGATACGCAATGATGCGAGATAAATAAAGAGTCTAAAATCTGGAATAATATCTCCCTCGACCCATTCGCAATATATATGCATTAGGAATGGGTTTCAACGAAATTATATATATATATATATATGTATATATATATATATATATATATGTATATATATATATATATATATATATATGTATATATATATATATATATATATATATATATATATATATATATATATATATATATATATATATGCATAAAGCTATATAGAAACACATATATTCATAAATGATGGAAAAATTATGAAACAAAGCCAAAGGTTGGTTTCCACGAATCCGAAATCTCATATAAGTCCTGTAAACTCAGATTTTAGAAGCTAAGAAGTTGGAAATCAAAATATCACATCTAATTCAAAAATCGAAAACTAAAGAAAAATAACCCAATTCACACAACGGCCCAAAAAGCAAAATACTCCAAACGAACCCGCGAAACTCGGCATACACGTTGGTCTTGACCCACATGATGTGTTCGTATACTCTCGGATTCGAAATCGTGTCCGTGTCATGTCCACAGAACGCGTATAGGAATTTCCCGATACCGCGTGGTACGCGTGCGTTCTCGCTCGTTTGAGCGCCGCACACGCAACGAAATGCCACGTGCTTGTGCACATAGCTGGGGGGGTCCTGGGTAGGTCTAGGACACGATGACACGGTGACACGCCGCCCGAAGCGACGCATGCAGCCCCCGCACCCGCGCGGCCTGCTGCGCGCGCCCTCGTGCGCGTGGTTCCGGCCTCGCTGCTTCCTCGTCGGGCCACGCCGCGACTCGGGGTTCGTCCTAAGGGTCGTCTAGGTCTAGGTCGACATGTTTCGGGTCCTGGAACGGGCCTTCACTGCGTCGTGTGCGCGCACGAAGTCCGTCTTCGCGACAAAAATGACAGGCTGAATGCACAGTGGCTGAGCGGTGCACGCGCGATTTCTCCGCGCTCGCTCAACAAAAAGTCGTAAAATTTTACGAGCATGAGGGCAGAGGTTGCCCCCACTTGCTCACAAGTTTTCACGCAAAAATACGCTCTGTGCATCGAGAAATCACACACGGACAGCAGGGCACGCATGGCCTCGTGCACGGGATCCGTGCACGTGCGTCCGTTGCCCGAAACGTCGCTGAAACGATGTAAAACTCAAATCCATCTTCACAAAAGTTTATCAAAATCATATTATCTAAACATTCATGAAGTCAGAAACAAAAAACAACAACTTTCTATCCTAAGCGGCATTTCGTCGAACACGTGCCGTAAGGGACCGATACGGGCTCGATACCTCCATCAAACGGAGTCAAAATCCCACCAAATTTCGTGGGCAAGGCTAAGTTACCTATATGGATGCAAAAATGAAGAAAAAACCAGATTTGCAATGATAGATTAGGATTTTACCTATTGAGTGTCAAAACTCAATGACCGGGGCTCCTCGGTTGTCGTGTCGGTCGATTTCCCTCCAGCAAAAACCTCCGTCTCCACTCCAGAAATGCTCCAGCAGATCCTCCTCTCCTCGATGAGCGCAACGGAGTTCGTTTGGGAAGAAACGGACTCCGGATGAAGGAATTTTGAGTTTTGGAGAGGTGGATCTTTTAGGGTTTCTTTGTGGAGTCTCAAAATTTCACAAATAATGAAAAGAGGTGGGGGTACTGCTGTGTTGGGCAGCCAACAGGGTCTCTAGGGGTTAGGGTTTCACTTGGGCCAACTCCTTCTCAATTTGAAATGGGCCCAAGTCAAAAAGCTTAAAGGCCTACATGCAAAAAGGCTAAATAAATAAATAAAAGGCTTAAAAATAATCTAATGCATAAAAATAATTTCTAAAAATGAAAACAACCATTCTAATGCATGGTTAGGCCCCTATACATGTCCACTAAGGTTAAACCAGTTGCTGGTACTATCAAGAGTCAACATATTCAGAAAATCACATAAAGGCCAAAATGGCTAAAATGACTAAAATCATCTAAACAACTCCAAAAATAGAGATTAAAATCTAAATAATTTTTTTTTAAAACAAAATTTGAATTTAATTACATTATTAGGCTTCTAGTGATGATTGACTAAGGTCAAACTACCAAGTCACCAGTCTACAATCAATCAAATCACACTACAATCAATCTAATTAATAAATAGATAAACATTCAAATAAAAATCATAAAAATTAAAATAAATAACAATTACTAAAATGCCCTTGAAATTGAAAAGTGAGTGTGACAAATCTACCCTCCTTAAAGTAATTTTGTCCTAGAAATTAAGATGATCTTACCCTTCTAGGTTAAAATCTCCAACAATCATAGTCTTAAGAAACTTATCTAAATTATTCAGTTGAAAAGATATCATACATGATTATGGCAGGTAATCTGTCTGGGGTCTCATCTAGCCACTATAGTCATACTAGATCAAAAGTAGTCATAAGGTATCAAGCATACAAATATTATGGTAGGGTACAACAATCATCAAGATAGGATAAGGTATGGGTCAAGAACTCACCTCTACTAGGTCTGGTAGCTGGAACTCTCTCCTGGAGGTAGGCCTCGACTAGGGACAAGTGTAGTAGGACAGTTTCATATCTTGTGTGCAGCTAATCCATAAAATAGGCACAATCCTAGTCTCTTCTTACAGTCCTTCCATACGTGCCCAAGCTTCTTACAGAAAGTACAGGTAGGCACCCACTCAACTGGCCTCTGCTGGACAGGAATCTGAACTGGATAGGCTGGTCTAGACTGAAAGTCTGGGTACTCCTGAGGCTCTGGGTATAAACTGCTTCTCGCTCTCTTGGGACTAGGCTCCTCCCTCGAATACATGTAATCCCATAACAGTTGAAAACTGAGGCTCTCCTCTCTCATGAGCTCGGCCTGAAGTTTCTGTACCTCCTGCACATTCTGAAGGAGTCTGCAAATATGAGCCCCATCAGGAATGGCATGGGGTACCACTCCAGGAGGCAAAGGAAGGCCCTCAGTCTCCGGCTGAACTGCAGTCCTCTCCTGAAGGATAGGAGATGGAGGGAAATTCTCCGATGAGGCTACTAACACCTCCTGAGCAATAGAAGGGGAAAGTACAATCTCGGTCTCATCCGGAATTACAGCTGTGCACTGGAGACATATTCTGGTCATGGGTGCCATTCTGGAAAGATAAGAAAAAAAATAAATCATCGGGCTGTAAGGCAGTCTATCATCCTATTTGAAAACTGGTGATTATAAAAAAAAATAACTAAAATTAACTATAAAGCGTTACTATTCTAAAGATGATAAAAAAATTGAAAGTTTAAAGCACGACTGTCAATAACACTGAAATCCAAGCACACTATATATATATATCTATAAGAAATTTTAGTCTCGATAAGATCTAGGTTGATCCAATCCAGGATGAATCGAGGTTTGGGCAAGATGGAGAACGAGGTCATTGAAGTCTAGGCACGAGTATCCAAGACTTGAAATCCATGTCACAATTGAATTTATTCAATTGAATAAGGTTCCAAACATTGGATGATAAGGGAATGACCAAGTCGACTGGTCGCGATCAAGGGTTTAGAATTCAACACTATTGAAGTCCTAAAGAATACTGCGAGGATATAGAAATAAGCCACTATCCTCCTTTTGATAAGGAAGCTAAACATGATACCCTGGGTTGACCTATTAAGTACAGTGCCTTGTCTTTCTTAAATAAGTGAAAGACAAAAGCAAAAGAGTTCAAAGACGATGATATTGAGTATAATACGTGGTTCATAGACGACGAAAATAATTCAAGAAGAATTTCCAAAGCTGTCGTGAATGAGACTCTAGGACAAGTTTAACTATGCCTCTATCCACGTAGAGTAATATATAAAAGCGAACCAAAGTGCAATAGGTTGATCAGACCATCATACACCGGTTCTGATTAGACAATATGTTAGTGGGTCGACACAATAAAATATGTCATGATCAAGCTCGAAAAAGAGATAAGCTTGCAAAACTAAGGCTAAATTAGCAACATAAGGTAGTCAAAATATAAGTAAGGGAGGTAATAATGAAGAAAAAAAATAGTCCAAGATCATTAACTAAGCTGGTCAAGCAATCAAGATAAGGTACAAGATTAAGCATTTAAGGAACAAGAAGAACACCATCCCATATCGGGTTGAAAGAATTGAGTCATGGTTGGATCTCGAATTTAAGTCAGAAAGTAATTTAGTATCGTGGTAAGGGTTCAAGAGGTGACAACTAATACAAGAATAAGGAAAATCAAGTTGAAGCATGAAATAAATTTAATTGAGAATCCAGTAAAATAATTTAGGGACATAGTTCTAAAGGGAGAATACTGTTAAGGAACGATCAAATACAAGCGGTTAGAAAGTCACAATAAAGATCTAGATTTGAGGGAAGGTCGAGTAAGTCAAGATTGAGATACAGTCCCATAGTTTGGCAGACGACTAACAACACTGGAGTATATACTACTATCATAGTCATGAGTGATATGGCAATTAGTGTGGAACACTTATATCTCATTAAGGTTACCTTGGTGGCCTACCATTACATTCCTTTAAAAAGAATTTTCAAAATAACTACCTCAATTTGTATTCACTCTAAGCCATCCAATCTAATCACGACTAACATTTAAATCCTTTTCATAAATCTCATAGTAACTTTTATCATATTACTACTAACCTTTCCAAAATTTAATATTTCAATCCAACTTTGAACTCCAGAGTTAATAAATCATGAATCCATAAAATTCTATATCACTTCATAACTTTAGAAAAACTCCCTATTGTCTCAAATAATCCTCAAAATAGACACTTAGCTTATCACGGCAATCTAGCATTTACAGCTCAGTATTTTAACGCGCTTATCAACCATAATTTCTCTTTCTAAGTCATTGAAACATAATCACTACTTCTTAAACCAAAATCTAAATAGATTTTTAAATCTTCAATCAATTGACATGATTCCAAATTTGAGATTTTTTTCCTTCCAAAACAATCGTTTTCATATCTTCCCAATCTTTTAAACCAAATTTTAATATCATTGCTTCCACTTAAATTGAATTTCATAAACATATACATCGTAACTTGTACGACTCAATTTAATAGTTCATACTGCCACCCTTTTTTTATCAAACCAATCTATATACGTTCAAAGATGTATAATCATAATCCAATAATTCATGAATCACATCAATTCCTGAAATCGATATATATAGATTCTAACTATTTTCCTCCAGTATCAAAATATAATTTTATAATCCTCTGGTGATTACTACTTAGAATCTTCAAGATAAATTTCCTTGGTAATATCCCAACTTACAAACTACTAATCATTAAATCATCCTTTTAGAAAAGCTCTTATAACTTAGTCAAAATCTCCGTGTATTCCAATTCCTTAATGTAATCCTTCTAGCCATGAGTTTGACCAATGAGTATATAGAAGTGTAGCCATCTTCCTAACCATTATTAAGCACAAGAAAGTAAGGGTATTGGTGAAAAGAGTTTAAACAAGATGCAAGAATCAAGGGAGGAAGGTGGACTAAAGTAAGGGAAAGGAAATCTAAATCGAAGCTCAAAATGAGATTCTCAAGGATCGTCCCAGGAAATTCTAATTGTGATTGGGTATCCTCTTATTCTAACACTTACTTCCTATACTCTATAGCAGGCTCGTAGTAATACAACTAAATTGCCGTACTACCACGACATCGCACTAATGCGAATCTGGTCCTGCACGGACCGAAGAGATAAAATCGTGTCTCCTTAACTATCTTGAAGACAGATCAAACAAGGAATCAATTACTGAAAAAGAAGCAAAATCATCAAAAGAGGACAATTATTTTCAAAAGGAGACAATTAACAGCAAGAATTGATAAGAGTTTTCCTAATGTGATTGAGTACCTTAACTTATATCCTATATCCTACTGCAGGCTATAATGATACTCTAGTTCGAGTACCACTACGAATCATACTAGTTATGATTGTAACCTGCATGGACCACCACTAAAAACGTGTCATGACCCGTACCCAGTGTAAGGGTACGAGAAGTGACGAACGCCCAGCCTATGCCGTAGTGTCGGCGGTAGAACGCTGTCCTGAGTTACAATATCTAACACAGTCTAAAATAAGCTCCGAATGGAGAGTAAATAATAAGTAACTCAATCATAATACTAAGATGGAATAGAAGAATGAATCTCAAGAGATTCACAGATACAAAGTCTAGGTCTAAACCACCAAAATAAATCCCAAGTACAACTCATAAAGTCTCAAATAGAAATGCAAATAAAGTACTAAGTCTCAGCTAGACTATAGGCAAGTCCTCAGCGACTGCGGGATCCTCGTGAGGGTCCACGTCACCAGTGTCATCTAAGCCAATGCCATAATAAGTAGGGCAGTACTCCTCATCAATACCTGTAAAATTTTTAACATGTCCAGTCAGGACGGAACGAGCACATATCTCTCACAACAGTTCATAGTAGGAATGGACATATAAAGCAAGCTATAGAAAACTATACATGAATCGCTGTAAAGAAAGTCAAAAAGAGAGAGAGACTATAAAATGAGATTTAATATGATAAATAGAGAAATGTAACCTTCTACGTGATTTAGAGCATAAATTGGTTATATAAACGGTCTGGGTTGTACATGGATACAGCTATGGAGTACGCATGGATACAACTACTGGGGATAATGATCACATAACCAACTACATTCTCCCTGCCCCCAATCAATACACAAGGATCAATACATGTTATGTTATTGTACATGGATAACAACTACTGTATACATGGAGCTCATATGGTCATGAGTGTACATAAATAACATATGAGTGCACATGGATAAATATGAATACATGGAGTACATGATGGCCATGATAAAGTACATGAACATGACATACTCGATGTATCCGAGGGGATAATATCGCATGAAAAGATCCATAAGATACTAATTCGTGTGAACGTCGTGTCAGCATCAAGTATACTAGTTTATAACAAGAGAACATATCCAAAGAAGTATGAAAAGATCAGAGAATGTACTCGTCTGGCAAATCGAACTGCTGATGATGAGGTGTAACTAAACTGGGGCAATGTAAACCTTTTTAAAATACACACATGTCACAACCAAGTCCACAATATCAAAAGAAATAGCTACAATGCAAGACTACATGCTTCTAGGTCCATTTTGGTCAAAGTCAACCCTCAGTCAACTCTGGTCAAACCTGGTCAACGTTGGTCAAACCTGGTCAAACCTGGGTCAACTAGTCCGTCTACTAATTTCTAGGTCATACACAAAATTCTAGGTCATTTGGAGTTCGTTTGAGTTGAATTGGATCAAGTTTGACCCAAAGTTGACTTTTGTCAATTTGGTCAACTTATCGGCCAATTCGACTAAACTAAGCTCGAAATGACAAACCAAATCTGTCCTAGGGCTCCTGTAGTTATATACACAACTATAATCTATTCCAAGAGAATTAACAAGCATAAATATATATATACATATAGGTATATACACACATGTGTATATACAATACAATCAAACCTTATTTCTAACAAAAGATCGATGATGTGTGTGTGTGTACTGGTGCTTACTGAAATAGGGTAAATCTGAGATTAAAAACAGTAAAACATACCCATGGTATTACCCAAATTACTATACTATTATATACATATATATATATATATATATATATATATATATATATATATATATATATATATATATATATATATATATATATATATATATATATATTTCTATTATATACATATATATAAAGTAAGAAAACTATATATATATATACATATATATGTCTATATACACAACGTTTAAATGGAAAGCTACGCAATGATGCGAGATAAATAAAGAGTCTAAAATCTGGAATAATATCTTCCTCGACCCATTCGCAATATATATGTATTAGGAATGGGTTTCAACGGAATTATATATATATATATATATATATATATATATATATATATATATATATATATATATATATATATTAAATATATATATATATAAATATATGCATAAAGCTATATAGAAACACATATATTCATAAATGATGGAAAAATTATGAAACAAAGCTAAAGGTTGGTTTCCACGAATCCGAAATCTCATATAAGTCCTGTAAACTCAGATCTTAGAAGCTAAGAAGTTGGAAATCAAAATATCACATATAATTCAAAAATCGAAAACTAAATAAAAACAACCCAATTCACACAACGACCCAAAAATGCAAAATACTCCAAACGAACCCGCGAAACTCGGCGTACACGTTGGTCTCGACCCACGTGATGCGTTCGTATACTCTCGGGTTCGAAATTGTGTCCATGTCGTGTCCACAGAACGCGTATCGAAATTTTCCGATATCGCATGGCACGCGTGCGTTCTCGCTCGTTTGAGCGCCGCACACGCAACGAAACGCCACGTGCTTGTGCACATAGCTGGGAGGGACCTGGGGTAGGTTTAGGACACGATGAAATGGCGACACGCCACCCGAAGCGACGTACGCAGCCCCTGTACCCGCGCGGCATGCTGCGTGCACGCGTGCCCGTGCGCCCTCGTGCGCGTGGTTCCGGCCTCGCTGCTCCCTCGTCGGGCCACGCCGTGACTCGAAGTTCGTCCTACGGGTCGTCTAGGTCTAGGTCGACATGTTCCGGGTCCTGGAATGGGCCTTTGCTGCGTCGTGTGCGCACATGAAGTCCGTCTCCGCGACAAAAACGACAGGCTGAATGCACAGTGGCTGAGCGGTGCACGGGCGATTTCTCCGCGCTCGCTCAACAAAAATTCATAAAATTTTATGAGCATGAGGGCAGAGGTTGCCCCCACGTGCTCACAAATTTTCACGCAAAAATATGCTCTGTGCATCGAGAAATCACACGCGGACAGCAGGGCACGCACGGCCTCGTGCACAGGATCCGTGCACGTGCGTCCGTTGTCCGAAACGTCGCTGAAACGATGTAAAACTCAAATCCGTCTTCTCGAAAGTTTATAAAAATCATATTATCTAAACATTCATGAAGTCAGAAATGAAAAACAACAACTTTCTATCCTAAGCGGTATTTCGTCGAACACGTGCCGTAAGGGACTGACACGGGCTCGATACCTCCATCAAACGGAGTCGAAATCCCACCAAATTTCGTGGACAAGGCTAGGGCACCTATATGGATGCAAAAATGAAAAAAAAAACAGATTTGTAATGGTAGATTAGGATTTTACCTATTGAGTGTCAAAACTCAATGATCGGGGCTCCTCGGTTGTCGTGTCGGCCGATTTCCCTCCAGCAAAAACCTCCGTCTCCACTCCAAAAATGCTCCAGCAGATCCTCCTCTCCTCGACGAGTGCAACGGTGTTCGTTTGGGAAGAAACGGATTCCGGATGAAGGAATTTTGAGTTTTGGAGAGGTGGATCTTTTAGGGTTTCTTTGTGGAGGCTCAAAATTTCACAAATGATGAAAAGAGGTGCGGGTACTGCTGTGTTAGGCAGCCAAGGGGGTCTCTAGGGGTTAGGGTTTCACTTGGGCCAACTCCTCCTCAATTAGAAATGGGCCCAAGTCAAAAAGCTTAAAGGCCTACATGCAAAAAGGCTAAATAAATAAATAAAAGCCTTAAAAATAATCTAATGCATAAAAATAATTGCTAAAAATGAAAACAACCATTCTAATGCATGGTTAGGCCCCTATATATGTCCACTAAGGTTAAACCAGTTGCTGGCACAATCAAGAGTCAACATATTCAGAAAATCACATAAAGGCCAAAATGGCTAAAATGACTAAAATCATCTAAACCACTCCAAAAATAGAGATTAAAATCTAAATAAATTTTTTTTAAAAACAAAATATAAATTTAATTACATTATTAGGCTTCTAGTGAAGATTGACTAAGGTCAACCTACCAAGTCACCAGTCTACAATCAATCAAATCACACTGCAATCAATCTAATTAATAAATAGATAAAAATTCAAATAAAAATCATAAAAATTGAAATAAATAACAATTACTAATATACCCTTGAAATTGAAAAGTGAGTGTGACAGCCGCCCCCATTATAAATCTGTACCCGTCTTGTTTATCGGACAGCCATTCATCGAGGAGTTTGAATGTCCCATTGATGGTCGACTCTTAAGCCTAGCGAGCTCGCAAACCACACTGCTCTCGACACATTGCAGTGGAGGAAAAGGTGATTTGTGTCCTCCACATGGGCAAGGTAGAAAGGACATTCTTTGTTCATATTGGTAATACGCTTGCTTAAGATGTCAAAAAGAGGGTGCGCTTTATGGAGGAGTCTCCATATGAATGTTTGTATTCTCGAAGATATATCCTTCAACCGCCACAGGTTGCGCCATACATTGCTCTCCGTTGTATTTGTCGAACTGCTAGGGCCTCTCTCCGTAATGTTTCATAGAGTGACTTCGAGCTAAACTTCCCGTTTCTTGTCTTAACCCAGACAAATTCGTCTTTCCCGTCTCCTTCTCGAAGAGAGATACTTGAAATGGCCGATGCTTCTCTTTCAGAGAATATGGACTGGATGAGCTCTATATTCCAGGTTCTCATGTTAGGGTTCATAAGTTCCCTAACGAATGTTGGGCTGTTGGGAGTGGGATTACTTCAGAGATGCAAAAGCGCGGAAGAGTAGGTATCCATGGTTCTTCAAAGATTTTTACCCTTTCTCCTTTAATACGCCAGAGGATGTTGTCCTCCAACTAGTTTCTCACTTCCAGGAGACTCGTCCATGTAGCCGAGGCCTTCTTCATCTTTTTGACCGACCATATCGATCTGTTCTGTAAGTACTTTCCCCTGAGCAACCGGGCCCATAATTGGTCTGGATTAACAAGAAATTGCTATAGCAATTTACCTACTAGCGATTTGTTCACCCAATCTAGCCGTCTAAAGCCGAGACCCCCCTCTCCTTTAGGTTGATCTTCTTCTAGTTAAGAAAGTGCATCTTCTTCTCCGTGGTACCATGCCCCCACCAAAACGATCGTTGTTGCCTTGTCAGCATATTGAGTCTGTTTAGGCATTAGGTATGACGACAGGTGGTAAACAGGGATAGAGCCAAGTGTGATTTTGATTAGTGTTGATCGACCATCATGTGACACTAGTTTAGCCTTCCACCCTTGCAGTCGAGCCTCACATTGTGCGACCAGGGAATTATAAGTAGAAGCTCTATGTTTAGGCTTTAGCATGGGGTGTCCCAGATACCTGTCTTCGTCTATCATCGTCTTAATGTTGAGAGCAGCTGCTATAAGTTCTTGGTCGCTAGTTGAAACCCTTTTACTAAAGTGGATACTAGATTTCTCATAGTTCACCTTCTGACCTGACCATGAGAGTACATATGTAATATATCATGGATTGTGTAAATTGATGCAAGCATGGCTTGTCCAAATATTAGGATATCATCGACAAACAATAGATGTGAAATAGACGGGGTGTACCTACTAATTCGGATGCCTTGATAGAGCATGTCTTGTTCAAATTTAGTAAAAATTCTTGATAGCACTTCAGAACAAAGAAAAAGATAAAAGGTGACAGCGGACAACCTTGGTGAATCCCTCTCTTTGGCACTATAAACCCTTCTAGTGTTCCATTTACTAATATGGAGAAGGAGGGGGTAGTGATACACTCCATGATTAACTTATTCGAGTGTCCCCTGATTCCCATACCGTATAGGACTTGTTGGATGAACGACCATGAAGCCGATCATACGCTTTGGACATATCAATCTTGAGGGTGAAAGCGTTTTTCTTTGGCGGGAGGCTCTTCATGGCATGTAAGATTTTGTGTGCAATAATGATGTTGTCGTTGATCTGCCTTCCTGGTACGAATGCACTCTGGACTAGGGACACTAATATGTTCAGCAGCAGCTTGAGTCTATTGGTTATGATTTTTGAAATCACCTTATATGCCGTATTACATAAAGCAATGGGTTTGAAGTCACCTGGCTCCACTAATATTTCCTTCTTTGGGACCAACACGATATATGTATGGTTTAGTCTTGGGGGAAAGCTACCATCTTTGAAGAATCGATTCACAAGTTCATACAGATCTTTGCTGATCACGTCCCAATTAATTTGGTATACGATCGCCGGGAATCCATCCGGCCCGGGCACCTTATAGGGGCCCATGCTCATCACAGTTTGTTTCACTTCTGCTTCGCTTGGAGGGACACCAATCTGGACGTTCTCGTCTATCGATATGGGATTGTTAGACACAATAAAGTTGGGGTCCAAGGGAGTAGCTTCGTCCGTGCAATATATAGCGGAGAAATGATTAAGAAAAGCTTCTGAAATGCTTTCCTTCTCTGTAGTCCATTTTCCATTAGGTAGAATAATGGAGTGAATTTCCTTCTTGTGTTTTCGAACCGTCGCCTTCGTGTGGAAATACTTTGTATTCTTGTCACCGTCTCGTATCCATTGACACTTAGCCCGCTGACTCCAGTAAGTCTCCTCGATTGAGAGTAGGTCATTTATCTCTGCATTGATCTCTCTCTCTCTTCCACTAGGGTATGAGACGTTGCCTCCATGGCTTGTAGTTTCAACAGACGCTCCTGGAGTCTATTTATACAATTTTTGATGTTCCCGAATTTATTGCAACTCCACCTGTGAAGTTTAGACAGAGTAAACTGAACTTTGTTGCTAAATGAGACATTTACCTGGTTGTTAACTTCTTGCTAAGATGATTTGAATTCATCACCGAAAGAATTGTGTTTCAACCAGAAAGCTTCAAAGCGTTCCAGACGTTTCTTCCGTACCGTACCTCTATTGGTATTGAGTAAAATTGGAGCGTGGTCGCTATTGATCCGTGGCAGCGTAGATACTGTGGATTGTGGGAACATGCAGCACCACTGTGAGCTCACTAGCGCCCTGTCAAGGCGCTCTCTAATATTGAAAGCTGGTCCTCTATGGTTTGTCCACGTGTAAGCCGGACTAGTGCACCCAAGATCGATGAGTCCACATTGATGTATCATTTGGCTAAACGCAGATGCGGCTTTATGGTCGAACCTTCCTCCTCTTTGCTTTTCTTCAGGATGAAGGGTGGCATTCATATCTCCAATGCAACACCATGGCGTCGAGATGGTGTCGGCTAGAGCTCCTATCTGGGACCAAAGTTTTGGGCGCTCGCTTTTCTTTGGGAAGCCATATATACACAGTAGACTCCAGATAGGGCCTTCCCTACTTGTATCAATGGACAGCAATATGAGGTTCTGTGATGAAAAAGTGACTGTCGTACTAATCGCAAAGCCCTACCCCAACCAAAGACCACCCGAGCGGCCGGATGGAGGGACGGAGAAATAGTTTGGATATTCGAGGTGGGGGAGAGTGAGGGCGGTGTGGGAGGGAGAAGACAAGGTCTCATAGAGGAAGAAGATTGTAGGGCGGGGTGGCGGAGAGAAATGATCATAAAGTTTGGTCTGTCGAGACATTTCTCGCACCTCGACAGTTCCGAGCGAGGACTAACATTGTCCTTACGGCTGTTTGAGGTTAGCCGCCACGATCTTTATGTGTGTCTTCGTTGATGAATAACTGGAATGCCTCTTCTTGTTTTCCTCTTAGTCTAGCTAGAATGGTGATGAGCACTTCTTGAGGAGAGATGGATCCTTCTCCTGAGGAAGCTTCTCCTGAGATGTCTTACGAGCAAGTCGTTTCCATGAGAATTTTAGGGGGTGCGCTTGGCGAATAATTGCACCTGAGCAGTTCTGATTATGTATGGTTGCTGGTGTGGCTTGTGCTGCTATATTATTCTCGTGGTCAGGGTTCAGCAGTTGCCCTTTGTGGCTTTCTTCTACTTCTTTGTTTTTGAGGCCCTTATGTATTTGCATGGGGATGTTTAATGTTGCATGGCATACTATATCAGTGTCCATCATGTCGTAAGGTTCCAGTGCAATCAAATCTGAGGGTTCGCCATCCTCTACTATTGTCTTCAATGAATGCATAGGTTCGGGGTTGGGTTCCTCTTCATTAGAGCCTCTCATGCCTCGCATCGCTTGCTGCTCCTCCGCAGCTTCATGATCCGATGCCCTTTCTGAGTTGTTTTCTGGTGAAGTGTTCCTTTGAGGTGGGTTGTATAATACTATTAGATCTTGTCGAGGAGTTCGGGTGTTCACTGCGCCGGTCGGTGGTTTTGCTTGGGTTGGTGGCACGAGAGACGTGGGGGAAGGTGGTGATGCATACGTGGTGTTCGATCTTTCTTGTCTTCCTCCTTGGTCCGGATTACCCCCTACGCGGGAACACTCTTTGGGCCGCCGCTCGGTAGTCCTCATCTTTTATCCGTGGGCGAAGGAGCTCCTTGATTCTGCTAATTTCGTCTTCTGACCAGTCATCCTTGATGAGAGAGGTAAATCTCTCCTTCTCAGAGCAATTCTGATACAAGTGTCCTACCCTCGCACAGAAGAAACAAAGACGGGGTAACCTCTCATATCTAACGGCCACCTGACTCACATTGCATCCTTCAAGACATGTAGAGATGGATTTCCTGAGAGGTTTAGAGATGTCAATTAGTATTTTGAGGTGTACGAAGGTACGCCATTGCCCTTCTTCTGCAGTCGATATAGATCTTGGCCTTCCCAATGCCTCTGCTATGCGGGCTATCGCGTTACGGTTGAGGAACTTAGGGGGATTTTGTGGAGTTGGACCCAAAGGTCGGCCATATTGAATTTATATTCTTCTGGAAGCTTTGCCGGGTCGCACTTCTCAATCGCGAGCAACTCTTCATTGATGCTCCATGGGGCTTCACGAAGGATTCGATCAACCTCAGATGTAGAATCCAGAAGTACCAAGTAGGACCCTGCCTCAACATCCAGATCTGACACCTACACTATTTTAGTATTCTTCCACAGTTTTGTTAGTATGGCTGCAAGCGCGGTGCGTGTGAATTGGCGATTGGAGTTGGGTTTCACCACTATTGTGGAAGCCCAATGGTAGAGAATCGAGCTTTCTCTTTTCGATAGAGAGATGACTTCTACGGGACCTGGGAGATGGAAGAGAGAAGACATCTTCTCCACCACCTTCCTGTACGAAGACATGGGCGGGTTCCGGGTCTTCTAGTGTCGGCTGATGGTAATCTTCATTAACTAAGTTACGGATGGAGGAGGGGTACGTGCTTGGTAAAGGGGATCGAGGAGGGGAGGGAGATGGAGAATGGTGAGAGGAGGGGGAAGGGGGCGATGTAGAGGACTAACGGAGGGAGGCGGGGAAAACTCAGATTGTCGGCGCTGCAAACCTTAGGGTTTGGGAGAGAACAAACCCTTAGGGTTTGGGAGAGAGGTAACACATACATGTTCTATTTTACTTGACATGCCATGATAGTCGTATTTTCATGTTCTATCTAGTTACCATGCCATGATTATCATGTTTACATATTTTATACTACTTGCCATACCATGATTATTGTTTGCTTATTTTTCATGAATCATATATGCTATTTCTGTTTTCTAGTTTCTATCATGTTATGAATAGCTTGTCATGTATGTTCTTGCTTCCAATACTGACTGGATTCGTTGACAATTTTAGGTGACTTTCTATATTATGCAATATGGACCCTTTTTATGGAGATAGAAATATTTTGGAGGCCGATCTTGGTGATTAGATAGACAGTTTATTTGATCTTAAATTTTAATAAAGTTATTTCCAAATTTTGATGTATTAATGAGATCTTGTATTTTAATCAAATATAAACTTGAGATGTTGTAAAAAGATTTAGTTATTGCGAATGAGCAATACATTATTTGTGATCAATATTTGAATATATGGATTGGAGATTGTAATTGAGCTCGAGACAGCGTACTACCGCCGATATTGCGACGTAGGCTGGACTTGGGCATGTACTCATATCCCAAAAAGTGGGTGCGAGACATAACAAGTTTTTTTGGTGGCTCATGCAGATCAGTTTTTGCAAAAGTACGAACGCATGGTAGTACCTATATTATTCGTACTACTGCGAACCTGCTACTAAGAAGTGCTCATTCATAATTAAGATTGATGTGATTTTAGAAGAATGGCTATGACTAAGTATAGGCTACATTGGCGTATTCAATTTTATTGATCCGATAGTTAAGTTGGTTATATAGGCTATGCAATTAAGGTATGGATATATGTTGAACTTTGAGTTAAACCTATTTTGAGGAAAAAATTATTTGATGATATAATATTGTGTTTTGATAAGATTGTATGATCAAAGATGGAAAGACTTCTCGATTGGCAAATTAATTTTTCGAGGTTCTTCAATTGTTGTAGATTAGAAATTTTAAAATTTGATGCTTTAAAGCTTAAATTTCTATGTTGATTTATGAATATGAATTTCATGCTAAGATAATGTTGAATTTTTTGACTTAATGTATGATAAATACAATTGAGATAAGATATTAGAGATTCATTGAATTTAAATTTTTGAGGAGATTATAAAATAGTGGATTTAAATTTAAAATATTTTGAAGAATTTAAATTTTCTCCAGTTCAAATTTTGAAGATAATTACCAATTTGGATGAAGACTTGAGTATTTGATAAGACAGTATTGACGATTTGCTAAATCATAAAATTTTGAAGATTGTGATAAGTATTGAGTGGTTGGTTTAAAATTTTAATGACTGAAATTAAGGAGAATCTTTAAATTATTCTCGAGGTTAGAATCTATAAGATTAATGGGATGATTTAAAAATAAGTTAGGTGTCATCCATAGGAGGCTCTTCTAAACTATATCCGTTGATCATATTTTTCATAGTTATCTAAAGTTCGTCTGTATTCTGTCTATTAGTCTTTCTTCTATTGTTTGTGCATACTTTAAATTCTCTAGAAAGCCTAGATTCCAACAAAGCTATTCCTATATTTTTGTCTCTTCCATTTCTATCTCACATGAGCAATTTTCTTATTAAAGAAGTTTTCCTATCTTTTGTCGACAAACCAAACATGTCTATCTTAGCCGTCCTTAAATTTTGAGGACAAAATTTATTTAAGGTGGGTATATTTGTAAACCCTGTTTTTTGGATTTTTAAAAATTTTATTTATTTTATTTTGTTTGTTTAAATTTTAAATATTGTGTTTTAAAAATAAATTCTCTTTGAAACTTTATAAAAGATATTTTGTTATTATTTCTGTATTTAAAAAACTAGTTTAAAATTAATGGTTTGAAAGTACTAATTTGTTTTAATAAAAATATTTTATTCTTGAATTTTACTGTTGAGATTACAAAAGTTGTTTGGTCATTGTTTTTGGACTTTCAAAAGTTTGGATTCGAAAATGGTTTTAAAAATCATAAGTATTTCTAAATGATAAAAAGATTTTTCAAATTACTTTTAAAAAAGATTTGGATTTATGAAAATATATTTTAAATTATTTTGAAAGTATCGAATATTATTTGAAATTATTATGAGGATCAATTATTGGATTATGGTGTGATTCATGTAGTTTTGAAATTATTTGATTAATTATCTTATTAATAGATTAAATATTTCTAAACAAGTATCCTAATTTATATTTAAATAATTATTTAAACAAATCATGATTTCTTTTAATTTTAATCATGATAGAATTCCTCTAGCCAATACTTATCTTATAACCACATTTGAATTAAATTATATCTTCATTTAAATAAATCTAGCAATCTCTAGGATTATCACGTATCCTAAGTACATCTATCCCTATTGGAATCATATCTATAATTAACCATTTCTTATTTGAACTAATTCTAATCCAATCCAAATTAGGTAATCATAATCATATCCACATTAATTAAATTCAAATCATATTTAAATTAAGTAATCCATACTCATTATATATATACCTAACACGTATGAAATAAAAGTATCTCTTATATTTTTCTTTCCCAAAATTCCTCTCTTTTTCATCCAAAATAGCACAAATTTCGTCACAAAATCAGTTTCGTACTGTTTTCGAGATTCAGGGACATCCCAAACTCATTTTTGCAATCCATTTGATGTTTAGGAAATCTGACACATAGATCTATAATATATTAAATTTTTAGAAATTAATAAAATTACTTTATATTTTATTTAAATCGTACAACATATAGATGACTAGTGAACCAAATCGACGACTTTGGACCTTTCCTATATTGGGCTTATCTTCAAATCATTGGATGTTATGGATCACGACATCATTCCTCTTGTTGTCATGCTCCGATCCCGGAGGATCAAAAACTAGCCATTGGGTGTGATGCCGCACAAGTCTAGATTGTACTTGTACAAGCCAAAACCATTATAGTTCCTGGTATTTCTCAGAAAACGACGACAGCACAGCAAAACCAAGCAGATAAATTGAAGTCACAACAAGATATAAAGAAATGTATCTTTTTATTGATTTTCTTAAATGATTACAAGACTTGCAGCTGAATACAGAGTTTACAACAGATTACAAGACTCTTCAACAGCCAACTGAATATATACTTGCCATTTAGGATTTACAACCGAACATGCCGACTTTGCTTACAATCTCACAGGTACAACTGAGTTACACTGTTCCATACATTATGTCCCATATAGTAGAAGACATCGTCTTGTAAGAAGAGCTTCTGCGCACCCATCTGAATCATCGATGCCAAGCACTGATCAAACGATTTCCTCATACACAAGCACATGTAATATTGCTCACAACGTGGGTTAGTACATCATCAATGTACTGGCGAGCATTCCTGGCCCAACTCACCTAAGAAGACAACACAAAGTAATCACGTTATAGAACATTCTTAAAAGTGGTCTTTCTCGTTGCCTTAGGGTCAATTAGCAGTTCATATCCGACAAGAAGCATGCAAATCTCATAGCCAACATAATGTAAAGCAATATGATATCACCCTTTGGTGATTCTTACCCACGGTTTTGTAGCCATCCATGTACATTTATAATACTTACTCAGCCTGCACAAGACATTGTTAGGAACAATATCATGATTCAATATAATTATTACCGTCCAGGTGCTTTCTTACAAACAACCGACATCCTTTCCTGTAATTGAGTAATAACTAACTCTTCTTGCATAAGACATCATTAGCACAGGACCTATCTATATGAAGGTCACTGACGACACGCCATATTGGACCATCTTACTGGTATAACGGTGCCCCTTACAGTACGGGTAGCTAGCTCCACTGAAGGTCCATATAGCGATGCCAGTACGTCGGCACCAATCCTTGTCCCTCCTAGGATGAACCGGGTCCGTGGCCTCGAATTACCGTTCAAGGAACTGCCTTGTCGACAAGTTGTCTATGACTACGCAAATATATGCAACTTATCTATGAAAAAACATATAATACATGATAAGAAAAACTAAGTACTTCCGCCACCAGTCTCATTTGTATTTATCATCTTTCTCATTCCAGGGTCTTGGTGTAATCAATATTCTACATCGGTGCCGGAATAATAGAATGTTGTTACCCAATCTCTTTTCCGTATCTTTGATACCATACATCTTTTCAACCAAACTCAATGTACTCACCGCCCAATTCTGGGGACTTAGTATCTGTTTAGCATACGTTCATTAGGACGTAATTCAGGCATACTCACTGCCCAGTTCTTGGGTCTTATTATTTGTGTTACCATCTATTCATCGAGCTGAGACTCGATATACTCCCCGCCTAAGTATTTAGGAATTTTCCTTCACTTGTCATGTATTTCATTGTAAAGCACATAAGCATACAATTCATTAAAATAGTTCTCAACAGTTTTTGGGTCATATGATTAATTATCTTTTATTATCTTTCTGACTTTCATACAAGGTGTTATTCAGCAACTCAACGAGTAAACATAGCATACAGTCCTTTTATTAAGCGTGAAGCTAAGAGATCTTCGAAGGGTTCAACACAACTCACATTTATGATTCGATTCCTGCCATGATTGCATAGCCTTCCAAGCGATCCTTCGTATATTCCCAAGTCCAACAAGGCTTCATCGAACCAACCATCCATCATAAGGCATCTTGCGGGTCGGGACACTACAATATATACTACTCAGAAAAAGTTTCGTCCTCGAAACTTAAAATAAAACTCATTCCCAAAACTTCAACCGACTTTTCTGAAACTTCTCAACGATCAACTTGCACCATTTAACATCTCTCCGCAATATCTCGATTGATTTCAAGTGAGGTACCATCTCGTCACAGCATTCTAATTTGATTCAATATAGTTTACCATCTTTGATCTTTCCTCCGACACTCGTACAATTCCTTAGCACATGATAATCCTCTTCGTGGCTTCGTTTGAATTCAACGTACCACTTAGTTGGAATCATAAACGTATTTTAGGTGTCCCAGAAATACATACATTTTGACCAAGTTCAGTAATAGAGAAAACGAACGGGCTACAGATATAACTTCATTCCCAAATGTTAGCCAATCTATTTGAGCATCTTGTATAGTCTCAAGTCATTATTCAATCCCCCAACCAACTGTTATCACAATTAATGCTACAATTTCAACTCGAGTAATTTTCCATAACCGACCAAAATTCTCCAAAGTATTCCTTTCAAGTTCATTGCCATTCATGCCACCAAAGTTGAATAAGCCAATAGCCACCCTTTTATTTCAATACCACGATTCTCATCGATCAACTCATATACCCATTTCGTTCGCATCTATATACTTTATTTGTAACTCGTAAAATTTTCGATTATGATCTATCTTTCAATTTGTACCATCATTCCACTCTAGTAACATTTCTCGTTGTACTCAAATATTTTTTCGTATTGATCAAGCCAACATATTATCATATCGCATAAGCAACTCTTATTTCCAGCAACATTAATTCCAAGGGTCATTTCAAAATTTTATTCGCTCTCGTCGATCTCGACTACATGCACTATCGTATTCTGTCATTACACTTTTTCCTCTAATTCCATTCTGATTATCCATCAATGTATTTATTCTGACTGTCTCAAGGCACTGCCATCAATTAAAGCATCTCAATATGATTCAACCAACCAAATCCAACCCGCTCTAACAATTACCGACATTCCAATAAAGGCAAACAAGTTCTGAAGCCAACATGATACTGTCATTCTATCCAACATTGTAACATCGAATTTTCTCAATCTTTATTCCATTCCGAAGTTTACTTCCCGACATATCTCATTCGTTCCGACTATACCCACGCGACATCAATAGGGACATCCTAAGGGTCTCCAATAGTCAACTTAGCCATCGTTCAAGTCTCTACGGTCAGCTATATTCTAAGCTAAACCAGACATTCAGCTAACTCATCTGAGATGGATAGCTAATAGGGACATATTCATCACTTATCTTAGAGGCAACCAACTCTTATCATAGGGACTCTATCTTATCTCAGGGACAATCTATGATCCGACCAATCTAAAGGACATGGTACGCTACCCCAATCATATGAACTTATTTCCAAACTGAACAACTGAAATATCATAGCCGACAGTTCTGAAACTTAGGCAACCAACCGACACTCTAGGCAACCAACCGACATTCTAGGGTCAAGTCTTTCTACCCGTACTCATCCTCGGGTTATACTCAACGAAGTCATTCTAGACTTACCCACAACCGACAAAATCTATCCGACAATTCTTATGGGTCAATCCCGAAGCCATAATATAAAACTTTATCAATCGATCATCCAAATATTCAGTTCTCATTTGTATAGACGCAACATCACTTGCTATATGACTTGTATTTCCATATCGTACTCAATTTGTCTATTCAATCGGCCAACTATTATGAGTCATAATCCAACATTGCTACCTCAATAGTCTATCACTCACGATTTCTTTTCTACTATCTTTTTGTGACATACTCAATTCCTATATTTTAGATCATCTGTAAGGTCTGTACTCTTTAACCAACAAAATAAGGCAACTAGTATATTCATATTCCTTTCGAAAACATCCTTTATGAATCTTTCGCTAACATCCAACACGGTCATCTCTTAGCAATTCACGTTAACCATCAATATTCATTTTGCATTATCTCCTTATGATTCCATAAGAAGATCCATTATTCGTGCACCGATCCATTCTCTATGGCATCAATCATCTAGCATTCATATCTCGGTCATCTAGTAAATATGACATAACTCATGTAGCTAAGTCAAAATCCAACAATTTTATAATCCGCCAACTTGTTATTCACGCGATAACATCATTCTGCGACAGGGTCTTTTACATATCGCTGCACTTCGATACTTAATTGTATTCTAGCCATCAAACTCTCATAAGGAACATCTGCTCTTTCGTGCATCAAGGGACGTACTCATTCTCTATACCTCAAAATAATCAAAGGTCATAACTTGTTGATTTAGGATACGTCAAGTTTTCTAAAGCACAATTGCACAACGTGCATAGCCATCTATTTTCTCAAATCCACTCTCTAACTTTTCGATCGTTGATGCAACTATCTGCATCCTCTAAATCATTCGTAACATTCCGATAAGTGCCTAACATCACCATCAATTTGTCGATGTCCAACATGCAATTTTATTTACTCAATTCCAACATCATTCTATATTCGCTCCATATTATTCTTCTAAATCTTTTGATAGCAATACCCCATCATTGTCCTGAACCTACAATTCTTCTTACCCAACTGATTCAAGTCATCGCCTGAATCTATAATCCATACCATTCCTAACCAAGACATTCATTTCATATTCTCAATCCTCATTATCCAACACATTGCTAACTATCAGAGTCTAGCAACGGTTCATCTGAACTTATCAAAATCTCTCAGCGACTTATCCGAACTTAATTATCAAGGGACACGCCTAGCCGTCATGCATCGTTCGTAATCCATCTATGACTGATACTACCCAATAACTTACAGGTAAAGCAATCACTATATCATGAATACGGTCAAAGGTCATTTTATCGCTAAGAGGGTAGAGCCATATACTACTCAGATCTTAAGCCATACTCGACATAATATTCCTCTTCACATCAAACCAACGTTCATTATGGACTATCCATCCCACAGTGGCTCTGTCGACCACAAAATACCAACTAATTCCCTCGTATCTGCATCTGAAACATACCCAAGCCAACACACATAAGCCAACTCAAATATTATGTCGATTCCCATTCACTGAAATCATGAACAATTCATGTTCCAATATACCATGCCATCACCCACTGCCGATTGCCACACAACAACCGACTTCTATGAATCCCATACTTAATAAATTAAGCACACATTACGAACTTATTATCGTATCACATCATTATTATTATTTATTTTGGTATCATTAAGCATTCATTAAAGCACACAAATCATAGCCCACATATTTAGACTTATTGTATGGAACACCCAGTGAGTGGCTAAAAGAATCAACGGATTTTCAGTTAAGAAGCTTAGAATAATTCGAAAGCAACACTGAATAATCGAGGAAGCACTTTGAGTCATCGTAGAGGCAACTTTGATTCATCACGGACGCAACTTTGAGTATTCGCGAAAGCAACTTTGATTCACCACGGAAGCAACTTCGAGTAATCGAGAAGCAGTCTTTGAATCATCGCAAAAACAGTTTTGAATTATCATAAGAGCAACTTTGATTGAACAAATCGAAAATAAGAATCCAAGAATGTAAAGCCGTGCTCTGATACCATTATATCACGCCCCGATCCTGGAGGATCGAAAAATAGGGGCTTGATGTAGTACAAGTCTAGATTGCACTTGTAAAAGGCAAAACCATTATAGTTCTTGGTATTTCACAGAAAACAATAATATCGCAGCAAAACCAAGCAGATAAATTTAAGTCACAACAAAATATGAAAAAATGTATCTTTTTATTTATTTTCTCAAATGATTACAAGAGTTGCAGCTGAATACAGAGTTTACAACATATTACAAGACTCTTGAATAGCCAACTGAATACATACTTGCCATTTAGGCTTTATAATCGAACATGCTGACTTTGCTTACAATATCACTAGTACAACTGAGTTACACTGTTCCATATATTATGTTCCGTATAACAGAAGACATCGTCTTGTAAGAAGAGTTTCTGCGCACCGATCCGAATCATCGATGCCAAGCACCGATCAAACGATTTTTCCATACACAAGCACATGTAATATTGTCCACAACGTGGGTCAATACATCATCAATGTACTAGCAAGCGGTGCTGGTCCAACTCACCTAAGAAGACAACACTAAGTAATCATGTTATAGAACATTATTAAATTAAAGTGGTCTTTCTCGTTGCCTTAGGGTCAATTAGCAGTTCATATCCGACAAGAAGTAAAGCATGCAAATCTCATAGCCAATAAAATATAAACCAATATGATATCACCATTTGGTGATTCTTACCCACGATTGTGTAGCCATCCCTGTACATTTATAATACTTACTCAGCTTGTACAAGACATTGTTAGGAACAATATCATGATTCAATATAATTATTACCGACCAGGTGCTTTCTTACCAACAACCGACATCCTTCCCTGTAATTGAGTAATAACTTACTCTTCCTGTATAAGACATCATTAGCACTGGACCTATCTATATGAAGGTCACTGGTGACATGCCATCTTGGACCATCTTAGTGGTATAACGGCGCCCCTTACAGTACGGGTAGCTAGCCCCACTGAAGGTCCCATATACCAATGTCAGTACGTCGGTACCAATCTTTGTTCCCCTTAGGATGAACCGGGTCCGTGGCCTCGGATTGTTGTTCAAGGAACAACCTTGTTTACAAGTTGTCCATGACCATGCAAATATATGCAACTTATCTATGGAGAAATATATAATGCATTATAAAGAAACTAAGTACTTCCGTCACCATTCTCATTCGTATTGCCATCTTTCTCATTTCAGGGTCTTAGTGTAATCAACATTCTACATCGGCGACGGAATAATAGAATGTTGTTACCCAATCCCTTTCACATATCTTTGATACCATACATCTTTCTAATCAAACTCAATGTACTCACCGCCCAATTATTGGAACTTAGCATCTGTTTAGCATACGTTCATTAGGACATAATTCAGGCATACTCACTGCCCAGTTCTTGGGCCTTATTATCTATGTTATCCTCTATTCATCGAGCTGAGGCTCGATATACTCACCGCCCAAGTATTTTGGACTTTTTATTCACCTGTCATGTATTTTATTGCAAAGCATGCAAGCATACAATTCATTAAAATAGTTTGTAACAACTTTTGGGTCATGTGATTAATTATTTTTTTATTATCTTTCCGACTTTCATGCAAGGTGTTATTCAGCAACTCAACAAGTAAACATAGCATACAGTCCTTTTATTAAGCGTGAAGCTAAGGGATCTTCGAAGGGTTCAACACTACTCACATTTATGAGACGATTCCTGCCACGATCTCATAGCCTTCCAAGCGATCCTACGTGTATTCCCAAGTCCAACAAGGCTTGACCGAACCAAATTGAGCTACTCGAGCGCTGACACGATCGCATAGCCTTCCAAGCGATCCTTCACAGCATCCTCTCCATAGCACTGGCAGAAGGTTTGGCCCTCGAGCTACTCGAGCCACTTGAAGCGCTCGCCTCGTTCTCAACTACGGCTTCTCCAACTTCTGAAAATAGAAGGCAACTTACATTAGTCTAAAAAAATATTACAAACTCATTGTATAGAACCACTCATCGTATCAACACGAGGTCAAGGATTTGAGACTCAAGACGGAAGGCCAAGAACGTAAAGTCGTGGTCTGATACCAATATGTCACGCTCTGATTTCAAAGAATCGATAGTCGTCTCCCGGGCATGATATCGTACGAGCCTAAGTTGCGCTCACACAAGACAATCTCATAAGGTTATCCGAAATACAACATCTAATAGAGTACACAGAGAAATTGACCAAGATATTTGGAATAGAAGAAAATTATACTTCATTGATAATGAACATTAATTACAAGACTCTATTACAATAGTTGCCGCATAGGCTTTAAAATTTACTCAATCACAAAATGAACGCTGATGAGATAGTCGTTCCATACATTACATTCCATTTTTACAACCAAAATATTCAAACTACCTGTTATTAAGGGAAGTCGAGCCATCTTCTTTGAACTGAATGTAGATTCTTCAAAAGGATTGAAACAAGTCTTTGGATCACGGACGAGGCTTCAAAACACACAAGTGTTGCCTTCAGTTAGGTGACACGCTCCTCCTGGTTCGGAGTACCTGTAGAGAGCGAGGATCAGTACATTATCGTGTACTAGTGAATGACTAATTAAATACCACGCTCTCGTTTGGTTCAAGAAGTTATGTGAAACATGTTATAAAATCAGCGATATTTTTAGCCATCCTCGTGAATTTTATGCAAGCAGTTGATAGGCACAATAACATAAACTATGATATAACTTATCCACGGCAGAGCGTGTCGTTGTAATATAAGACTTACCATGTTCTTCCATGTCAATTGTTATCATTTACTAGGATAGTGTGTGTAAATGTATATGTGAAGGTCACTGACACCACAAGCCAGCTCGAACTATAGCTTGGTTTAGATGGCGATCCTTTCAACGCAAGTAGCGAGCCCCGTTGAAAGCTTCCGAATAACCCGTGCTAGTATCTAGCACAGCTATCATATTTTCTCCTAGGTCGACTCGGTCTTATGGCCCCCAGGTTTGCCGTTCGAGAAAACTTTACCTTGTGCACAAGTTATCCATGATCGTGCAAAACCAAACTAGTTACTCAAGCATGGTCTAACATAAAAATTTAACCATTTTCATCGTGTTCTGTCTTGTATGACAATATTTATTCAATCAATCAGTCTTTTGCTTAACAAAGTTCTATAGCAGGAATAACATAAAAAAGCAAGAATCAGTTTCATGGCATAGCAGTTTTATAGCGAGTGTACATGAGAAATCGTGCGATAGTTCATTAGAAATAAGCATTCGTGTTCTTGCATCTTCAACTAATATTCTATCGATTGATTGGAGAATAAGAGGGTCAAAGGGGAGAAGGGTCCCGCCACTCACCTTGATTGTCGAGGCGAGAGGGAAAAAGGTCGGTTGTACTAGACGGCGCCTACGTGATCACCTGAAATCGCATAAACAACAGATCAGCACTCTACCATTCCATTTCGAGTTCAATATAAATGAGAAGTTCGAAGAATGCAAGCAATAAAATCCATCGAAAATATTCACGGAATGCATTAATAAAACCAAAGCCAAAGAATCAAGTGCAGCATAAAAAAATAGAGCAACGGGAGACCTCTTTCGACTCAGTCGCAGAGTCCATCCTTAAGGTGCAACCCACTGAATATGGGACTTAATTCAGAAGAGTCATTCCATAACGAGGAAATGATCTTAATTTAGTCGGTCCCGATCAATCAATAGTGACAGTATTTCTTAATCGTGCTCCCCGCGAACGAAGAATAGGGATACCAACTATGAATGTACTTCTAAAATAGAAGTAAGTACCAAAAGAACCAAATTAGTTCTACATTAAGAATGTGGAAGACCTAAAAGGTCCTAAAGATTTGGCTCTCCAGAAGAATAATATAACACACAGTTCTTCTCTTGAAGAAGCAACTCCTGAAGTAAGCATCTCTTGTAGAGAAAGTTCATGACGATCTGGAAGATGTCGTGAAGCAAATATCCAATTTCTTAAAATATAAAATATATTGCTCCGGTCTAGAATATGCCTCAAATTTTAGAAGAGACTAAGAAAGAGGTATCGGTACCCAAAAAATCTGTGGTATACACATTCAGGAGAAATTTGGAATCGAATTTTTTTTGTCATAGATGATATTACCAAATATTAAAATGGTGATAAAAATAAAGGATAACACTGAACTACGAATAATTCTTGAATGTTGAAAAAAGATAACATTGGTCAAAAATAAAAAGATGCAATACAAGTAAAATTAGATTCTCCCGCAAAACATGGAGTGTTCTGTCTTATAGTACAAAACCCAAAAAGAATAAATCGGGTAGGTTTTAAATGGATGTTAGTAAGAATTAAAAGGAATGAGATTCAAATATATTAAAAAATATTAGTCGCTCAAGCATTCTCGAAATGACCGACTAGAATATGAAGAAATATATTTTTTCAGTCATGACAACCTAGATAATAAGATATACATGAAATTCTTGAATGATTTAAATTGCCAGTTATATTTTCGGAGGATTTAAAATCACCTGGATATTCCCAAAGGATTTGCAAAATAAGCCATGGACTAAAATCATCCGAAAGAATATGGTATTAAGTCTCATTGAGTGTCAGTCTAGAAAAAGATACAATAATAATCTTAAATGTTCAGTCATATTTATGAAGAAATTCCTGAACAAATTCATCAAAGCGGCGTTTATATACATGATATTATCTCCTGAAGGGATTGAAAATACCTCATAAGAGACTATCTCCTAAAGAGATAACCTCCAGAAGAGATAAATATCAAGAAGAAATTTTTTTCTAGAAGTGGTCACCCAGAGAGAAATTTTTCTGAGCGATCTCCTGAAGAGAAGAGCTCCTAAAGAGATTTAATATGAGCAGTTATCATTTACTCAGTACACTTATAGTGGTCAGGTCAATGGAATACATTTAGATCGAAAAAGATAAAGAACATATTCTAGGTCCTGCAGTACCCTATTTAAATAAAATAAGTGAAAAAATTTATTGTCATTCACTCAGCATAATATCTTTATGTGAACCTGGTGATATGCACATACACATAGACACTGAAATGACATTAAATATATTTTTAGATATACCAAATGAACCATTCTTGAGTTAAATTTATATGAATGTGTTAATCTTATAATATGCAGATGCAGGTTATGTATCTGATTCTCAAAAGGGGGGGATATGAGATATGTCTTCTAAACAATATTGCAAGTATTTCAAAGATCAGTCAAGCAAATTACTGCAGCAACCTCGACATATCATCCTGGTTCATGGAACAAACAGTGAATATGTATGGTTATGGTCTCACCAGTTCAACATATCAGGAAGAGTTGCGAGCTTCTAGGAATCACAAATAAGCATACAACTCTTCATGAGAATATGAAGATAATGCATATAAATGTATAGGCAAATTGGTGTGAGATGTAATATTCAAGTGTATTATTTGGGGGTTGATTTTTCATTTGAAATGATGTAAGAACTAAATGTCATATTTTTTTTTTTGAGGGGGAGCATCATGTAGATGCAAGTATCCTAAAGATGCTAAAAGAGACATTGAAGCATGTCTTTGCGCATTGTACTATTTTTCTTCAATGAGATTTTTTTCAATGGATTTTCCTTCGAAAGATTTTTAACGAGATAATGTAAGTCGCACCCACTTGAATTCATGAATAATCACATTCCTGAAGAATATTCATGTGCTCTTTTCTTTTACCATGTATGGATTTTTTTTCCAAAGATTGATTTTTTTCTTAGAAATTTTTTTAGTGAGACAATGATTAAAGTGGGCATCTAATTAAGAGGGAATGTTATGATTTGTGGATAAATCTAAATGATGGTTGTCCTTATATTTTCTATAACAACCCATATCTTATTCCCTCTTTATATATTCCTAATAAAGAGCTGTTGACTATTCTATTCGACTACAAACAATTTCGTCCACTTTTATTTTATACCAAATAATTTATTAATAAATATTTGTTTCTCGATACCAAAAAATTTGATACTTCGATCCGAAACTGTCGATATTGTCAATACCGTCTATTCTGATACTTATAAAACGGGTCAAATACCGATTTTGATACCGATATTTTGCAAACCTGGGATTAGAACCGTTCATAAAAGTAAACTAACATATGACCCCACTGATTCTCTAGCTAAGTCTACTAAAATCTTATAATAAAAAACCCCACCATTTCCCATCATACATTGAGATAGCATCATATCAATGATCAAAAGATGCAATGGTATCCTCATTGGACCAAAGATGAAAGATGTCAAACCCACCATTAGCATAAGCCAGAAAAGAAGTTCACACTATGTTAGGTGGTGCAAATGACAAAAAACATTTAGCCGCCCGATCAATATCAACCATGCACCAGTCACTGGTCAATCCTGGTTTTCTTAAGTTTAGTTCATTTCCAGCAATCATAATTTATACTAATACACTGACCACAGCTTTCTAATTGATGACTGACAGCTTTCTAAACAATTCCTGAGGTTGTATATCAGGTACTTTCAGTCTGTGAACAATGATTAGAACTGAAGAGGACCTTAGTAACAGCCTTGTGCTTGAACAACACAACTCAAAAGTTTAGCTCTTGAGGAGAAAGTGATTCCTGAAACTCTTTAGTGCTTGGAAGAGAGGGAGAGGTAGTTCGATATGGCCGGAGACCAGAAATCGGCACCGTTATCGCTTACCACGTTTTCGGTGGAAGAAACAGGGACCAGGCACAGACCTCGGCTTCTTAGATCTTCGCCTAATCTTTCTTCCTGCGGTTAGATCGTACAAATATCAATTAAATATAATTCGCTCGCAAATACTTATGAAGAAATAATAGAGGTACGGAGTTTCTTATCATTTGTGTGAAGAGGGTTTGTGGTGATGAGAAAATTTTAACATATAATCATGATCACAACTCTAGAGTTTTGGTACAGTACCAACTACATACCAACGTCATCCAAATTGTGCTTGTAGAGCCCCTCGAAGCTTATGCCGAAGAGAATGCACCGACAACTTGGTGGGCCACAAGCTGTGTTTGGCACACAAGACCAAAACATAATCCGGCGTAACAAAAATATCCCATGCTTAGACCGGGTAACTTCAATTTCCAAAAAATATTTTAAACCACCAAGATCTTTCATATCAAATTATGATGCTAAATAAGTCTTCACCTTAGTCATTTCATCAATATCATTTCCAGTCTACATAAATGATAACTGCACTTATCTTACCATTCCATCTCCTAAAAAAAGAATGTCTGATTTGCATAACCATATTCCTTTATAGCTTTCCAGAATCTTCCAAAACATGCTCTTGGTGATTGCTTCAAACCATAGGGTTAGGGTTAGGATTAGTCTATGTTGTATAATATGTGAAAAACCAACATTCTCTTCCTTTCTAAAGGTTACAAATTTTTATTAGCTTTTAAATTCTCCAACAGACAATTGGTAATGGCCATAATGACTAATTACTAGCGGTTAATGTCCCTAATGGCTATTAAATCCAATGGGTTGGTGTGGTGGGCTATATATGTAGTATATATTTGTGGGTTTTGGTTTGGATCAAAAGGCTAAAAGATGTGTCCACACTCTTCTAAATTTTCTTCTCTCCATTGTTGGAAAACCATTAATCTTCATTTCATTTTCCATTCTCTCTAATTTCTGGAGAAAACTAAGTTCGGGTCACTTTCTCGAAGCTGTGTGCAGTGACGAGAAGCCGGTAGCACAGGTTTTACCTCTAGGATAATTCGAAAATAAATCTACACGTAGACCTCGAATATCTCTTAGGGCAGTACGTACTTCGTACACGACTTCCCCAGAGACCGATAATAACTCTAACCTTTTGTTAATTTTGTTTAAAGAATTCAAAGAAAAATTCTAACAGTCTATATATTATACTTATGAAAGCATTTAGTTAGATCTCCGGCCCGTGGGACCTAAATAATTATGTTGACAATGGGAGGATGGCCGTAGGTTTGGCCGAAGAGGATTTACTCTGTGGCACTTTGCTTGGCAACTAACATATATCATAGGCAGCCTAATGGTTCACCTTAGCAGGGGACATTAACTGTTTGAGCCTCATTCTAAAAAACAAGTATCTATGTTTTAAGAATCAATAAATAGATCAGAAGATATGACTCAAATTACATAATAATAACACAACTACAAAAATTAGCTTGCAAAGTAACCACACTCAACCTCAACCTTACAAACAACTCACGAAATTACCCGGAAAAAAAACACAACTTAAACACAATATGTAAAGATGTTTTAGCTATGATCACTTGTAGCATATTGAAGACATATATTGTTTTAACCGCTTTTGATTTTTTTCTTACTTTGGAAAGATTAGATGGTATTTAACATAGCTAAGTGGAATAGAAAAGGGGTTTTTATTGTTGTTTTTATAGTGTTTGGTAGCGGTATAGCTTGATACCAAAACTCTGGTTTCAGTTTTTATATTGATCATATAAGCCAACTGGCTTACCAAGAACTAATCAATGAACTATTTTTCTTTTCATTTCAATTTTGTGTTTGAAAAGAAGGTTACAGACAACCTTAAACATATGATAAATAAAAGAAAGTTGGCTCATTTAAGACACTATTTGCATGCATAGTTCACAAAACGACATAACTACATTTTGGTTTGAAACATGTTTAGTGTTTTGTTATGGAAAAGTAGGTCCCAAAAATAGACCCAACTCAATATTTCAATTAGTAAAAGAATAAGTCTACACTAGAATAATGAATTGAAAAAAATAAAAAATAAAAAGACAAACAATACATGCTCTAAATGGAGCAGACAGAAATAAGGGTGCAGATACAGGCAAAGAAAAACTAGTCCAAATTCCAAGTTAGGCAGGTGTAAATTGTGATATTATAAGAAAATTGTAGAAAAAGTTAAAAAAAAATTATGTCAGTTCAAATTTCAGTAATCAGAGATAATGATGCCGAACTGAAACATCTTAGTAGCCAGAGGAAAAGAAAGGTAAAAACAATTTTAGAACAAAAACAGCCTAATGGTAAAACAGGAATTTATAGAACAGCAATACAAGGATCATGAATCAAGATTACAAGAACTAACTGTACAACATAATTTCCCAATTGAACAAATAATTATCGAGTATACCAGAAGAGAGAGAATCATTACTTGTATGTGAGCAGAAGATGGAAGGCATTTCTTGTAGGGTGAGCTGAGGACCTAACACAATATCAGAGAGTTAAGAGTTAATGTGTCAAAAAAGGGAGTAGAGAATATTTTAGGGACAGCACCTGTGTATCTATGAGACTATGAATACCTGAACTTGGTTATGCAGAAACCTGATATAACCCAGAGCTTCATGAAGCACAGAAGCAGTATCTGACTGCATTAATCACACATTCAGAATAAAAATAAAATTAAAAACAGAAACAAAAACAAAAACAAATCCAATTCATTTGCATTAAAATTGATCGGTAATTGATATATTCACCTTGCCAAAGGGAGAAACCAACTGTTGCAGTTCTGTGATTTTATCGCCTAACTTGTCCTTCCTCACCTAAATCAAACAACTTTTATTTTTGAATGAAATCACAAAAAATCGTGATGCCAAGAATATGATGGAAAGAGGAGACCAACATTAATTGTGGTCATAGAAGGAGAGCTCTCTCTCTTTTTCTTCTTCTTCTTAGAAGTGTTTGCTTTGTTCCCTTCACTTGCATGGCCTTCATCTCTCTCAGTTTTCTGCATGATATTGATCAGAAAGTTTGTTACAAATAACATATTGCATACATCATAAAATGTAGTGTTAATATACTGATCCGTGTAATTAGTTTCAAAGCAGGGTGGTCCGTGTAAAAAAAAATATATAGGGGTAGCTAATGCAATTAACCCGTAGTAACAAGTTACAAGAGATCGATGAGCATACCCTTGAAGACTTGGAGTTGCTGTTGGTGGTTTTGGTGGAAGAAGAAAGGGGTGAGTTGAGGGAGGAAGAGGAAGAAGAATCGTTGTGTTGCTCATAAACCCTGTGATCACCAAAATATAGCATCTGGGTTGTCCTAGATTTAGAAGGATCATAAGAAGAGTGCTGCGAAGTTTTTGGATGCATGAAGCATGATCTCCCTTCCTCTCCTTCCAACCCCAAGAGGAACTCTCTTGAATTCACCAGCTCCATGACTCCCCTTCTTTTTCTTCTTCCACAGTACTCTCCATTCAATCATCAATAACAAACTACTTATAAAACAGAGAGAAGCACCAAGTCAATCTTTATCTACTCTATTTGTCTCACTCTACGAAGTCTCCGTAGTGTCAACAACCAATCAGTTTCAAACAGTAATGGACTGTCCGGTGTGCCGACATGTTGAAAATAATCTAAAATTTGAACGAATATTTTCAATGGTTATCTATTGGGATAGGTGTGTTCAATTATCAATATTGTATCCATGGGAAAAGGTGTATTCCTTCCAAATATTGTGTCTCCTCACATTTGTGTCTTTTCGTCATTTATAAAAGCAGTCTTATGAGTGATTGATTCATACAATTCAAAACTCGTTCATATATTCAGTCCAAGAGAGAGAGTCTACCTTCGTTGCTTCATTCAATTCCTGCGGTGTGAAGTGTTTCTACCGAAGTAGAAGTACCGATATCTCTTGGGAGACTAAATCGCTATTAAACCGTAAGCATCTGGACGGAACAAATTTGTCTTAAAGACATTGAACTAAGTTCAAGCCTCGGTCACTGTCAGATTATCTATTTACATTCTATTTTCTGTTTCCAAAATCCAAAGTTGAATATTTTGTTTATAGAACATTCAACTCATCTGCATGGCCCATGGGGCCGACCATGATTTGGGTAAGAGAATGCAGAGAGTAGTCAGGTATCTTGGTGGACCCCTTCTTTTATTTAGTGTTTTTCACTCCGAAGCACTGAAACCTATGTCGTACGGACACAAAAAAATAGTGTATGTATATAATTATACGTACAACATTTGGTACTACTTGTATTTACTTGAAAAATATTACTGTATTTCATAACCATGTCCGTATTCATGAGCAGTCCCATTCAGTTACTGAGGCTTGATCCTGTCTTGGTCAAAATTGTCCAAATCACTCTTCTGGAAATTAGGAAATTGAGCTGTCCGGACTCCGGCTCCAGCTCCTTTCCAAAGTATGTACTGTTTGTTTCCTAACGTGCTTAACTCTTTGTTCATATGTGTAGTTCTCGAAGGGCTTCTTCAACAAGGCATGCGTCCACATTGCAAAGTTTTGGCTCCGTCTACTGTACTTAAATTACAAATATATTGTGCAAGAAATAACCTCCAAACTATTTTTCATTTTCAGTTGTAAACTCTAGTACTGTGTTGATCTTCTATATATATTCTTGGGTTATTTAGTAATAGGGTCTCATATATATATATATATATATATATATATATATATATATATATATATATAATTTGGATTTCGAAAATGATCTATATTAGAGTTTGGATCTCGAATCCGTGTAAGCTAATGAACACGTAGGCTAATGAACAGTAATTTTGAGATCTAAATTCTAACATTAGTCATTTTTGAAACCCAAATCCTAATTCTTCATTAGTTCAGTCATTGGCTTCATTTACATAGGTTGCATTATCTAACCCAAAAAAGCAAACTAGTTTGAATTTAGCAGAGGTGGACTAGAAGAGTGTCTCACAGTGTAGGATATTGAATTACAAATACAGAGAGAAAAAAGAAAAATCATAGTTGGTTTTGTACAATCAGGGTGGACCAGCCTGACAAAATTTCGGGTTGGGACAACCCCTTTATGCTAGGACAACCTTCAGGCTCAATATATTCCTACTAGAGGTCGGGATTGTGTGTGACACCCCATGACCGTAGGGTGAGCATATAACGGTTGGAAACCAAAAACCGAACCGAACCGAAATATGTCAATCGGTTCGTTTTTTAGGTTATAGGTTCGATTTTTGGTTTGGGGATTTAAAATTTTTGAATTATCGGTTCGGTTGTCGGTTCTTGGTCCAAGTAACCGAATCAAACCGAAAACCTATTTAGATTCAATAATTTACCAAACTACCCTTTATTTATATATACTAATCACTAACCCTATTTAAGCAAAATCTCTCCTTCCATTCTCTGTTGGCACTTGTCGCCGCTTTCTTGAGCGTGTGCGCGCGCGCTCTCTCTTTCTACCCTCAATCTATATATACTAATATTTTTCACTCTTTGTAAATTGTATTAATTCATAATTACAACAATGTTTTTTTTTTGAAGATTTGTTATTTAAATAGGCACATTTGCTAAAATGTGAAGGTCCGATCCATTGCCCATGAAACCGAACCGATCGGATTAATTCGGTTTGGTTTTGTTCGCTTTATATGAAGGTTCTGTTTTCGGTTTTAACAAATACGATTTACAGTTATTTTGATTTTTATATATTTGGTTCGGTTTGAACTGAACCGTTGTTCACCCCTACATAACCGATCCATAATAAGGATCAATGGACAACCAAAATTAATTTCGAATAAGACAATCCCCTCGGGTCGGCCTTGTACAATTTAAGCCTAAATCATCAATTTTTACATATAGGACATAAATCCACATCAAGATTGTAACATAATTAGCTTTTGCTTTGTCAACTAAGCTTTAACCCAGTCAATATACCAGTCGACATACCCACAAGCAGTAATATGTGCTTGTGTCTCGAGAGCGGTTGATTCGTGGTTCATCCCCTGTTATGGTGGAAAGTGTTTTATGATCCGATCGATTTACACATGATCAAGTTTCAATGAATCTTTGACCAATTTTCCAGTCCTATTTCTTCTAGTGCTATACATGTGCGGCATGCGGATCAAGTTTCAGTGGATCTTTGACTGATTGATTTTCCAGGCCTCATGACTTCGAGTGTTATATTTGTGGTTATTAGGAAAGAAATAGTCTTCTCAGACTGCTAACGTGGGCTCTACGATTTCGACCAATGAAGAGGAAACACGTGACGCTGCGATTTAAATCTCGGCTCGTTCTGAATAGGTGCGTTGATTAGGAAAATAATGTGAAAGCATGGAAGTGTCCTGAATTGAAGTGTCATGTAGAAGAAACTTCTCCCTTGTGACAACTTGCAAAGAAGAGACTCTTTTTTCGATAGATGAGTTTTGCGTGGGAATTGTATATTTCTTTATCAGAAAACTTCGTACAGGGTAAAGAAGTTTGTTGGAGTTGTATTTAACGGAAGATGTTTGGGATAATAACAGAGGGGAGATCATACGCCAAGTGAGTTGGCGCGGGTGGGGGTGGCCGCCAACTCACTTGGCGTGGCCAAGGAGAAGTTGGCGCCCGCCAACAGAGCTGCAAGGGCATTGGGGGGGGGGGGGGGGGGGGGGGGGGGGGGGGGGGGGGGGGGGGGGGGGGGGGGAGGGGGGGGGGAGGGGGGGGGGGGGGTGCACCAACTCATTTGGCGTGGCCAATGGCCACTTGCAGAGAGGGGTTTTCAAAGAGGGGGAAAGGGAGCATGCCAACTAAGTTGCCGCGGACATGGGGAGCACCAACTCAGTTGGCACAGGTTGGCCACGTGCTGGCCCCTTGACACAGCTCGAAGACAGTGGATGCCACGTGTTGGCCCCTTAACCACCTCGAAGACCCAATACTCCCTCCCCCCGAAGACCCCAATAGTCTTGAGGACCCCCCTCTCTGGAAGACCCCCCCCCCCCCCCCCCCCCCCCCCCCTCTCCCCTCATTTCCCTTACTATTTGATCCTATAAAGAGCCGCCCGAACCCCTCCTTCTTCTTCTTCTTCTTCTTCACATAATCTAAAACTCTCCTCCCCCTTCATTCTTCGTCCCCTCCCTCTCCATTGTTCCCTCACAGAAAGTTGGAAATAAGGAAAAAATTTACGACTAGAAAAAAAATCAAATCTAAGTAATAATAATATTATTTTTTTAATTAATGTTAGATTTTCTATGAATATCTATATTGCTAATCATATTTGTTAAAAAAATCTAGATGGCTCACCAGAATGATGGGCGTAATCCTGGTGGACCGATTACAGATGTCATCGGACAGGAACGAAACAATCACATATTTAATCTGATTTTTGACGGCTAGGTAAAATTTTAAATTGTAAGTATGGTATATAAAAAATGTTGACATAAATATAATAAATATATTTTGCTTATAGCTATACGATTATCCTCTAGATTTACGAATACTGGTGTGAGACTCGTCTCACAGTAATTGTATTTGTATTTGTATACAGATAACATATTTTATACTGTATTCTGCATTGTTTTGGATTCCAGAGAACTGAAAGAAAATTTGATTTTGAGACTTTTCTATGAAATATGTGTATCGCCAACATACCGGTCTGTACCGACGGTGTACTATCGGGACAAATTTTTCACTTTATAGATATTTTCAATTCGAGATATTTTCGTTTAGATATTTTCATGAATAGTGTTTATATATTTTCATGAATAGTGTTTAAATATTTTGATGAATAGTGATGACACATTCTATTATCTATTGGTTTCTTGGTTTTCTTCTTAACGATTGAGATTGATCCTGATCGAGTCGCAGATCGTGATCGGACGGTTACGATTAATTCACCTTCTCTATATATACTATTACATTTTTTTCATTTTGTCTTTTACTTTTTCTCTTCACTCTTCATTCTTTCTCGCTTCCACTCCATTTTCCTCGGGAGCTTGGAGCTTGGTATCGAGACCTCAGAAAGTATGGTTTATGAACCTCTCTTGGTGGTAGATTTGAAGAGTTAGGCTTGGAACTTTATTAGACAAGTACATCTTGCCGAAATACTGGACGTATTATTTTTTTCTTGTAATTTTTGTTTTTATACTTGTAGAAGCATGGAATTCATGCGCTCACAAAAACAAGTACTCAGTGCACAATTTGAATAGCTACGCTCGAAAAATGATTGTCCAAGCTCCCAACGCCTTTGATGTAGCTACAGCCAGAGCTCCTTACGGTTCTGGAGTGGCTATGCTATCTAAAAAGCTATGCCCCAACTTCTAAGAAGCATTTAATGCCCCCTGACAGAGGGTTCAACTTTCAAAAAAGTGCAACACTTCGAGTGCAACATGCCTCGGCTCCTGTACATTTGATGACAGCACAAAAATCAAAGAGACGCTCGCCCCTGTGCTTAACAGTTGGCGCAGGCATGGCCCCAGCCTACGCCACTAGCAGTCAAGTCATCTTAAAAACAGAGTTGACAGCTTACGTCATAGTAATGATTAAAAAAGTTAGAGACAGCTGTGCAAAGCCATGTGGAGTCTCACCCACGCCAAGGAACTTCATTAAACAGAGCTATGGCGTAGGGTCATCCCTGCACCTTACTCAACTCTGGTGTAGGGTCATCCATGCGCCTTACCCAACTCTGGTGTAAGGTCATCCCTGCGCCTTACCCAACTCTGGCGTAGGGTCTTCCCCACGCCTTACCCAATCATGGCGTAGGGAGCTCATCTACCCAACAGAGCGAGATCTCTGGGTAATGCACATATGCCACGTGTCATTGACCCAATCATACTCATAAACGGGTGTTAACCGTCCAAGATATCAGCAATAGGTAAATCTCAACAAACGTTACGTGGTAGCTCATTCGCAGCCCAGAGAGCAGTTACAGCAGATTCGCCCCCTCAAATCATGCGCTGCGCCCCTACGCCCAACAAATTGTGAGCGTAGCATCCCTACGCGCAGAAGTAGATCACTCCACTAACTAGCTATAAATAGAAGGATCATTCCTTCATTTCACACATGGTGCATCACCCATACTTCAGAGAGCCGAATTGTTATCGTCTTTGCAAATCAAACATGAAGACTTACAATTTTCTCTCGATCGTCACCAGATCGTCAATGGAGTAAAGAAAGCAAAGTTCATTCTCCATCGTCACTAGTTCCCAGAAAAATATTGTTCTTAGAGAGATCATCTTGAGGGTCAACTTTTTGTACTTGTTCTGTTTGTTGATATAAAAGTTTCTCAAACACTTTTAATGGCAAGCAAGGTGGCGAATCTGCTGGGATGTCCTTCTCCTATAACAAGAAGGAAGTGACGCAATCCAACGACAACAAGCTCGAATCTTCTCAAAAAATGTCGATCATGCACTTCGACCAGCAAGCTTATGAGGAATTTCTCTGTGGAGGCAGCACGAGTCCTTTGAAGCGACAGCCAAATTTAAAGAAGATTCGTCGAGTTTGGGTGCCCAAGGGCACTGCGGCGTGTACTAACGCCAAGGAGGTTGCGCCCGAAGTACAGCAGACCCAAGGCGTAATATCGATGCCTGCGCCATTTCTCTCTGCTACTGATAGCGAGGCCATTTCACAAGCGGCACATGGATCTGGGAAACAAGGTGTTGTCTTAGATTTCCAAATCGCCCATGCTCAGTCTAAGGCTCCAAGGAAAAAAAAGAGAGGTGCATCTACCCGCTTGAGCAGGGAGTTGACTGCGCCTGGAAAGGCATCAATCATGTTGGCCCATTTTCTAATGGTCACACCCGATTTTGATAAATCAACAAATGACTTAAATCAATACACAAAATATACAAATTGCTGCTAACATTTCAGGTCAAGTGAAATCAATATCAAAGAGCATATTACAACATCCGCAAGCATATAAATCATCACCCCGAAGCTTTTATGCACTGGAAACAGTCTGAGTCATTTTACAGTTTATTATGTATTTTATCCTTTATTGAGTCTAGAATACAAATTATAAAATCGACTGAGTATTAATGGCTTAGGTTATTCACAGTGCACAAACAAAATTAAGCCTACCTACTTATCCCAAAAGTCCACAATTCTAAAAAGCCCAAAACCTATGCAAATTTGGTTCATTCCTTACTGTTTTGACCAAGCAGAACTCTGACCGAGTTCGGTTTGAGTTTGGCCCGAGTTCGGTCTAGGTTATTTAAAATTCAGTTCCCACCAAATCTACATCCAACGTTCGTATGCGAAATTCTAGCATCCGAACTCTGTCCGAACTCTGCCCGAGTTCGTTTCTCAAAAACACCTATAAATAGAAGAGAATTTTTTTCAAATCACTCATCATTTTTTCTCTTTATCTAATCCTAAAGTGTTTTTTCAATGTTCTAAAAAGCTTTCATACTCCACCTACACATCTCTTAGCCAAAGCCAGTAATATTGATTCGATTTAGAGTTCTTTGGTTCTCAGAGTTGTAAAGAGGTCGTTCAAGTTCAGAAATCATCTCTGTTCTAGGAGCTGGTCATGCGCTCGTTACCAAGCATGGTGTTGTGAAGTCAGTCGTGCACTTGTCCCCAAATACGATATTGTAAAGAGACTACAAGCGCTCAATTAGCTTATGAATAGTAGATTAACAGCAGACAAGAGTACCTGCGACTAGATTAGTTCTCCAAGAGGGAAACCTGTATATATCGCGGTGTCCACTGAGTTTGATTCTCTGATCTCTTACTACATTTATTTACTGTCTCTTTATTCACTATCATAGTTATCTGCTTTTAATTTTTAATTGGTGATTATTTTCCGCTGCACTCGCACTCACTCTATTCATCCCCCTCTAGAGGTGCTCAACGGTCCTACAATTGGTATCAGAGAGGGTTATATTCTAATATAACAACCTCAGAGAGTATATATGGCAGCCGCAAAATCAATATTCAACGGTGAAGGGCAATCCACAAATAGACCCCCACTCTTTGATGGAACAATCTATACTTACTGAAAAACACGAATGATATTTTTCTTAAAGTCTCTTGACTTTGATCTTTGGTCTATAGTTATTAACGGTTATAAGAAACCGGCACCTACAGTAGTCGATAGCGTACTTACAGACAAGCCTTATGATAAATATACATAGGCACAAAAAACAAAGGCTAGTCTAGATGCACGTGCCATCAATGCACTGTTCTGTGCAATTGACAAGACGGAGTTCAATAGAGTTTCAACCTGTAAGACGTCTCATGAGATTTGGAAACTTCTTGAGGTAACTCATGAAGGTACTTCCCAAGTGAAGGAATCCAAAATCAGCAGACTAACACAGGAATATGAATATTTTAAAATAAAATCTGGCGGGTCAATTACACAGATGTTCACTCGTTTCCTTGATATTACTAATCCTTTGCAATCTTTTGGTAAGGATTACAGTAATCATAAGAAGATCAAAAAAGTGCTACGGACTCTAACCAAGAACTGGAACCCAAAGGCAACTGCAATCATTAAGAAACCGATCTCACCACAATGACTCTGGAAACACTTATGGGCAAGCTAATGACCCATAAGCTGGACCTACGAGAGTTTGAAGAAGCAATCCCAAAAAAAAAATCTATCGTCTTCAAAGCTCAAGCCAGAAGATCAACATACAAAGATTCTGATGAAGAATCATCCAGTGGTAATGAACAAGCCCTGCTAGTGAAAATTTTCAAAAAATTCTTAAAGTTTAAGAAATCAAACAGAAAGAAGCAAGATGTCCATGAAAGCAATGAAGAAAAAACAATCTGCTTTGGATGCAAGAAGTCAGGGCATATGAAGAAGGACTGCCCAACTCCAAAGAAAAGCAGTCCATATGATAGATCAAGATCAAGTCGAAGAACAGCATCTGGTCGAAAGTATGCAAATATAAGTATTTGGCATGAAAGTGATGCTAGTGAATCAGAGGAAGAAGATAGACCCTGCAAATAAAAGTGATCCTCAAATCCTCTATATGATGATTTTACTTTCCACGAGCTAGAAAATGCCTTCAGCGAATTACTTGAAGAACACAAAAATGTGCTTGACAAGTATAAGCAATCTCAAAAAGAGGTCAAGGCATGCACAACCGAAGTAGCTAGACTGTCAAATATTACTGAAGATATTAGAGAGACATCTACTACTAGTAACACGGATGAGATAGACAAGCTTAAAGTAGACTATCATGAAGCTATCCTCAAAATTGAAAAGAAAGAGACTATGTCAAGATACAAGAATTATATGACATAGAGAAGAAGAAGCACTTAGTCATAGAGCAAAGACTCATTGATATGACCGCTAAATATGAAGAGTCTTATGCGGTTTCTAAAAATTTAGAAATCAAGTTAGACAAACAGGCTATACCTGTGACACAGTCTAAAATTAGTCCTAATGCTAAGCATACACCTAAGAGGACTAAAACACAGAAAGCACGTAAGAAACACGAATATCACAATGCTTTCACATATAGTTTTCAAAGAAACCACATATGCATGTCAACACAAAATCAACTAACACGTTTTTAAAACTTACTTGCACGTACTGTGGTACTCATGGGCACATATCACAGTATTGTCTAGCAAGAAAGCTTGTTGACAATCACACACTGATTTGAAGACCTAAGACTAATCAACATGGACCCTTCAGTAAAGGGGTACCAAAGGATTCATCTACTTGTTTTATAGGTGGACCCTCAACCCTCTCATGCTAAAAGCAAGTAGATCCTCGACATCGGATGTTCGCGGCACATGACTGGTGATGCATCTTTGTACGCCACGCTATCGATGAAGAAAGAAGGATACGTCTCCTTCGGAAACAACCTGAGATGTGATATCATTGAAAATGACATTGTTGGTATATCTTCTTATCCTGTAATAAAAGATGTTTGTCTAGTTATAGAATTGAAACATAACCTACTGAACATAAGTCACTTGGCAGATAATGGTTATGTCATCAATTTTGTAAAAGATTAATGTATAATATATGATATGTCATCTGGTAATCCTGTATATGAAGGGATTAGAGAAGACAATATTTATGTTTTCGTTCTAGAGAGTACTAATAATGCAGGAAGATGCCTAATAGCAAACTTAGATGAAAGCTGGCTGTGGCATATGAGGCTAGGATATGCTAATAAGGACACTATCTCACGACTAAGCACTAAAAAGTTAGTAAAATGACTCCCTGAGATATCATTCAAGAGAGATATGGTATGTGCAGACTGTGAAAAGAACAAAGCACATAGGTCTACATTTAAATCCATCAACGCTGTAAGTACTTCTAGACCTTTGCAGTTGATACATATGGATTTATTTGGTCCTAGTAGAGTCGCTAGTCTTGGCGGTAAGCTCTATGCCTTTGTTATTTTTGATGATTTCTCTCGCTTTACTTAGGTTTACTTTTTATTAAACAAAAGTGATACAATTTTTGAATTTCAGATATTTTGTAAAAATATACAAAATGAAAAAGGCTTCATGATTACTCGTATTCGAAGTGATCATGGTGGTGAATTCGTAAATACTAATTTCAAAAAAATTTGTAATGATAGTGGATATTACCACGAGTTTTTCTGTCCTATAACTCCTCAACAGAATGGTATTGTGGAGCGAAAGAACCGTACTCTAAGCGAGATGGCTAGAGTCATGCTGAATCAGCACAATCTTCCTAAATACTTTTGGGCAGATGCTGTAAGTACAGCCTGTCATATTTTAAAGGCTTAATTGCTACTTGATACCCTCAACTATTACGCTTTTTCAAGTTGATACCCTAAACTTTTTTTTGTAACAACTTGATACCCAGATAATTTTTTGGACAATAATGCCCTTACCCAAATTTTAAAACCACTCACCCCCCCCTCTACTCCAGGCCACCCCCCTCTCCCCTCCGCACCCCCCCTCCCCCCCCCCCCCGCCCCGCCTGCACCATCCCCCTCCGCCGCCCTCGCCTGCACCCCCCCTCTGCTAGCTCCGGCGCGGCTCTAATGGCGCGAGCGGCGCTTGGCTCCCACGCCGCCGCCGCGTTCTCCCTCGCCGTCGTCCGCTTCAATGGCTCCGGCGGCCCCGCAGCCTCCAGGAACCCCCGCGCCGGCTTCGTCCTCGTCACCCGCGTCGCCCTCCTCGGCCGGAGCTAGCAGGGGGGGTGGGGGGGGGAGGAGTGGGGGAGGGGATGGAGGGAGGGAAAGGATAAGGGCATTTTGGGGTTTTTTAAAATATTAAGTATTAAGTTGAAAAAAAAATAGTTGAGGTATCAATCTGTTACGAAAAAAAGTTTAGGGTATCAACTTGAAAAAGTGTGATAGTTGAGGGTAGCAATTAGCAATTAAGCCTATTTTAAATAGGGTGTTAATTCGACCTATCTCGAAGAAAACACCTTATGAAATTTGGTTTGGAAGAATTCCAAATATTTTATATTTTAAAGTTTTTGGATGTCGCTGTTTTATCCTGAACACCAAGGACAACTTGGGAAAGTTTGACTCTATAGTAGATGAAGGGATATTTCTCAGATATGCTGCTAAGAGTAAGGGATATAGAATTTTCAATAAAAGATCTATGATTGTTGAAGAATCCATTAACGTTACTTTTGATGAGCTCAATGGTCACAGATCTAGCGACAGTGATAATAAAAATATACAAGCCAGAACCGATAAAAGTTCTGTGGAATATCTGACTCATAGATTTGAATCATTGAAGTTCTTGCCAGATCATCTAGAGACACTCATTATAGGTGATATATCAAAAGGTGTAAGTACATGCTCTTCATATAGAGATACTGAAATAGCAGCTAATGTAGCATTCATTTCGCAAGTAGAACCTAAGAATGTAGCAGATGCTTTTAATGATGATTTTTGGATTGATGCCATGCAAGAGGAACTTAATCAATTTGAGAGAAACCAAGTTTGGGAACTCGTTCCTAAACCTATTGGTCAATCGATAATTGGTACTAAATAGGTATTTCAAAATAAATTAAGTGAAGATGGACAAGTTCTACGCAGCAAAGTACGTCTAGTGGCACAAGGTTATAATCAAGAAGAAGGTATTGATTATGACGAGACATATGCTCATATTGCTAGACTAGAAGCTATCCGCATGTTTTGTGCATATGCATGTTTTAATAATTTTAATTTTTTTCAAATAGACGTGAAAAGTGAATTTTTAAACAAATTTTTGAAAGAAGAAGTTTTTGTGAAACAACCCCCTGGTTTTGAAGATTTTCAAAAACTTGATCACATCTTCAAACTTAAGAAAGCACTCTATGGAATCAAACAGGCACCTCGTGCTTGGTATGAACGACTAAGTGCCTTCTTACTTGAAAATGGTTTTTCAAAAAGGAAGAGTTGATACTACTTTATTTATAAAGTCTTTAGATGATGATATTCTTCTTGTGCAAATATATGTTGATGACATCATATTCGGATCTACTAATAAAAAACTTTGTCAAGAGTTTGCTAAATGTATGCAGAGTGAATTTAAGATGAGTATGATGGGAGAGCTGAACTTCTTCCTAGGACTTCAGATCAAACAACACTCAAAATGAACATTCATCAATCAAGCTAAATATACAAAGGACATACTGAAAAAGTACGACTTCGACAATGTAATGCCAATCGGAACTCCAATGGCTACATCAACAAAGCTTGACACTAATGAAAGTGGTAAACCTGTCGACCAGCGTAAGTATCGAGATATGATTAGTAGTTTATTGTATTTAAGTGCTAGTCGCCCTGATATTATGTTTTGTGTCTGCATTTGTGTACGATATCAGGCAAATTCTAATGAATCACACTTATGTGCCGTTAAGCGTATCTTTCGATACCTTAAGGGAACTTCAACAGTCGGCTTATGGTATCCTAAAACCAAATTCTTTAACCCGATAGGTTACTCGAATGCAGATTTTACAGGAAGCAAAATAGACCGTAAAAGTACCAGAGGTACGTGTCATTTCCTAGGAAAAGCCTTAGTCTCATGGTTTAGCAAAAAACAAAATTCTGTAGCACTATCAACTACTGAGGCTGAGTATATCGCCGCAGGACGATGTTGTGCTCAAATTTTGTGGATGAAGCAAACCTTAGAAGACTACAATCTGCACTACCCTAAGATTCCTATTTATTTTGACAATACTAGCACTATTAACCTGACTAAGAATCCGATATGTCATTCACGCACAACGCACATAGAGATTCGTCATCACTTTTTACGTGATCACCAATAACACGGGGATATTTGCTTAGAATTTGTTGACACAGATCATCAACTAGCAGACATTTTCATAAAACCACTAGCTGAAGACCGCTTTAACAATCTGCGTCGAGAGCTCGGCATACTTGAATTTTCAGATTCATACTATAGTATGATTAGTAAATCAATTTATAACTCAAAACTTTGACCTTTATTAATGGACGTTATTTTGGGTACAAGTCGAAAGGGTCCTTCTGTCATACAGGCGTAAATAGCCTGAAGCGACACCGTGTACTAGTCTTCGGACTATCGCTAGCTGGGATCCGACCCCTACAGCTAACCAAAAGTAATAGAAATTATTAAATGAAGAAGTATGCATGTTATACATTGACCAACATTAATGATATTGGATATACAAGCAGCCGAACTCGAACCGAGTTCGGATGGTAACTGTACGGATTTCCAGAACAGAACAGTCGGCCATTGTCCTTATAAACCATACTATTCCTACTTCTATTCTCATCTTCCCACCGAGAATCCTCTCTAAAACCCTAAGTGAAGGTTCTCCTCCTCAGCCTCCTCCTCTTCAAGCATTATGGAGTTTTGAAGTGATCCTCTTCATCTTCGTCTTCCTTCCTATAAAGGTAATCATCTATCCTCTCTCTTTGCTTTCTATGGCATTGTGTACTTACGCCAAGGAGGTTGCGCCCAAAGTGCAGCAGACCCAAGGCGTAAGATCGACGCCTGCGCCATTTCTTCCTGCTACTGATAGCGAGGCCATTCCACAAGCGGCACATGGGTCTGGGAAACAAGGTGTTATCTTAGATTTCCAAATCGCCCACGCTCAGTCTAAGGCTCCAAGGAAAAAGAAGAGAGGCGCATCTACCCGTTCGAGCAGGGAGTTGACTGCGCCTGAAAAGGCGTCAATCATGTTAGCCCATTTCCTAATGGTCACATTCAATTTTGATAAATCAACAAACGACTTAAGTCAATACACAAAATATACAAACTGCTGCTAACATTTCAGGTCAAGTAAAATCAATATCAAAGATCATACTACAACATCCGCAAGCATGTAAATCATCATCCCGAAGCTTTTTTGCACTGAAAACAGTCTGATTCCTTTTACAGTTTATTATGTATTTTATCCTTTATTGAGTCTAGGATACAAATTATAAAATCGACTGAGTATTACTGGCTTAGGTTATTTACAGTCTACAAACAAAAATAAGCCTACCTACTTATCCCAAAAGTTCACAATTCCAAAAAGCCTAAAACCTATGCAAATTTGGTTCATTTCTTACTATTCTGACCAAGCAGAACTCTGACAGAACTCTAACCGAGTTTGGCCCGAGTTCGGTCTAGGTTATTTGAAATTCAATTCCCACCAAATCTGCATCCAACATTCGTATGCGAAATCCTACCATCCGAACTCTACCCGAACTCTGTCCGAGTTCGTTTCTCAAAAAATACCTATAAATAGAAATTTCATTTTCAAATCACTCATCATTTTTTCTCTTTATCTAATCCTAAAGTGTTTTTTCAGTGTTCGAAAAAGCTTTCATACTCCACCTATACATCTCTTAGCCAAAGCTAGTAATATCGATTCAATTTAGAGTTCTTTGGTTCTCAGAGTTGTAAAGAGGTCGTTCAAATTCAGAAATCATCTCTGTTCTAGGAGCTGGTCGTGCGCTCGTCACCAAGCACAGTATTGTGTGTAGGAACGAAATCGTAAAGCACAATACTCTAGAGGGGGGTGAATAGAGTTGGCAGCGAAATAATGCTAATTAAAATATTAGCCGCAAGATCACAGAATAATAATCACAACTAAATAATGTAAAGGCAGAGATAAGAAAGCAAACACAAAGACAACGATGTATACTGGTTTCCCTCTGCTGAGGACTAGTCCAGTCGGTAGAACTCTTGCTACCAGTTGAATCCACTATTGGCAAAACCGCAAGTTTTCTTACGAAGTCCTTGCAACTTCTACAACGCGAGCTTTGATATGAAGAACTCGTCCAACTTCAATTGTGAAGAGGCATTCTTCTATCAAGTCTTCTGATTACAATCACTCTGAAACTTCTAGACCGCACCGTACTGGCAAAACGACTAGAGGATTATAACTGGCTTGGGATCTAAAAATTAAAGCTCGAGAAAACTCTTTGGAAGACTGAAAGCTTTAAGTAGAGAGAAGATTGAAAATGAATGAGTGAGTTAAAATGATCGAAATCCTTCTCTATTTATAGGAGTTCCAAAGACAGAATTCGGGCAGAATTCGGGCAGAACTCGATGAGCAAATCTCGGTCAAATCCGCAACTGCAGGAGGACCAAGTTCCAAGGAATTCAAAAATCAAAACGGCCACTAACCGAACTCTGGCCGAACTCTGGCCGAGTTCTGTCAGGGTTAGGTTAGGGTTTTTAAAATTAGTTTTTGGAGAATTTTGAAAACCTTTTTGAAAACCTTTTTGGAGCTTTTGTAAATACGAATGTTTTACAAAACTAAGGACATTTTTAATAACAGTTTGAAATCTTTTTGGAATAGCCTATTTGTCAGTACGACTCGGTGTACACAGTATTCCTAGACTCAAATAAAATGAAAAATATATTGCTCAAAGAAATACAGACTCGAACAGGCAAACAACGCTTCGGTCTTGAATTGAGTAGATAGCCATTCTTGAGTATGTCCAAGAGTCCGAGATATCCTGACTAGCTCCATATATCGAGACAGAGTTTGATCAATTATTAAAATCAGTTTGACCATATGACCAATGGGCCAACAATCTCCCCCATTTTGATAATTGACAAACTATGAATGATATAACATCTAAGCTTGGAATCAAATCAAAAATAGTAAAGTAAAATTGTTCATATCCTGCATGTATTTACTCAAAAAGATGTTAGATCCTTATTTCTCCCCCGTTGTCACTTAACAAAATAATTGTAAAAGAGAAAGCTCCCCCGCAATCAATGTATAAGTAACAAACAGTAAAGAAACACATAAAAAAATTATGACAGATGGTAGAGACAGTAAAAAAATAACATCACAGGCATGTATTTGTCTCAGGCAGTTTATAATATAGAAGAAGATAAAGATACTATAAATAAATAAATAAATAAACTGATATGAAAGATAAACTACGCATCCTATCAAGATAAAAAGATGTTCAAGAGACATCAATAAATATCCAGTACAAGTCTGATAATAAAAGGATAAAAAAACAGAAACTTGGAATGTCGGAGCATTTTCAAGTGTACAGTAGACAATAGCTAAGTCTTAAAAATCAGTTAATATATCATCATCACATCTCCTCATCATCATCATTTCAAAAATTTAATTCAAAGATTAGTAATTTCAACCTTCAATTAATATAATTAATATTATTTTGTAGATTAAATATCGTTACATAGCGACTGTCTCAGATTAGCTGTAGGAGTACTGTCCCAGCTGGCGGAGGTTCACCGGGGAACTCTTAAGTACCGCTTCGCTTCAACCGTAGTTGTGGTGACAGACAGACTCTTTATTGGCTTATCTCTAACACAGTTTTCGCGTATTGAAATATAATCATAAAACAAAATTAATTAACATTATTGACGTCCAAAATTTCTAATTCTCGACGTAAATAATTGAAACGATCTTCTGCTAGAGGTTTTGTGAAGATGTCAGCTAATTGATTCTCAGTGTCTATGTATACAAGGTCAATATCTCCATTCTGATGATGATCTCTAAGAAAATAATGTCGGATCTCGATATGCTTAGTACGAGAGTAAACATACTGGATTCTTAGTCAAATTAATAGTGCTTGTGTTGTCACAGAAAATGGAAATGTGTCTGTAAAATAAATTATAGTCTTCTAAGGTTTGTTTCATCCACAAAATCTAAGCACAACAACGTCCTGCGGCGATATACTCAGCCTCTGTTGTTGATAGGGCTACAGAATTTTGCTTTTTACTAAACTATGAGACTAAAGCCTTGCCTAAGAAATGACATATACCGCTGGTACTTTTTCTATCAACTTTGCATCCAGCAAAATCTGCATCCGAGTAACCAATAAGGTCAAAGGACTTTATTTTGGGATACCATAAACCAACAGAAGAAGTGCCCTTAAGGTATCGAAAGATATGCTTAACTGCGCACAGATGTGATTCCTTTGGATTAGCTTGAAAATGTGCACACAAACAAACACTAAACATAATATCTGGACGACTAGCAGTTAAATAAAGTAAACTACCGATCATACCTCGATACTTACGTGTGTCGACCGGCTTGCCTTGTTTATCAATATCAAGCTTTGTTGAAGTTGCCATCGGAGTGCCAATAGGTTTGACATTGTCCAGATCAAACTTCTTTAGCAAATCTTTTGTGTACTTGGCTTGATTTATGAATGTCCCATTGTCAGTTTGTTTGATTTACAGTCCGAGAAAGAATTTCAGCTCTCCCATCATGCTTATCTCAAACTCATTCTGCATACATTTAGAGAATTCTTGACAAAGAGATTCATCAGTAGATCCAAATATAATATCATCAACATAGACTTGTATTAAGAGAAGCTTGCCATTAAAAGACTTAATAAACAAAGTAGTGTCAACCTTGCCCTTTGAAAAACCGTTATCAAGTAGAAAAGAGCTTAGACGATCATACCAAGCACGAGGGGCTTATTTTAAACCGTATAAAGCTTTCTTCAACTTGAAAACATGATCAGGATTTTTAAAATTTGTGAAACCTGGAGGTTGTGCTACAAAAACTTCTTCTTTTATAAAACTATTTAAAAATGCACTCTTGACATCCATTTGAAATAATTTGAAATTATGAAAACATGCAAATGCACATAACATGCGAATGGATTCTAATCTCGCAACTGGGGCATAAGTCTCATCGTAGTCGATACCTTCTTCCTGATTATATCCTTGAGCTACGAGTCGAGCCTTGTTACGAGTCACTAAACCATTCTCATTAAGTTTATTTCGGAATACCCAACGGGTGCCAATGACCGGATGATCAATAGGCTTGGAAACAAGTTCCCAAACTTGATTTCGTTCAAATTGGTTTAATTCCTCTTACATAGCATCTATCCAAAAATTATCACTACATGCTTCATCAATGGTTTTAGGTTCTAGCTGTGAAATGAATGCAACACTAGAAATAATATCTCTACTGGATGTACGAGTACTTACACCTTTGGTAATATCACCAATTACCAAATCCTTTGGATGATCAACTGTAAATTTTAATCTTTTCGGCAGACTCGGAAGATAGCTGGTTCCTGGATCTTCTCTAGGAGGATCAGCTAGTGCTGAGCTTGGTTGAGAATCAGCTGGTGTTGAGCTTGGTACAGTTAGATCTTCGTCATTGTCATCGATAGTCATTTGATTCAGTTCATCAAAGGTGACGTTGATTGATTCTTCGATGATCATAGTTCGTTTGTTGAAGACTCTGTATCCTTTGCTCTTGGCCGTATAACCTAAAAATATACCTTCATCGGCCTTTTCGTCAAACTTTTCCAAATTATCTTTTGTATTAAGAATAAAGCACTTACAACCAAATATTCTAAAATATGAAACTGATGGAATTCTATCAAACCATAACTCAAATGGAGTCTTCTTCGATTTGGGTCGAATTAGAACTCTATTGAGAACAAAACAAGCTGTATTGACAGCTTCAGCCCAGAAATATTTGGGTAGACTAAACTGGTTTAACATTACTCGGGCTATTTCGGATAGAGTTCTGTTCTTACGTTCCATAACTTCATTTTGTTGTGGAGTCCTAGGGCAGGAGAACTCGTGTACAAAATCGTGTGTGTCATAAAATTGCTCAAACTCTGCATTCTCGAATTCGCCTCCATGATCGCTTCTAATACGAGTGATCATGTAACCTTTTTTATTCTGTACTTTCTTGCAAAAGGCGAAAAATTCGGATAATGCATCATTCTTGCGTGTCAAAAAGTATACCCACGTGTATCTAGAGTAATCATCTACAATTACAAAAGCATATAGCTTACCTCCGAGGCTAGCAACTCTGCTAGGACCAAATAAGTCCATATGTAGCAATTGTAGAGGTCTAGTAGTACATACTGCGTTTACTGACTTGAATGTGGATCTGGTAGCTTTTTTCTTTTCACATTGACTGCATACCGAATCCTTCTTGAATGTTATGTCCGGTAAACTGCGTACTAGCTTCTTCGTGGATAATCTTGAGATTGTGTCCATATTTGCGTGACCGAGTCTCATATACCACAGATGACTCTCATCACTTTTAGCCATTAAGTATCTACTTGAAATGTTAGTTTCTTCCAACAAATAAAAAACATATATGTTGTCTTCCCTGATACCTTCAAAGATAGTACTACCAGTTGAGCTATCAACTATAGTACATTTGTCTTTGCCAAAGTTGATGCCATAACCATGATCAGCTAGATGACTTATGCTGAGTAGATTATGTTTCAACTCGGTAACCAGACAGACATCCTTAATCACAGGATAGGGAGACTTACCAACATCACCGATACCAATGATATACCCTTTCAAGTTATTACCGAAGGAAACATAACCTTCCTTCTTCTTCTTAGACAGTGTTGCAAATAATGTAGCATCACCGGTCATATGCCTTGAACAACCGCTGTCGAGTATCCATTTGCTTTAAGCATGTGAAAGGTGTTCCACCTACAAAATAGTTTGCAGATGAAACTTTTGGTACCCATTTCTTGTAGGGTCCTGAAATGTTAGCTTTTGGTATCCATGCATAAATATTTAAATCAACAAGCTTTCTAATTCTACATGCAGGAGAAATATGACCAATGAGGCCACAATAATGACAATGTGCATGTTAAGTGTTGAAAGCTGAGTGATGTGCATGGTTGGTAGGTTTAGATTTTCTAGTATAGAAGAAATCATACCTATAATCCTGTTTGGGCTTAACCTTTTAGGGTAAATGTTTGATATGGTTAGGTCTGACAGTGTTTGGTTTGGGAATGTTTCGATTTTTCGGTAAGTGACACGTGTTAGGGTAGGAAGCAGCAGTCTCAGGCTATTTTCCTAACCTAATTTCCAATCTTTTGGAAGTGTCATACAACTTAGTATGGTCAGAAGTGAGTGCTTCCATTCTGACTTGTGCACATTGAAGACTTTTCTTCTCTTTAGAAAGTTCTTCTTTCAGTTGGTCAATAACCTTGTCTTTCTCTTCAGATGACTTGGTAGTCTCGTGTAATAAGAGCTTAATAGAAGAAAGCTCACCAGACTCACTAACATTATTTCTAACCTCAGCTAGTAGGTCGATAAGTCTTCCTATTTCACCTTTGTACTCTTTGAGTACCTTCTTAGAGGTCTGATATTTGCTACACAGTTTTCTGTAATCACTTATGAGTTCACTGAAGGCATCTCCTAATTGTTCAAAGGTGAAGTCATCATATGTATCAACTACATGTTCAGAGAGTACCTGATCGGATCCCATAAAGCATACATTTGCAGCATCTTCTGATTGTTCATCTTCTGAGTCGCTGGCTTCACTTTCATGCCATAAGTTGGTGTTGGCATATTTTCGTGATGTTGATCTCTTCAGGTTCCCTTTTTCATACCTGTTGCTCTTCTTGCTTGATGATGAGTTTGTAGGACAATCCTTCTTCATGTGTCTCTTCTTCTTGCAGCCATAGCAGACAGCATCATCTTGATACCAGTTGTTGCTGCTATTGTTTTCTTTGGCTTTCTTCTCATATCTCATGAATCTTTTGAATTTCCTTGCTAGGAGTGCTTGATCTTCAGCATCAGATTTAGTACTGTCTGAATCACCTTCAGCAGCTTTTCTGTGCTGAGCCTTGAAAGCGATCGTCTTCTCCTTTGGTACAGGCTCTTCAAAATCTTGTAGCTCCAGTTCATGAGTGAGTAGCTTACCCATGAGTACTTCGAGGGACATGGTTGTGAGGTCGTTCCCTTCAATAATTGCAGTAGCCTTTGGAATCCAGTTCTTGGTAAGTGCTCGCAGGAGTTTACGAATCTTTTCATGGTTATTGTAATCTTTGTCTAGGGAGGACAAAGGATTTACAATATCCAAGAATCTTTCGAACATCTGAGTAACTGTTTCGTTGGGCTTCATCTTGAACACCTCGTACTCCTGAGTAAGTCTGCTGACTTTTGATTCTTTAACTTGAGTCGTGCCTTCATGTGTGACTTCAAGAAGCTTCCACACTTTATTAGCAGTTGTGCAGATAGATACCCTGTTAAATTCAGTTCTGTCTAAAGCACAAAATAAAGCGTTAATAGTACGTGCATCAAGACTGGCCTTTTTCTTTTCTTCCTCTGTATATCTGTTATGGGGTTTTTCAATTAAAACTCCATCAACATTTATGCGAGGTGGCTTTTGATAGCCATCAATAACAATAGACCATAAATCAAAGTCAAGTGATTTCAGGAAAAAACTCATCCGTATTTTCCAATAGGTATAATTTGTACCATCAAACAGTGGAGGTCTGTTTGTGGCCTGGCCTTCACTTGTGAATTTCACAGTTGCCATGTGTTGTGCTGTGATCTATATAACAATTAGTTAAATGAATAAATAATTGCAATGTTACCTTGCTTTACCTGTAACACCCGCTCTGATACCAATTGTAGGAACGAAATCGTAAAGCACAATACTCTAGAGGGGGGATGAATAGAGCTGGCAGCAGAATAATGCTAATTAAAAGTGTTAGCAGCAAGATCACAGAATAATAATCACAACTAAATAATTTAAAGGCAGAGATAAGAAAGCAAACGCAAAAACAACGATGTATACTGGTTTTCCTCTGTTGAGGACTAGTCCAGTCGGTAGAACTCTTGCTACCAGTTGAATCCACTATTGGCAAAACCGCAAGTTTTCTTACGAAGTCCTTGCAACTTCTACAACGCGAGATTTGATACGAAGAACTCGTCCAACTTCAATTGTGAAGAGGTATTCTTCTATCAAGCTTTCTGATTACAATCACTCTGAAACTTCTAGACCGCACCGCACTGGCAAAATGACTAGAGGATTGTAACTGGCTTGGGATCTGAAAATTAACGCTCGAGAAAACTCTTTGGAAGACTGAAAGCTTTAAGTAGAGAGAAGATTGAAAGTAAATGAGTGAGTTAAAATGATCAAAATCCTTCTCTATTTATAGGAGTTCCAAAGACAGAATTCTAGCAGAATTCGGGCAGAATTCGGGCAGAACTCGATGAGCAAATCTCGATCAAATCCGCAACTGCAGGAGGACCAAGTTCCAAGGAATTCAAAAATCAAAACGGCCACTAACCGAACTCTGGCCGAACTCTGGCCGAACTCTGGCCGAGTTCTGTCAGGGTTAGGTTAGGGTTTTTAAAATTAGTTTTTAGGGAATTTTGAAAACCTTTTTGAAAACCTTTTTGGAGCGTTTGTAAATACGAATGTTTTACAAAACTAAGGACATTTTTAAAAATAGTTTGAAATCTTTTTGGAATAGCCTATTTGCCAGTACGACTCGGTGTACACAGTATTCCTAGACTCAAATAAAATAAAAAATATATTGCTCAAAAAAATACAGACTCGAACAGGCAAACAATGCTTTGGTCTTGAATTGAGTAGATAGCCATTCTTGAGTATGTCCAAGAGTCCGAGATATCCTGACTAGCTCCATATATCGAGACAGAGTTTGGTCAATTATTAAAATCAGTTTGACCATATTACCAATGGGCCAACATTGTGAAGTCGGTCGTGCACTTGTCACCAAGCACGGTGTTGTAAAGAGACTGCAAGCTCTCAATTGGCTTGTGAATAGTAGATTAACAGCAGGAAAGAGTACATGCATATGGATTAGTCCTCCAAGAGGGAAACCAGTATATATTACGGTGTCCACTGAGTTTGATTCTCTGATCTCTTGCAATATTTATTTACTGTCTCTTTATTCACTGCCATAGTTATCTGCTTTTAATTTTTAATTGGTGATTATTTTTCGCAGCACTCGCACTCACTCTATTCACCCCCCTCTAGAGGTGCTCAACGGTCCTACAAATCATTGACATGATTACTTGTTATCCTGCCAAAGAGAATTTGGATTTTGAGTACTATGTGCCTTCGTGGGCTAGCATAAAGAATTCTAAGGTGGCACAAGCCCCATGCACTTATCGTGTTATGCTAGCAGTAGACCAGAAATGCGTGCTGACAGTTACGCTTACGACTGATGGTAAACTGTATCGGACTGATTCAGGTGCTTCTGTGCCTAATGTGAGTCAGTCTTTAATGTCCCCCTGCCACTTGGGTGTATTTTATGCGCATGAACCAAGCCAGAGGCAATCATTATGACAGGCCTATTCATTCCGTCTAACTGTGCGTGTGAAGTCGGCCTCCCTCATGAAGCTTCCACTAATGACTCAGGTCTATTTCATACGCCTGGAATGAGTCAGGGAGTCCACTATCCATAATCACACCCATGCGCAATGCTTGGCCGTGCGCATGAAGTGGGTGTTAATACGGACCTCCCCTTGTATGACTTACGTAATATGATTAGTCACAAATGCAAGGTAGGAAAGATAAGCACTACGCACAACTCACCCCTTGCCGGGCATACTTGTGCTAGTATTACCATCAACTGTTGCTGTTGCAAAATATTAACCCCACCAAGGCAGTCTATGTTCCAGCGATTGCAATCTATTGTACCTATCTGACATTGTCTCAAAAAAAGGGTGCCGATTAAAGACGAGGATGAACTCTTGGTCGTCTCGTGCCACATCATCTCCAGTTCTCTTGTTCCTAGGAGAAATATAAAAACTAATAAATTTCGACCTTGGCTAGTTCATCAGAAAGCCGACCGAAAGGAAATACGACAATAATTCCGACTGTCGGGGTATTCCAGAATACCCGACCAATGGGTAAGTCTGCATTGGTAGTACAGGGTGGGGGTATCCAGACCCCAACTAGTCACAACAATCCCTTATTTGAAGGTGAGGACATCTGTCAGGGAACTGACACCGACGCGGTTGGGGTAGCCAATTCTGGAATTCGGGGAAGGAAGCCCTGATGCCGACTTTCCCGTACGAAAGTGAAGATAAAAGTGAAGGGTCGACCATTCCATCTACTTCAACCCATGTCATGTCTGTTTACATGATAGGGGGTACGAATGAAGAAGAGGGAGACGCTTCGGCTCCGGATCTCACATATCGCATTGATACCTTGGAGACGGGTCTTAAAACCCTTACCACCTCCATGCAAGCCTTGTCTCAGGTGGTGTTCGACATTTGGAACACCTTGGCTACCAAACCTTCGACAAGGGCTCCTACATCTGCCAGTCCTGATCTACGAGCTAATGGAGAATCAAATGTACCTCCTTAGAGGGTACTTTCGAGGACGGATCATCACACTCTGCCCCGGTCATCCGCTCCCTTGGGAGCTGATCATCAGACCTTGCCCCAGTCACCTGCTCCCGGCTCTACTGAAGAACTATTCGAGCTTGTGAGAGAGCTACGCACTCATTTTGAGGCTAAGGATAAACATGAGGAGCGTGAGAAGCTCGGGATACGACAGCCTTTTCCTCCTGAATGGAATAACGTGGTTTACCCCCAAATATAACCACAATCGTGGTCAGCAATCATGAATTATTTTGCAGTCTCCCTGATAACTGCAAAAGATGATACCTGACTTATTTCCACTCCATGATAGGGCATCTGCCAAAAGATGACGCCCTACTCACAAGTCTGTTCTTTTGGAGCATTGAAGGGGGTCGCCTATGAATGGTTTTTGCAGTCTGATAACTGCGTATCCTCCTTCGAGGATCTGAAGCAGCTCTTCTTTTCCCAAATTTATGATGGAGAAAAGGACATGACCATGTCTTCCCTTATGGAGATAACCCAAAAGGAGAAGGAGACAGTTTGAGCCTTTATCGCGCACTTTCGGCAAGCGTGTCTAATGCTACCTTCTAGCATCCCTGAATATGTGCTAATGGATTCCTGCCGGAAGAACATGACGTCGGCAGTTAAGATTTGGGTTGACTCCACCTAATAGACAAATTAGGCCGTGCTCATCATCGGTACTGAAAGTGCCAAAATGAAAGCTCGCGATGATCGTCTTCTGGGGTCAGCTTTCCTGTGTTCGACGACAAATAGAAACGCTCCGCCAACAACAGCAACAGTGGATGAGTCCAACGAAAAGCAGGCATTGACTGTGAATACCTCTAAGGGTGCATCGGCTCCCGCCCAGAAGCCACCAACCGTACCATGACAGAAGGAGCTACTCCTTCAATGATGAAGACACATTGCAGCTCTTCGAGGTATTGATACGAGGCGACAAGATTAAGTTGCCTGATCCTAAGTGCCCCGATGAGTTGGATAGGGTAGGAGACCTAAGGTATTGTCACTACCATTGGTTCGTCGGGCACCCGACCCAAGACTGCTACATATTGAAGAACTATATCCAATGCATGATCAATGTGAATGTCCTCTCGCTATTTGGACAAGACAGTCTCTGTAAACATGATCAATGCGAATGTCCTCATCCCCATCCCAAAGGCGACAATGGAAGTAACCAACCTTCCACCAACTCATGACAACGTGAGTGGGCTGGTGCCACTCACAACATCCTGGGGCGAGATCATGTGGGTTCTCCAGATCTAGCTCCGGAGTTGACTCAACCAGTAGTGTACCCAATCACCAAATCCAAAGACAAGAAATCCAAGTCCTGCCAAATGGTCACGGCCTCTCCGGAGGAAGCCTTCCCAATGGTGACAAGGTCAAAGCAGAATGAGGCTCTGACTGAGGAGAAGCCTTCTGTCACTACTACTGCTGCTAAAAAGGAGGGTCCATCCCAACCTCCAGTAGCAGATAAACAGAAGCAGAAGAAGGCTCGTTTTGACAAGCCTCTACAAAAAGATAGTGCTTTGGGGTTGACAAAACCCTATAACTTTGACATATTAGTACAGATTGCCAATACTCTGGCTCGACTGTCTCTGTTTGAGCTTTTTTTACTATTCAAAGATACTCAGGATGCTCTATGTGAAGCGCTAAAGGATACTGAGTCCTTCATCAGTCAAGTCTCGCAGCCTGGGAGGACCCAGCTGCAAAAGTGTGAGGGAAATCATTCCCAATATTATATTCACTCAGTAGGACATGCTACTCAAGAACAACAGGTACAGGAGGTCGCTATATTATACATGGTACGTTGGTGCCATCAAAGTGGACCGGATTCAAATTGATCCAGTCCCTCAGAATCATCCCTCATACTCTGCTCCAGACCATGGGGATCCCGATGCATCGTCTGACAGCAACCAATACTATAATCAACGACTTCAATGCCAAAAAAAGTGAGCCTCTGGGCAAGATCCGTCTGAAGTGCCATATTGGCTATCTCTGGACAAAGATGACCTGTTATCTCATCAATGCTGACATCTCTTACAACGTCTTGCTGGGATGCCCGTGGGTACACGAGTACATGGTTGTGCCATCTACCGTCCACCAGTGCATGCAATACGTATCTAGCAACGGCATAGTCAGGACGGAGTTAGCTGACATTGATCCCTTTAGAGGGGTCGAAGCATTCTTTACTGATTTTGATCTGTACAAGTCAGTCCACTTGGACGACGATGCCAACTATGCTGATGATGAGACAGAGGCCAAAGCAGAATCTAAGATGGCGATTGAAGTACATATGAAGGTACGGCTTAAGGGAAAACCTCCTCAGGTGTCAACTCCACTCATAGCCAAGCTACATGGGAAGGCTTCGACCCCTCTAACCATCAAACTCCCAGGCCAGGTTCAAGAACCTATCAGGGTCAAACTCCCGAGAAGGTCTTTGAAACCTCATTCTGCCAAGACGTCCGCTCCACTAGTGGCCAAGATACGACGGAAGGCCTCCGCACCTCCTCCAACGTTTGTTCCAGTTCTGACCGACGAAGAGCTAGGAAAGTATATATCTGCTAAGACAGATGCACCCTCTCTTAATGATGTAATTCCTCGGGATAAGATCCCTTATTTTATCAATAAAAAGTTGTCTTTGAACTACTCTAATCTTCTATATTGGAACGCTATGTATGCTCTAGATAATGCCTTAGGATCATTACAAACACAACTAATGATAGTAAATAATGTAAATCGAGTCGTCCCGTACTGAAGGGTCCGTTATATAGTTCTATTCCAGAACAAGGACGAAAAATCTATCATCTTCGGCAAGGTCGAACGTTACCAGGACCTCCCTCCGACCGAACCAGAACCTGATATCGGTAGAATGCAGATATACTGTTATACTAATCAAGCAAAGTTTCTCATCAAAAAGATGGGTTACAACTTGAAAAGCGGTAAAGGCTTGAATTACGGGAAAGGTCGACGCCTTCCCCTATGATTCCAGTTCCAAAAGGGAAGCCTCAAGACTACTACCACTGCACTCAACGAGGGGTAGGTTACGTAATGCCTACAATGTAGGGCCTAAAAATCAAGTTGTGCCATGTATTTTCTACTCAGAAACCAAGTTGTGCCCCAAAGATCAAGCTGCACCACTATGGAGTTCAGAAATCAAACTGCGCCATTGATCAGGTTGCGCCATATATCAGACTACGCCCAGTCATATTGTGCCAAAGTCTACATAGCGTCTAACATTTAATGGCCATCATTACCTGACATCACTGACAACTGACAGCACAGTAAATGAAGAAAATCTCTTCGAATCTCTCGAATTGTGCCGCTCAAGAAGAGTTGGTTGACAGCTGTCTTGCACGTCTTATGAGTTGCGCCTAGGCGCAATCTAAAACAAAATTCTTAGTTGCGCCTAGGCGCAATCTGAACAACTGTTTCTCAAAAGCTGCCACATGTCCAGGCGCAGTCTAATCAGGCACAGTTTAACTTGCTGACTGAAGCTCGCACAATCTGATAAAGTTGAGACAATTTTTATTTCCAAAGCAGGATGACGAGGCGCACATGCCACTAATCTCTCAAGACGTGTCTACTATCCTGTATACGACCACGCGCATCTCAATCACATGATGCCACGTGTCTAAATACAGTTAGTACACGACTGATAACTGAATAAAAGTTGGCACAACATGAGGTTGGCGCAGCCCAATGTGGCACAACCCAGCCTCGTGCACATCAGAATAACTGCCAAAACAGTTATTTTCAGAACTCTATAAATAGAGTTTCCAATCATTGTTAAAGGACAGACACAGAGATCAGGAACTCTTGCGAAATTGTTGCTGCATTCTCCAGAGGCTCTAGTCTTCAAGTTCACATAGTCCAAGGGATAAAGTGATCATCTTCTGATCAGATTCCTACAGTTGTACTTCCCCAGAATTCAAATTGTACTCTTGTACTCTTTTCAAAAGTTTGTAATAGAACAACTTTTTGTTTTTGCAAACAAAATGGCGACTCTGCTGGGGACGACTTTCTCCTCCGAAGAGAAGGTGACAACTCAATGTGATACTGCGTCGATCGGCAAGACGCAGAAGACTTTGGTTGTTCAAGTCAACCAGACAGCCTACGAGGATATGATTAACACTAAGAGCAACAAGCGCACTGTGGCTATCTCCAAGAACAGGACTGTGTGGGCTCCTAAGTCTTCCACGGTTGTTGTTGTCTAGGCGCAACCTGAGCGCTCAGTGGCTAGGGCACAATCTGCCTCAGTAGCCTACGCACAGTCTACTTCTGTTGCCAAAGCGTAGCCAGTGGCCCCTATTTCCTGAGCGCAACCTACTCATCTTGTTGCCAAAGCGCAACCAGTGGCCCCTGTTGCCCGAGCGCAACTTACTAATCTTGTTGCCAAAGCACAACCAGTGGCCTATTTTGCCCGAGCACAACCTATGCATTCTCTTGTCCAGGCACAGTTTGTACACCATGCTACTCTGGTGCAACCCAAGGGAATTAGTCTTTTTGGCTATTCCTTCTTCTTCTCCAGTTATGAACTTGGAGAAGCAATGTTCTAGTGCTAACACTAGATAGGACAAATGGAAGGGTCCTTTGACACTTTCTCAATTCATGCTACCTGCGCCTAAGACGGTTCAACAACAAAATGGAAGGAAACACTTCTTAGCTAACTCTCTACAAAATAAAGAAAAGCACCCTTTGGTCTTTTCTAAAACTTCTCTGGTCCATGACTCAGAGGAAGATATATCAGATTTTATTCCTTTAAACAGAGGTCTTCGGATCTCTGATATCGGAAAGAATACTGATCAAAGAGGCATCTTGCCTACCCCTATGGGGTCTGGTCAAGAGCTTCCAACCTTGCAAATTTTAAGATCTAAGCAAGGAAAATTGATGGTGTCATAAACAGAGACACCTGGAGAAGAATTTTCTGATTTACGCGCTTATCTCAATAGGCGTCAGCTAGTATCAACTTTGGTGAAACGGAATAACCCTATGCCAAAGGCCAATCTGTACCAGAAGCCAAAGTTTGTAAGAAAAGACCCAACCACTTATGCTAATGAGTTGAGTACATCTTTGTACACTCAGGGAACTAAACATCTGAAGAATAGGAGGCATGTTCCTAACATCATTTCCTGTAGTGATGACTGATCTCTGAGAACGTCTTACACAAAGATGGGAGATCGCGAGGATGTCTTCTTCACCTCTAAATCACTCTTCAGACCGCCATTGCCTTCACGAAGTCGTCATCAAGTGTTGTTGCCAATCAGCTAGAAGATCTGTCTTCGATCGTTTGAACTATGCTTCAACTTCTGAACCTATAATAGAAGATGAAGAGGAGCTATTATATGCTTCTGTTAACATGACTTCTCAAGGCACTAGGGGTGGGAAACGTCCAAGACGTAGTGCGTCCCGTAATCTCAGTCAGCAATACCTAGATCGGATTCATACATCCAGTGAAGGGGTCTTTCAATACACCAGATCAAGAAGTCGAAACTTGAACCAAGGTGTCTTTAATCAAGAAGATCTCCCCATCGCTCATCTAGAAGAAGACTCTTTTTCGGAGTTTGATACAGATAGTGAAAGTTCTGAACAAACTATCTCGTCAATAGCAGCAAGAGAAGTGACGACATATACCATTATAGAAGATCAAGATGCTTCTACTTCAACCAGTCAGGAGCAACGAATTGTTGCACTAGAGGACAAACTGAAGACCATGGCTGAGATGGTCGCAAGTATGCATACTATAATCGTGTCTCAACATACAGTCCCACCGGTTATAAACCCTGCTACAAATCCTGAGCTTATAGCATCTTCTGTACTTGTTAGTCTGGGGGTACCACCTCCTTAGGTTGCTTCTATACCAGTTCAAGCTGTTCCCAGTCAGTCTGGGGCCGGGGGTGGTAATTACCATGCTGTTCCTTCTCCCAATAACTCTAACCAGCCTATTAATTCCCAAACATCAGGGGAAGCTAATGTGGCCGTAAAACTCTTACGCACTCAATTTGAGGCCTTCAAGCAGAAGGATGGCCTACAAAGACTAGGCATAAAGCAGCCACATCCGACAGAGTGGAAGGAGGTTCCATTTCCTTCTAAATATAAGCTCCTAACCATTATGCTGTTTGATGGCAGCACTTCTCCAAGTCAGTATATTAATCACTTTGAAGTGTTGACTGACCAATTGCAGCCAAATGATGCTCTCCTTACCAGAGTGTTCGTTGGTTGTTTAGCTGGCGCAGCATACGATTGGTATCGTAGTTTGCTAGATGGCTGCATAACTTCTTTTGCTAGTTTCAAGCAAATATTTTTTAGAACGATTTTATGAGGGAGTCAATGACATGACAATGTCTGCCCTCATTAAGATTAAACAAAGGCACAATGAATCTACGAAGAGTTTTATTGAATGATTCCGCCGAGAGGCACTTAAAATGCCTTTAGCAACTCCATCTGCTGTAATAATAGACACCTGCAAATCAAACTTGTTGCCTATTATCAGTATGTGGACGGGATCTTCACAATTTCAAGATTGGCCTTCTTTTATTGTGAATGCCAAGGCAGCAGAAGTCAGTGTCAAAAAGTTCAAACAGTTAGGAGTTCAAATGACCTATCCTAACAAAGATGAACATTCTACACCCGGGGTAATCGCCAGAATAACCGTAAGGGTAAAGAAATACTGGCCATCAATCTCAAGGGCAAGGAGTCTTCGGCTGTCAATGTTACTCAGATAGCACCTACTCCATCAGCACCACCGCCGAAAACAACTCGTCCGAAAGAAGAGTATTCTTTTGATGAAGATGATACTTTAAGTATCTTCGATTGCTTGATCAAAATCAATAAGCTTCAACTGCCAGAGGCAAAACGGCCAGAAGAAGTGGGTAAAACTAACCACATAAAATATTGTGTTTATTACAGATTTATAGGGCATCCAACCAGAGCATGCTACGTGCTCAAGGGCAAAATCCAGGAGCTGGTCAACTCTGGAGCAATTACTCTGCAGCAGGACGAGAAGACGGTGACTGCTAATGTGGTTTCTCTACAATTTGGTAACTTTCTACCACAACTTGTGCAAGATGGTGTTGTCCCCATTCCAAGGACTACTCTCGAGATCGTGAATCTCCCACCTCCTCAAAATGAAGGTCTTATTCCATTATCAACTGACAGAGGGGAGATTATGTGGATTCATCCAGATCTGGTAGCAGATTTTGAAACTCCTTCCTCTTCTAAGCAAAGTAAGCACTCTAAATCTAAATCCAAGAGCTGCAACATGGTATCCTTTGAACCAGTAGCAGAAGAAGAAATTTTGATTGGTACTAGATCAGGGAAATCTTATCTTCGAGAATATCCCGAAACTCAGAAAGATTCTGCCCCATCTCCTGATGCTCCTCCTACATTATCTTCTCCTGCTAAGAATATACCATCTACATCCCTGCCGGTAGTGGAACCAACTCCTCTTAAACCGACATCAGCAGATAAGGGAAAACAATCTGTCCGTTTTGACAAAGTATTGAAGAAGTCCTCGTCTCTTGGGCTTGAAAAGCCATATAACTTTGACATATTGGCTTAATTAGCCAATACTCCAGCAAGATTGTCAATCTTCAAACTCTTACGTCTCTCAAAAGAAACTCGAGAGACGTTAAGTAAAGCTTTGATGCAGGCTGATGCTTGTTTTACTCTTCTTAAAAAGCCTGAAAAGGAACAAGTCAGCTGTGCACATTGTCATAGTGTGTTTGAGTTAATGCCCAATATTACTTTTACACAAGATGACATGTTGTTAGAAGACAATCGTCATGATCGTCCTCTCTATTTTACGGGGTATGTGGATACCATAAAAGTCGATCGTATTCTGATTGACCCAGGGTCTGCTCTTAGTATCATACCGAAGTCTCTGCTAGATGCTTTGAAGATCCCAGTGCATAACCTATCTACAACTATCACTACCATCTTGGGGTTCAATCAAGAAAGAAGTGAACCTTTGGGGAAGATACGCCTAAAACTTCAAATTGACAATCTTCGTACAAAGGTGACTTTCTATGTAATTGATAATCATGGCTCATACAATGCTTTGTTAGGAAGACTATTCCTTCATGAACACAATAGTGTACCTTATACTCTCCACCAATGTTTCAAATATGTGGATGGTAATAGAGAAGTCCAAAAAGAGGTTGCAGATCTGAATCCTTTCAAAGGAGTTGAAGCATACTCCAACGATTCTCGCATGTACAAGGAGGAATTCATGAAGATGGTTCTGGCAATGGACACAGATGAAGAACAAAAGTGTATACGAAATGATACTTTGGTGATCCCTGTCAAAGGGCATACTTCCTGTCCTCAGTCGTCCAAACCACTGACTATCTATCTTCCTTCTCATGAGAAGCAGCTTCCTGGTGATTGTCAGGAACAAAGGGAGCTCACCTCTTCTGAGCCGCTTGTAATCGACCTTTGTCGTAAGAAGCCCCCTCCTCCTCCTCGTTCTTCTTCTTCTCCTCTTGTCATCAATCTGACTAAGCATGCTAAGGCTAAAGTTCCAGTTGTAAATGATGGTGTAAAAATCAATAAAGCATCTCCTTTGCAGTATACTGATGTCGCTTACTATACTCAATGTTACTTGGATATGCTAGATGGCTTTAAACCACTTACAATAGAAGTCGTATCATCTCTACGAAATGTGGTATCATTGGATTCAATACAAGAGTCGTACTTCTTAGTACCGTCTCGAAAGAAAGATGAAAGGCCTATATTATTCAAGAAAAGAGAAGAACAAAAAGTCATACTCTATAACGATAATAGAGATGATACATGAAGGCTACAATTACGTCGCTATAGTCTACAATCCAAAGCAATCATCCGTAAAATGGGCTATAATTTTAGAACAGGCCTCAACAACGGTAAAGGAAGACGAACTCCTATACGTATTTCTTTTCCAAAAAAAAATCACAACAATACCACAGTAAAATAAAGCGGGGACTAGGTTATACCTCACTGCTTCCAACTCCAGAACCTTCTGAATCAGATAAAGAAGAAGGATCTAACTCTTCTGATTCTATCTCATGGGATTCTGATACCAGCATTGGTCATGTTCATAGGGTGATAGTATCTTCTGACATGGTATCTGCCGAATTCTCGAAAGGTGATGAAGATGACATTGAAGAAGATCTTGAAGTGGACCCTTAGGCACAGAAGATAGGTAATCAGTGGGAACTTCATTTTGAACAACGTGAACTACCTACTGAGGATCAACTAGTCCAGGTTGATATTAGAGAAAAAGGCGTATCACGACCAATCTTCATTAGCAAGAATCTTCCAGAGGATGATAAACAAGAATTAATTCTCCTTATTCGTGAATATATTGATGTCTTTGCCTGGAGTTATGAAGATATGCCAGGATTAGATCCTCAAGTTGTAACTCACAAACTTAATATCTTACCGAATGCCAAGCCGGTCAAACAACAACAACGACGATTCAAGCCTGAAATGATGGATACAATTGATGATAAAGTCAAAAAGCTTATAGATTGCGGTTTTATCAGAGAAGAACAACATCCTGACTGGGTAGCCAACGTTGTACCAGTTCTGAAGAAGACCAAAAAGGTTTGAGTTTGCATAGACTTTCAGGATCTCAATGATGCTTGCCCTAAAGATGAATTACATCTTTCAATTACTGATGTCATGATCGACAACACATGTGGATTCGTACGAATTTCTTTCATGGATGGATTTTCTGGATATAATCAAATCCGGATAAATCCTGAAGATGAAAAATATACTTCGTTTCGTACTCCTCGAGGAGTATACTGTTATATAGTCATGGCGTTTGGTCTTAAGAACGCAGGTGCAACTTACCAGCGGACTATGAGTACCATCTTTCGAGATCACTTATGAAAGACTGTCGAATGCTATGTGGACGATATTGCTGTCAAAAATCGTCTAAAGGAAGATCACATTCAGGATTTAAGAACTATTTTTAATCTAATGCGCCAGCATCAACTCAAAATGAACCCCACCAAGTCTTTCTTGGGTGTCTCTAGTGGCAAATTTCTCGGTTTCGTCATTACCTCTAAGGATATACACGTTGATCCCGAGAAGATCAAAGCCATTCAAGAGATGCGTCCTCCACGCAACTTAAAAGAGCTACGAGGATTCCAAGGTCGACTTGCGTACATCAGGTGGTTCATTTTGAATTTATCTAGACGTTGCAGACCATTTACTCAATTAATAAAGAAAGGTGTATCTTTCGTTTGGACGGAAGAATGTCAATGAGCATTTGATGACATAAAGCAGTATTTAATGAGTCCACCAGTTCTTATTCCACTAATCTCAGGAATATCTTTCTTAATGTATGTCCGGGCAATGGATCATTCATTGGGAGCTTTGCTAGCTCAGAAGAACAAGGAAGGTCATGAACAAGCCATCTACTATCTTAACCGAACGATGATTGGAGCTGAACACCGTTATAGTCCGGTAGAGAAGGAATGTTTAGCCTTAATGTTTGTTGTTCAGAAGATAAGACATTACATCATAGGCCAAACTGTTCATGTCATATCCCGAGTCAATCCTCTTCGAGTCTTAATGAAAAAGTCAAGTACACTCAATTTCAGGCTTGCCACATGGGCCATATTATTAGCACAATATGATATAGTTTATGTTACTCAAAAGTCTATGAAAGTTTAGGCACTTGCTGACTTCTTAGCAGCTCATCCTGTTCCTGAAACATCTAAACTCTATGACGAGATTCCAGACGAAACATTGGAATCAAATATGGTCTCAGAAGATTTTCCTACTTGGCGGTTGTTCTTCGATGGAGCTTCTAGAATTGGACTTGGAGGTACTCTTGTTGCTGGAGTGGGAATTGTTCTTGTTTCACCCGATGGATTAGCTATTCAAAGGGCTTATTCTTTGGACGAATCATGCTCTAAGAATGTAGCAGAATACAATGTCTTGCTTATTGGATTCCAATTAGCCAAACAATTGAATATTGAATATCTCGAAGTATATGGTGACTCTAAGCTGATTCTTAATCAGGTTAGAGGCATATATGAAGTCCGACATCAAGATTTGGTACCATACCATGAAGCAGCAACCAGAATAGCTTATTCGTTCAAAGGGTTCTTCATCGAACATGTACGTCGCATATGCAATACAGAAGCCGATGCCTTAGCTAACCTAGCTGCGGTATTGGCAGTGCCAGTCAAAAGATAACAAATGGTTGTTATCTCTAATAGAGAACTATTTTGTGTTGAAAACAACCACAACATTGAATTCAGCAATCTAACTGGAGTCAATGTCATTAGTGAGGACTGGAGAACACCTTTTATTGATTTTGCAGTACATAACATATTGCCAGAAGATCCTAAAGAAGCTACAAGTATTCGTCGCCGATCGCTTCGATTCTATTATAATCATACTACTAAAACTCTTTATCGAAGAACTTTTGATGGTTTACTCTTGAGATGTCTTGCTGGCGATGAAGCAAAACAGATATTGCGCAAAGCTCATGATGGCGTTTGTGGAGCACACCAGGCTGGTCCTAAATTACATGATCATATTCGACGTATGGGCTACTACTGGTCCTCTATGGTATCAGATGCTATTGACTATGCAAGGAAATACCGTGCATGTCAAATTTATACAGACTTCATTCATCAACCATCAAAATTTCTTCATCCGACTGCTGCCTCATGGCCCTTCGAAGCTTGGGGCATGGATATAATTGGCCCTATCAATCCTCCTTCATCTAAAGGACATCGGTTCATCTTGGCTATAACCGATTATTTTTCCAAATGGGCAGAAGCTATACCTTTGGCTGAAGTAAAGTCTAGTAGTGTCATCAACTTTATTAAACATCATATGATTTACAGATTTGGGGTCCCTCGCCGAATCATCCATGATAATGGGCCACACTTTATCAGCCAAAAGTTTAATAGATTCTGTGATGACAACAGAATCAGTAATGTCGCCTCTACGGCCTACAATCCTGCAGCTAACGGGTTAGCTGAAGCATTCAACAAGACCATTATCAAACTCCTTAAAAAGTTTGTCTCCATTAACAAACGTAATTGGAGTGATAAACTTGGAGAATGTCTATGGACATATCGCACTACTATCCGTAACCCCACAGGTTGCACGCCTTTTTCTCTAGTATATGGATGTGAAGCAGTCTTACCTCTGGAGATTCAAATTCTATCATTAAGAATCGCCATTGCTAATAAGCTTACTACAGAAAATAATGATCGTCTTCGACTTCAAGAATTAGAGGCGTTCGACGAGAAAAGGCTACTAGTTCAAAACACATTGAACTTTATCAAGCCCAGATTTCAAAAGCTTTCAATCGTAAAGTCAGAGTACGAACATTTCAGGAAGGCGAGTTAGTTCTTACAGTCAGACATCCTATGACTATGACACATATTAGCAAAGGCAAGTTCGAGGCAAAATGGGAAGGGCCGTACGTGGTAAATAAAGTTTTCTCAAATGGAGCCTATCAATTAACATATATGGATGGCAGAGTGGCTATGATGCCTATCAATGGCAAATTTCTCAAAAAATAATATGTATAAAAGCAAAATATACTTTATTTCAGAGACATGATGTAAATAAAAGTCTATTTTATTCAAAAGCAGGATGGAGTTACATAATATTAAGGACGGGAAGGAGGCCTCGATCCTTCATGATTAAATACATAGTTTGCCAACAGTTCAAACATCTCATTGTCTAAACTCACAAAAAACTTACAAGCAGCCATCCTTAATGCCTCTTCTTCGGCAGTCTTCCCAGGCTCCACCAGCTTCGCAATCAAGTCCTGTCCTGGTGCAGGAGCGGTTGAGCCTTCACCCCTTTCTTTCTGAGGAGGCATCGGAGGCTCAGCAGGAGGCATCTCGATCTTTCCTTCAATCTTCGGAGTGAGCAAATCTTTGAAAGACATTTTATACATAAAGAAAAGAAATTGATGATATCTATGAAGGTTTTATTCTATTTATAGATAGAACAACTAGACAGTCAACCTCGAGAACAGATGCAACCTTTTGAAAGAAGCCCAACTGTTCATTTCATTTATAACTGTTCATTTCATTTATAACTGTTCATTCATTTATAACTGTTTGTTCATTTATAACTGATCATTCATTGACCTTTCTTCAAAAATCGACGTGATCGTTTATTTATTTATTCTTTTTTCTCGAGAGTCGAAATGACTGTTCATTTATTGTTTCTTTCTCGAAAATTGAAGTGACCATTCACTTTTCATAACAAGAGTTCGCATTTTCCATACTTCTGGATTCTGATTATTCACATCAGCAACTTATCACATCCACATTTCTCTTGGATTATGTTTTCCATATCATCACATCAAAATCAAATCATAAAAGAGAGAAAAATCATTCTTTATTCATTCTTTAAAAATATAGATACATCTTGATGGAAATATACTACATCTCGGATTTTTATTCTGAATATAACAAATGAAGGTCTATTACATCTTTGGATCTTCTTATTTGTTGGTACCAGTTCCTTGTCGTCTCGACCTGAAGCAACGAGCCAGACAATGGAATCAACTATGGCCTTCTCTCTCAGAAAGACGAGAGGGGAACCACAGAGTACAGCAGCTCAAAGATAAGTTGATGTTAATACAACTGGTGGAGAGAAGACGGCCCGCCAGGAGAATTAGGAATAAGATCACCCTTGTGATACGATTCCTAATTCTGTCTTTCCACCATCCAACTCTCATGTATAAAGGCTCTTCCTACCATCTGAGGAAGACCCTTCTTGAACATGAAGAGTCCTGAGCTGTGTGATTTGAGTGTCTGAATCATATGAGCTGTCTAATGTGGGTGTCAGAAGAATGCTCTTTACAGCATCCAGGTCGCCGATGGCAGTTTTGAAGAAGCTTGTCAACCAAACTTCTACAAATATGAGTAAAGAAAGAAAAGTTAGTAAAATTTATTAAAACTGCGTGCTGATCAATAGGCGCATCTCAACAGGCGTATATCAAAACTGTACGCCGATCAGCAGGCGCATCTCAACAGTATGCGCTGATCAACAGGCACATATCAAAACTACGTGCCGATCAACTAGCGCATCTCAATAATGTGCGCTGATCAACAGGTGCATATCAAAACTGTGCACCGAGCAACAGGCGCATCTCAACAGTGCGCGTCGATCAAACAGGCACCTATCAGAAGTGTGCGCCTCTGATCGAAGCTAAACACTGGATCACAGTGCGCGCCTATTCTCAGAAATAGTTAGCGCATATCAACAGCGTCTACAATATGTAAATCAGTACCTATCTTCAAAAGTGGCGTAAAAGAAAAATGCTCATACCATTGGTTCTTTGTTGAAACTTACCAACTTTTGAAGGTGCAGCATGCAAATGAATAGCATCGGGACGAAGTGGCGCAAGTGAACTTATGGATAGTGAAACCTTGTGAGAAGCCATTTGTTTTGAGAAAGTATGAATGTCTCTTTAATTTCTGGTTATCCTTTTAAAAGTGTTGAAGATGAAACAGGCGCGTCATTCTAGGAGTCTATTTCGGGAAAGAACTAAACAATAGGTGCATAAAATCATGTGATGGCTGCCATGTGTCTCTCAAATAAAATAGTAAGCATTGAATTAGCCAAAGGAACACATCTACGTGCGCCATTTGAAATCACAGCCACACAATATATCAGAAATTATAGATTTCATTGCATAAAGATGGGTGGACCCCTACAGACAAGGACACAAGAAAAGAGAATAAAATGTTGACACGCTTAAACATTATTCCTTTTTCTTGTCTTCATCGGTCTGACGAAGGGCGGCGTCCAATTCTTGTATGTTGCGGATCTCCGAACGACGCATCAGATTAAGGAATCCCTCCGAATTACCGCGCTCTTCAGAGGACGGCCCACCACTCGAGCGATTAAAGACTGTTGGGTTTAAACCGAAACAGTCTAGAAAGTTCACCGCCCTCAATGCCGGGTCAGTCTCCAATAAATAAGTCGAAGGCGTGACGTCGGGTTTCGCTTCAGGAAACTCTATTTCAGTGACAGCATTGGTCTCCATCTCCTTCTTCTTAGATGCTATCAAAATTACAGAAGTAAAGAATAAAGTACAAAGATCAACCCCTACATATATATCACCAAACTGACTCTTCATATTCCTCATGGGAAACTGAAAATCATCAATGAAACTCGGGAAGACGAAGAGGAGATTGAGTGTTTTCGAGAAAGAGATTTAATTGTGTTGACCGGGCGTTGACTGGCACAACTTGACTCAGTCAAAACTTTTATAAATTTAAAGTATTTCAAAACTTTGAAATATTTTTAAGTTTTGAAAACTTTGAAGGGTGTCTTGTAGGGCCTAAAAATCAAGTTGTGCCATGTATTTACTACTCAGAAACCAAGTTGCTCCCCCAAAATCAAGCTGCGCCATTAATATGGAGTTTAGTTTTCAAACTGCGCCATTGATCAGGTTGCACCATATATCAGACTGCGTCCAGTCATATTGCGCCAAAGTCTACGTGGCGTCTGACATTTAATGGCCATCATTACCTGACAACACTGACAACTGATAGCACAGTAAATGAGAAAAATCTCTTCGAATCCCTCGAATTGTGCCGCTCGAGGAGAGTTGGTTGACAGCTGTCCTACACGTCTTATGAGTTGCGCCTAGGCACAATCTAAAACAAAATCCTTAGTTACGCCTAGGCACAATCTGAACAACTGTTTCTCAAAAGCTGCCACATGTCCAGACGCAATCTAATCAGGCACAGTTTAGCTTGTTGACTGAAGCTCGTGCAACCTGATAAAGTTTAGACAATTTTCATTTTCAAAGCAGGATGACGTGGCGTACATGCCACTAATCTCTCAAGACATGTCTACTATCCTGTACACGACCACGCGCATCTCAATCACGTGATGCCACGCGTCTAAATACTGTTAGTACACGACTGATAACTGAATGAAAGTTGACGCAACATGAGGTTGGCGCAGCCCAATGTGGCACAAACCAGCCTCGCTCACATCAGAATAACTGCCAAAACAGTTATTTCCAGAACTCTATAAATAGAGTTTCCAATCATTGTTAAAAGATAGACACAGAGATCAAGAACTCTTGCAAAATTGTTGCTGCATTCTCCAGAGGCTCTAGTCTTCAAGTTCACATAGTCCAAGGGATAAAGTGATCGTCTTCTGAACAGATTCCTACAGTTGTACTTCCCCAGAATTCAAATTGTACTCTTGTACTCTTTTTAAAAGTTTGTAATAGAACAACTTTTTGTTTTTGCAAACATACAATAACCCCAGAAAGCTTGAAAACTGAGGCTGTTGTGCACTCTCACTCGTCTGACGCATCAACTTGAAATTCTGGCACTAGCATAGGTCCAATCTTCAGGAAGGTGTTGTCGGTTAACATGACATCCGCACATCCTCTAGAAGAAGAAGATGATCGAACATTAAAATTCTTCGAAGTGGAACCCTAGGCTCAACGCCTAGGATCTCAATGGGAATCTCGCTTCGAACAACGGAAACCTCCTACCGAAGATGAAGTCGAACAAGTCGACTTGGGGGATTAATTCTCTCCAAAGCCCATCTTCATCAGCAAAAGTCTGTCATAGGAAGATCGAGAATCCTTGGTACAACTTATCACAGAATATATTGATGTCTTCGCCTGAGGCTATGAGGAATGTCGGGGTTAGACCCGTAAGTCGTAATGCACCAACTTAACATTCTGCCCAATGCTAAGCATGTTAAGCAGCAACAATGATGCTTCTGTCCTAATATCATGGATGCAATTGAGAAAGAAGTGGATAAACTTATAGATAGTGGGTTTATTTGTAAGGAGAAACATCTAGATTGGGTGGCCAATATCGTTTCCGTTACTAAAAAGAATAAAAATATCCGAGTCTGCATAGACTTCCAGGACCTCAACTCCGCCTGCCCGAAGGATAAATTTGCCCTTCCGATCACCGACGTAATGATCAACAACACATGTTGCTTTGAAGCATGTCCTTCATGGATGGATATTCAAGGTACAATCAGATCAAGATATTTTCAGACGACGAAAATTACACATCGTTGAGAACTCCAAAGGGGATTTACTGTTACACAGTGATGCCTTTTGGGTTGTGTCACGACCCACACCCGGTATATAGGGGCACGAGTACGTAACAGCACCCAGCCTATGTCGCAGCATCGATGGTAGAATGTTATCTAGGTCGCTAACTAACAATCTCACACAATGATATAATATACCTGTCATAGATCTCAACTCCGAATGGAGGACAAGTATAAAAATAACCTTAAATACTCAATCACAATCTAAAGCACGATAAGATATTTAAGAAGTATAAATAACTACAAAGTATAAAACAACAATAACTCTAATACAATATCAAAATCCAAGTCTCAAAAGAAATAACAAAATCTCTATTATTATAACTCAAAAGTTCTAACAGAGAATCTAAACAAGTCAAAAATATAACTAAGTCTGTCGGTCACACATGAGAATCCGAACCCATGGTAGCTATCCCTTCATTGAATCTGTAATAAGTAGGACACAGATCCCCTGAGCAATCATCTGAAAAATATATCCAGTCAGGATGGAACGAGCACATCTCCTATGGCAGTTCCAAATAAATGACAAAGATTATAAAATAGTTATAGACAGTAATACTTGATGAACATGATACAATAAGTCAGGAAATAAAATATAACAATAGTTAATTAAAGTATAAGAGAGTAAATATAGTGAATCAGAATAGCATGATAATGAAGACTGTAAATTGAGATATCCCAACTAGAACGAATGTGTTGTGAGTCCAGACAGTACAATATTAGTCTTGTGTGAATCCAGTATGAGTCCAGTACAAGAAACTAAACTAGTGTATTTTAAAATACCGCTTTCGACATGTAAACGGCTAGGAATAAATATGGTACATCGTACGCTTGGCAAGCGTGCGACGTCTATCTTTCCAGATTATACCAGTAGGGGCAATTCTAGCATGATTAGGAATATTTACATGTCTACTCGAGTATTTCTCCATCCCGACAAGTACAAGTGAATCCATATCCTGACACGTAAATCGAGTACAAGTCCAGCCAGAATAATGTGATGCCAGTAGGTGATTCCAGTAGGGTGATTCCAGAGAGTGATTCCAAAAATAGAGGCAAGACAAGTAAAGTATGTGTGTCGCATGCAATGAATCCAGAAATACCAATCCGTGTTGTGTCAGAGAATTAAATAGAACTATACTAGAAGCTGAATCATAATAATCATCAAGTAAATAAAAACTATTAGAGAATGTACTCATTTGTCGTCCAGAGTAGTAAATGAAGATCGTTGCCCAATGTGGTGTCACTCAAACCTATATATAAGATTACAGAGTTATTTGGTGTTCTAGAGTATACAATATATTCAAATGCATTAATTACATGCTTTTAGGCCTTTTCTAGGTTATGGAAGTTAAACTGGATCAATGCTAGTCAAACTAGGTCAATCCTAGGTCAAACTAGTCCAACTTGGTTAAAGTAGCCATTTCTAAGTTGTTTGAGTCCAAAATTAGGGTATTGTGTCCATACACTAAGTTTTAGGCTATACTAGTTATCCTAGGATACTACGGTAGCTCATTAGCCTATGTTACTTAGGCAATTTCATTACCTATCTAAATTACCTAATATCCTTAGCTACTTTACCCTAGCAAAATCCCCACACTTTACCTTAGTGTGTATCCTAATGAATCACCCAATTACACATGCTAATAGGTATAACATATGCATAGGCATAATATTTATATACCTAAGTACCTATGGTATCCTTTATACATATAGTTATCCTAGTTTAGGTAAAACCCAACACTTTACCTAATACTCATATCCTTGCCACTGGTGCTCTCATGACCCTCACTCAAAACACACACAAAGACACAACTCAACCCCCATCTGCACATGCTCACTCTTACTTATAGGATACAAACATATTCCTATTATCCTACTAGGACTGCCTATGACTCTCCATTATTTGTACTCCCTCTCTACACATAGGTGCTTAGCCCAACACATCCACTCGAGCACCTATGCACTCTTTAATACACTCTAAGCACACACACAGACCACACTGCCTGTAGGCCATAATGCCTATATGTGTGGGGCCAAGCAGCCTGCCTAGGCCAAGCCATCCTGCCAAGGGATGAGCCCCACTCATCTGCTGTCAAATGGGGGGTCTCTCTTGCTGTCCAAAACCCTGCACACTTGTGCATAGCACCTTGGCCTATGGATAGACCACTGATGTTGCTTCCTAAGAAGCAAGTGTTGCTAATAGCTGCTATTTGCTGCTGCTATAATGAAATTCACACCATTTCACACCATTCCCCTCCCTTTGCAAAATCTGATGCAAGTTCACCACTGATACTTGTCACAACCCGTAGCCTGTTTAGGGGCACGAGGACGTGGGTACGTCCAACCTACGCCACAATGTCTGCGGTAGAAAGTTGTATAAGTCATCTATACCACCTAACATCTAACAATAATGAATCTAAATCTGTCATCTCCGCATGGAGGAATAGTATGACATACCAAGTATATAATCTCAATCACAAATCTAAAGGAAGATAGAGCACGATATTTGAAAAGAAGATAAAGGAGAATAACTGAATAAATAATAAAGTCGTTAACACATGAGTCTAGAAGTCCAAGACAAATAAGTACATGTCCTGAATATAACAATAAGTCTAAAATCCCACAATCGAAACAATCCGATACAATATGAATACTAAAAATATAAACTATATCTAGTGTACTGAGCATGATCCTCCTCAGACTCCTGTGTGCCACCCTCGTATACCCCTTGCTCATAGTAGGTCAGACAGTCATCTAAATCATCTAAAAAATATTGGTTATCTAGTCAAGATTGGAGTGAAGTACATAAACTAACACCAGTTCCAATTAATTGACAAAAACTATAAAACTGTACGTAGAGAGTACGATAAATGATGAGAAATAGAGCTACCAATATGTAATCATAACCTGACAACGATACTATGAAGAATGAACGATGTGAAGGGTACAATATACAAGAATGGAAATAAATAGACAACATGTAAGTACAGTCCAAAAAATATAACGGGAACAATAAAGACTATACATACTATGTGTTTGAAATACTAGTTTCGAGATGTGATCAGCATGGGAACTTGTATAATAGCTTGGTGGCCTGGTTAATCATGCGTGAGTTGTATGATTAACATTTACAATGTCTATAATTACAATAGAGATTTGATCACATCTCTTACTAGGATTTCCTCTGCCCCAACTAGTACAGTGGATCCAACCATGATACGTTACGATACACAAGCAATATTTTATAATATTATCATGTACAATGTCTAATGAACATATCGTGTGCGATGTCAATACGATAACCATGTTAACATCGCATGATGGGATCCAGAAATACTAATCCGTTTGACCAACATGTCGAGAATTAAATATAGCAACGCTAAATATGAGAATCATAGTAGAAATCAAATAATAGAAACTATCAGAGAATGTACTCGTCTGTCGTCCAGAGAAATGAATGTGAATCGAGGCTCAAGTGGAGTCACAAGACCTATATATGAGATATACATCTGTTAAATGAGGTTTAACAGTGTTAGACATGGTAGTGCGTGATATGCAATCTAGGTCAAACTAGGTCAAGTGTTGACCCACAGTTGACTTTTGGTCAATTGGTCAACTCTGGTCAACTCCTAGTCTAATCTAGGTTAGATGTTGACTCAAAGTTGACTCTTGGTCAAATTAGTCAACCTTGGTCAACCATGGTCAAATCTAGGTCAAACTATCCTATATCAACCATTACCTACTAAGATACCTACATCTAGTATCCATATACCCTATATTACCCTCTTTACCTTATACATATATATTACCTATATATAACATCTATTCTAGACTCTAGAGTGGAATACTCTATACCTAGGCTATCTAGGTAAACCTCCTACTCATACTGGTATTCCTTACCTAGACAAATAGTAAATCCCATATCCTTAGTTCTAATAGGTGAATCCTATATTATCTTGCTAATAGGTGATTTAACACATACCTTAGACTATAGGTAATCTTCTCATTTACCTTGCTAGTAGTATATATATATATATATATATATATATATATATATATATATATATATATATATATATATATATATATATATATATATATATATATATATTTTTAATATATATTTATATATAGACTAATAGTAAATCCCATATATATATAGACTAATAGTAAATCCCATATATATATATATATATATATATATATATATATATATATATATATATATATATATATAGACTAATAGTAATAGTAAAAATATATATATATATATATATATATAGACTAATAGTAAAAAAAAAAAAATATAGACTAATAGTAAATCCCATATCCTTAGTTCTAATAGGTGAATCCTTAGTTCTATTAAAAAAAATATAGACTAATAGTAAATCCCATATCCTTAGTTCTAATAGGTGAATCCTATATTATCTTGCTAATAGGTGATTTATCACATACCTTAAACTATAGGTAATCTTCTCATTTACCTTGCTAGTAGGTAACCATCCCATACCATATATATATATATATATATATATATATATATATATATATATATATATATATATATATAGTATCCTATCAAAATATATATATATATATATATATATATATATATATATATATATATATATATATATATATATATATATATATATATATATACATCTAGGATACAAAGTCTAACCTCAAACTTAACTGATACCTTATTATCCTAACTCACAATATCTAACACTAATATACTAGGATACCAAGGATATCCTAACTCATAATACCCTCAAAACCACATAACTCTGATACTAAGCTCTATTTCCTGATACATACTAACCAAGGGTCCAACTGACACATATATCCCCATCCCAATTGAGACACAACCCATGGCTCAAGGCCATTGCTACTACTGCTGCAAGCTACTGTTGTGGCATGCTATTGCATATACTGCAACTGCCTGGCTGCTGCTGCAACTTACTGCCTGGATAAAACCCCCCTTTAAATCTGATACCAACCTAAAAGCCTAACTCTGATACTTAAAATCCTCTAACTACTCCTAAACCACATTCATGAACTAACCCCTAATTAAGATACTAACTTATCTATATCCCTCATATCCATTCACTCAAACACACATTGTCGCTATACTTCTTGGCATCTCGATTGATACCAACCCTCTACTGATACTCACATGAACCCCAACCTCTAATACATCTATCTAATCCACAAATCTGATACTTACTCATATATATATATATATATATATATATATATATATATATATATATATATATATATATATATATATATATATATATCTTTATTGATGTATAAGACGCAAAATGTCGAAGCCTATACAAGTAAACGCGCCACGCACGACCAGAAAAAACCCAAAAAAAAGGAGATACAGCCCCAACGCAGGGACTGGATCCGACCCCGATGTTAGGTCAGTGCCAGCGAAAAGGAGACAAAGAACAAACGTCACGAGACTCTCCCCAAAAAAACCAGGGCTCTACGAAAGCCTACTGCGGCTTCGCAAGAGACCCTGAGAAAGATCTAAACAAGGGCCTCCCAAAAAATATTGGAGGTGTGAGAGTAGCACCTCCTAGCTTTGAGAATTTGCCTGATAACCTTTCTGAATAATTGGGTATGTAGGAGTTGACGACCTTCATATCTGAATTTGTTTCTGTTCTTCCATAACACCCAAATTCCAGCGGCTGCGACGATCTGATGACCGTAGAAACCGCTCCAGCTGGCCAGGAGATCGTGGAAGCCCCCGATCGGGGGGACGATACTAAGTCTATTGTATAGATTGAACCATATCTGAGTAGCCAACTCCCCCGAAAGAAGGACGTGCTCGGCCGATTCCTGATTGTGCTCAACGCAGCAGTGGCATCTGGATGCGAGGCTGAATCCGATAGCTTTGATAGAGTCGTCCGTCGGAAGCTTTCGACGTAATACACGCCATATATATATATATATATATATATATATATGTACACATATGATACTCTTCTTAAACCACACACAAACTCACACCAAAAGACCCAAATTCCCAAACCACACATGTGCCCATGGCCAATTGGCCAACTTTCCTGCTGCTGTGAACAGGGCTAAGCTCGACTCCAATGCTAAATGCCACTGGCCAAATGGCCATCTCGAGCCACAAGGTACTGTCTGCCTATTGTAGCAGAGCCCGACCCCGACCACTGCTGCTCTATCAAATGTAGCATGGCCACTCTCTCACTCACTCCCCATGGCCAATTGTGGCCAAGCCAAGGCTGGATATAGCAGTGCCAATGGCTGGTCACTCAGTCACACACTCAAACCCACAGACACTTTACTGTAACACACCTATCCAATCTCTAACTCAAAACACACACACAATATATATAACATACAATGTAGAGGTAACATGTGGCTTAGAAATACATATTCATATAGGAAAAATATTAGGAAACCAATTGGGAAGCCTAAATAAAGATTAACCTACCCAAATATATCACCAAAACTGAAATCCATACCCAAAATAGCCTATGAGACATTTCACTAAACACTTGGGGGCTCTCCTTGGATTTCTCCATGGAGGGCTCTAAAACTCCAAATAAAATGCACAAAAATAAGGTTTAGAGCCTTGCTCACCTCCCCAAGGGTACCCCTAACCAATGTGGGTGTTTCTACATGTGTCATGCATGAAGAATGAGCTCAAAACTACCAAAATACAAGGGTTTACCTATTGGGTGGTTGAATCCCCAATGAAATCTCTTGTGCAATGCTCTTGTGTCAAGTTGGACACGAATTTCCTCCTTAGACACCTCCCACGAGATCCTTGGATCTCCAAACTCCTAGCCTTGTAGAATGGAGGTTTTGGAAGAGTTTGGAAGAAAATTTGGAAGGTTTTAGTGGTGGGAATCCATGGAAATGGAGAGGGCTTCTTCTAGGGTTTTTCTTAGGGTTGTGGAGGCTCTCAAATGAAGAAGAAGATGGTTTTAATGCTCATTATGACCAGCCAACATGGGAGTCCTAAAATCCCCTCTAAAATGTCCATTTTGCCCTCCTAAGTTGTCATGAACACTATCCTAACTTAAGGGTTAACGGTGCACTAAGTGTGGGACTCAAACCTATTCTAAACTAAGTCTAACATGACTTAAATGTTGCTAATTGTGTTCATCCTAGGTTGTGGGCTCAAGTGGTCAAGTCTAGTCTAATAAGGTGCACTAGTTAAGGTTCAATTTATGGGCTAAACTAACAATGAATGAAACCTTCACGATAATGACTTTAATAAATATTCAAATATTATAAATAATGCAAATTGACAAAAATATTCCTATTTTTGAAATGTGGTAGTTACAATACTCGACTGAACCTCAAACCTGGGCCTCTCACTCTTACCACTTCCTATTCACCTATACTACTAATATATTAAGACTAATTGAAAAGTGAGTTCAAGGCATGGCATCTAAGGAATGAAACTAGTGCATGTGGTGACTGATACTCAAGTGTACAATATGGACTGCTATTAGGATATGGACTGACATTCAAACAGTGTGGACTGATACAAAGGTTTACAAGGACTAAATCAACTAGGGGACTGACCATGTGAGATACTTGGTCAATAATATGAAGGGGACTGAACAGTCAAGTGGATTGACACTGAAAAGTGGAGGATACTAGAAACTGAACACAAAGTCTATTCAAAGGATCGAGTAAGGCACTAATGTCTTGAGGTATCAGAGGACTGAACCAACTGTAGAGGAAAACTGAACTCGAGCAACTGAAATGGACTGAACATATGGATCATGAGGACTGAACAGTCCAAAGGTCAAGGCAGAAACTGTGGACTGATGCAAGAATGGAATAATATATGAAATAGATACAAGCCAAATGGGGACTGATACTCAATACAGTTGAGTAAAAATTATATATATGGGGCTAAACCTATATGCTAAGGTACTCTCCTCATCTACTCTAACTGGTAAAGATTTAACCCAAGGACTGAACCACTAAAATGACAACTGATATCAAGTCCATTTAGGACTGTTACTCGAAGTTTGAAAGAGACTGAACTTAAGTTTAGTTATTCACTGAACTAAAAGAGTTCATAACAAGGATTGGACAAATTGATATATGGTCGAATGACCAAGGTAAGGGACTGCAACAGAGTGCTTAACATATTATCAATAGCATTGACTGCATATCCTGTGGGGACTGATGCTTCAAAATATGAAGGTCTGAACTAATAGTGAAAGAAAGAAACTGATACGATAGGGTATGTGTGGGATAATTCCAGTTGAGGGGACTGGACATATCAAACCCAGGTGGACAGCTACTTGACTAAAGGTTGCATATGCTTTGTATATTGGATCTAACATATGAAAGCAATGAAAAACTATAGGACTGATCATATGATAACTGAACAAATATATGTAAGTTCTGAATCCTCTAAACAGAACATCAACATGCAGGTGAACTGAATCAAGACTGAGGAGCTGAACAGTATTGAAATATGGGGCTAAACTTATGAGTGCCAAGAAGGACTGTATCAGTGATCAATTTGGAGACTGAGCTAGTGAAGGTAAGGACTGTCCATATAGGGGACTATCATATGGACAGGACCAATGGATTGATATATTACCAACTGAGCACTGAACAAATAATAGAAGTTTTGGACTGAGCTTTAGAAACTGTCATATGTGACTGATACACCTAGAGGTGGAAGGCAATGACTGAACATGAGTCAATACAGTAGAGCATAGGCAGGAATGAACTAAGGATGGACTGAACAGATAGCATGGACAACCTACTGGGGACTGAACAAAGGATCACTGACTGATGCTAACCAACCCACAACTGATACTCACTCCTGTTCACTCTCTACTAAGTACACACCATCCTTTCTACTATAGGCATCTCACATGAACTCATCCCCTTCATAGACACCTACCAAACACTCAAGATACATTCCTATCTACACTAATTACCCACTATCATAAAGGACAGTCCAAAGTTTACAATCATTCCACCATGCCCTCAAGCCCCCATGGCATACAAACACATCAAAACCCCTTCTAAATATTATATAAACTTACCCAAACTTAGCCTATAGTAATGCACTCCTAATACAAAAGTTAAAACTGAAATTAGAACACTTGGCGCTCTTTTGGTCATTTTGTCAAACACTTGGTGTGCGTACCGGATACATCCATGATACACACTCCAAATTGATTCAAACTTGACCCCGTACTTACCCACATGTTCTAAATCACCAATAGAGCCTAACAAACCTATTTCAAAAACCCTAGAAATCTCATTCTCGAATTTTTCCCAAAATGGTTCAAAATACAAAGGTAGAAATCTCCAAATGAGAGAAAGAAGAGTCAAAACTCCTCTCCATGGTAACCCTAATGTATGGGGGTCCCTAATAAATGCATTTACACTAATTTTATAGAAATTTGAGGGTTAGAAAGCTCATACCAATTGAGAGATAGAGTTCTAATAAAAATGGATCCAAGATTCAAAGTCGTTGAAGCTCCAAGTGCTCCAATCCCTCCAAACTTGCCAATAGAGCATTCTCCTCTCCAAGATGAAGAGAATGAGACTAATTTGAGGGAATTTAGGGGAAATTTGGTGGTAGGAGCATTTTGGGAAGAAGCTCCTAATTAGGGTTAGGGTTTGGAGTGAAATAAGGAGAAAGAAGATGAAGTGGGGCTTAAATAGGAAGGTGGGCTGCTATGAAGGGTTTAGTTTAGGGTTTGGCTAAGTTGGAATATCCACTAAGCCCCTCTCTAAGTTATGACATGATTAGGAAATAAATCTTCCTTCCTAATTAGGGGTTTATTCAAACCTTCTAGCTAATTCTTCTAATCTAGCTAGAGACTAACTAAAGTTCAATTAGGCTAGTCCTAATCATCTAGTTGGGTGGTCATGAGAAGTTGGTTGGGGTCTTCTAGGATCACTAACAACTATTCCAGCCAAAGGCTAGCCATTATCCATATTCGAAAGTATCACATGCGCGATATTAATTTTTAGATAATTAACCAAAATATAAAGTTTTGTTTTGTAAATTCATTTACCACTCAAGATATAATATGAAATCACACTAATAACAACAATTAGAAAAAAAGTCAAAATACCCATGTTCCAGGAAAGTGGTGGTTACAGGTTGAAAATGCGGGTGCAACGTACCAACGATCTATGAGCACCATCTTTCGCAAACACCTTCGTAAGACAGTCGAATGGTATGATGATGACATCATCTTCAAAAGTCGTCGACGAGGCGATCACCTGCAAGATCTGAGAACAGTCTTTGATCTCATGCGAGCACATCAACTCAAGATGAACCCCGCTAAATCCTTTCTCAAGATTTTTAGCGGCAAGTTCTTGGATTTCATTATCACCGCGAAGGGTATCCACATTGACCCAGACAAAACCATGGTTATCCTTGACATGCGCCCTCCTAATAACCTGAAAGAACTTCGAGGCCTACAGGGACGTCTCGCATATATCAGAAGATTTATAGTAAATCTTTCTGAAAGATGGTAACCCTTCACCAAGCTTATGAAGAAGGGAGTTTCCTATGTCTGGACTGACGAGTGCCAAAAGGCATTCGATGATATCAAAGCTTATCTTATAAATCACCAGTCCTGGTGACACCAGTTGTGGGCAAACCGTTCCTACTTTATGTTCGCACGATAGACCATTCTCTCGGTGCCTTGCTGGCTCAGAATAGCAATGCAGGCTATAAGCAAGCCATCTACTACCTAAGCTTGACAATGATCAGGGACGAACACCGGTACAACCCCATCGAAAAAGAGTGCCTAGCTTTGGTCTTTGCTATACAAAAGACTCGACATTACGTATCGGGTCAGATGATCCATATCATTTCCAGAGGTAATCTACTTTGGGTCCTCATGACGAAGCCAAAAGTGCTAAACTCTTGATTAGCTACGTGGACAATACTACTGTCACCATATGATATGGTATTTGTTCTACAAAAAGCTGTCAAGGGACAAGCGCTAGCTGACTTCTTGGTCGCACACCCAATACTGAAATTATCTAAACTTTATGAGGACATTCCAGACGAGGTACTGGAATCCAATATCGCTGATGAGAACTCCGTCTGGCAGATGTTCTTCGACGGTGCTTCAATAATAGGCCCTAAGGGTCAGACTATCGCAGGAGTGGGGGTAGTCTTGGCTTCTCCAAACAACCTAGTCATCCAGTGTGCCTATTCCCTCATAGGGCCATGCTCCAACAATGTGGCAGATTACAATGCTCTTATCATCGGGCTCCAGTTAGCAAGACAAATAAGGTTGAACACCTTGAGTCTTATGGCGATTCGAAACTCATTATCAACCAGGTTCGAGGCAGTATGATGTTCGTCATGAAGACCTGCTTCCTTACCACAAAGCAGCTTGGACAATATCGCATATTTCACCAAGTTCTTCATAGAATATGTGTCTCAGCTAAAAAATCTAGAGGCTGATGCTCTAAGTGGCCTTACCGTCTCCTTGGCAGCACCTCTAGGGACCCAACACTTTATCATGGTAATTGGTAGGGAACTTGTGAGGCCCAAAAATAATTTATGCATGTGTCTGAACCATGCTATGCCAATAAACGTCGGTGTCAACGTCAGGGACTGGCAGTTTTTGTTCATAGACTTCACAGTCTATGGAATCCTACCCGATGACCCGAAAGAAGTCGTATTTGTCAAAAGACGCTATCTTCGAATCTACTATGATACAACTACCAAAATATTGTATCAACGTTTATACGATGGGCTTCTCTTCCGATGTTTATCAAACAATGAGGCGATCAAAGCGCTCCGAAAAGCATATGATGGTACCTGCTGTGCCCATCAACCCGGTCCTAAGCTACAAGATTGACTCCGACGCATGGGTTACTATTGGCCTACTATGAAGGCAGATGCTGTCAAGTACGCTAAGAAATGCCTTGCTTGCCAGTTGCATGCTGACTTCATCCATCAACCTTCGGAGTTCTTACACCCTATGGTCACCTCTTGTCCTTTTGAAGCCTAGGGTATGGATATAGTTGGACCAATTACCCCTCCTTAATCCAGAAGGCATCGTTTCATCCTGGCGATTATCGACTACTTCTCTAAGTGGGCGGAAGCAATGCCTCTGGCAGAGGTAAAGTGTTCAAAGGTGATCAGCTTCATCAAACATCACGTCATCTACCATTTTGGGGTACCCCAGAGGATCATCCACGACAATGGTCCACAATTCATAAGTCATGTGTTTAGCAAATTATATGATAAGAATCGCATTCAAAATGTAGCATCGACTGCTTATAATCCGGCGACGAACGGATTAGTCGAAGCCTTCAATAAAATAATTGTTAAACTCCTCAAGAAGGTCGTGTCATCTAACAAACGCGACCGGGATGAGAAGTTAGGCGAATGCCTTTGGGCCTACCGCACAACGGTCCGGACTCCGACAGGTAACACACAATTTTCTCTGGTATACGTGTCATGACCCGCACCCAGTGTAGGGGCACGAGAAGTAGATATGTCCAGCCTACGCCGCAGTATCGACGGTAGAATGCTGTTCTAGGTCCCAATGAAATCTAAATACAATATGATATACTCTCCGTACAGAGGACAATCACAGCAGGATACAACTCAATCACCAAAACTAGAAGTAGCATGATAAGATAACTATGAATCCACAAGAGAAGTACAACATAGAGAAATAAATATCTGTATTATCAACACCAACTCAACAAGCATAAAATAAATACAACCCAAGACAACTGAAAATAAAATAAGAAAAACTCTAGCCATCTACTCCAACCTTTACTGTCTCCTCTAGGCTAGCAGGTAACCTCTAAGCTATCTGTAAAATTTATCAACAGGTCCAGTCAGGACGGGAGTGAGCACAATACATCTCACGCAGTTTGTAGCTCCCCTTCCCGAAAATTTTTTGAATTATTTTTTTATTTTATTTATTATTTATTTATTTGAATTAAATGGTAATTTTAGAATTTTTTATAAATAATTATTTAATTAATTATTACGGCAGATGATTTTAGCCATGGTTGAGTTTTGGAGTACAAAACGATTAGGGGTCATGGCACGGATAGTGCAATGGCGTGCTTTGACTAGTGTTTAGCCATGGTAGGGGAATGCCAAGCCATAGGTGTGTCCTAACTAAGAAAACCAGGCCAAGTTGCGACTTAAACCGTACCGAAGATTTTATTTATTATTTAATTATATTATTGAATTTTAGGGAACCCGGTTGTACCGAACCTATCCAGGTTGGGCCTAAGTCAAATCCAAGCCCAAGTGGGCATGTAGTGGGACCCAATTACGGCCTTGTAGACATGTTTGGTAGATGCAAAGATTTTTGTATATATTTTAGGAATTGACAATTATTTTCTAAATATTTGTTATGGGCAGAATATAGGTATAATAAATATTAATGTATATGCGTTCATATCTATGTAGGTAGACCCTACACTAGGAAATAAATACTATTGTGGTTATATGGATTTTAGGAGGATTGTCATATAAATATATATTATATATGCAAGTGTGTATGTATATATAAATATTATATATATATGTGATTATGTGTATTTATATATATATATATATATATATATATATATATATATATATATATATATATATATATATATATATATATATATATATATATATATATATATATATATATTTATATGTATTTATATATATAAATATATATATGTATATATATATATGTAAATGTGGGTAGGTATATAAACATCTATTATACAAAACACAAAGGTTTTTGAATCCTAGGGCTGACTGTGCCAAGATAAAGAGTGGTTGGGATTTAATCTTGGTGAATCAACGGTTGTGGGATTTTATGGGAAATCCAAATAGTGGGGTTTGCACTCATAATGGTTGTGAATGAGCATTATTGAGAGTGGAGTTTTATGGGGAATGAGCATTATTGAGAGTGGGATTTTATGGGGAATCCAAAGAGTGGGGTTTGCACTCATAATGGTTGTGGATGAGCATTATTGAGAGTGAAATTTTATGGAAAATCCAAAGAAAATTCACATACAGCAGTGGTTGGGATTTAATATTTTGATGGTGGCCTCATAAAATTGGGGGTCCAAGATTTTGAGGGAGAATACCTTAAATGAACCATGCCCTATGGGCACGGGTTATGACTAGTACATATATATATGAGTGAATATATAAATATATTGTATATGTGTGTATATATAAATATATATAGTATATGTATACGTATATAGGAATATATAGGGACATGTATATTTGTGTAATTGTATATATAATAAGAAGAAGAAATATAATATTTTTCTTATTGATATATATATATATATATATATATATATATATATATATATATATATATATATATATATATATATATAAATACATACACACATATAGGAAAATATATGGATATATAGTTTGTGTTAATATTTGTATATGTGTGTATAAATAAATAAATATATATGTGCATGAGTATTTATGTATATATATAAATACATATATGCATATATTATTAATAAATGGGTAATAAGTAAAGAAAAAGAAAAAAAAACAGAATAAGAGCAGTAACAGCCCAGGCCCACATTGAGGCCCACCCAGCAGAAATTTACCCCAGCCCCTGAGCTAACCCTCGACCAAGGACCCGAGCCTTTAAGACTTTCTGCAGCAGTGGTTATATCGTATGAATATATATATATAAGGAGCCGAGGAGTACTCGACGGAATCAAAACCATATGGGTATCGAAACCCTAGCCGACTCTCGTCTTAACCACGCGCCACCCTTCCCCACACCTTGGCGACCACCCCGGCGGCCCTGCACCGCCGCCAAGTCGCCGAAGTCGGCCGGGACCGCCGTGCACAGTGCGTACAGTCAACAGAGGAGCAGCAGTAGGCGCGTTCAGGAGGCCAACTTCGTATGGTGATTCCCGTCTACCCCATCGACCGTTTCACGAACGGATTTTGCAGGTACAAATTCAATCCATAGGACTTTTAACCCCTTCAAATAGTTTCGAATATGGTTGACCGTATTATTCAGGAAACCGATTCAAACATCGGTAAAAAACTGTCCCGAAACAGGACGTAGAACTTCCCCAACCTCCAAGGTTTGCGGTCGATTTGCGATCGAAACATCGCGAGTTTTGGAAAATCGCTTGAACTGACTTCTAGACAACCTAACCAAGATGGAAACACTATTTTAGATTTAATTCTTGTTGGTTAATTGCTGTTTAAAATTTGGATGAAGTTGACGAAAAATATGTTTTCAAAATATAGAATTTCCTCCACACGACGTGCGTCCCGCCATTCTGGGCGACGTGGTTGCAAACCGAAGGCATCGAAAGGTGCGTAACAGTTTTATGGTCGTGTGGGCTTTGGCGGAATTCAAATTGGTCGTGTGTGCGCGACGAATTTGATACGTATCCGTCGAAATTCACTGTATCGTGTACTTTGCAAATTTCTCAATTACTTTATGCACGCTCGTCAGATCGAGACAAAACTTACGCCAACAGGACCGTATCGTTTTTCTGATCCTGTATGTCAAGTTTGGTCCGATTCTGAGACAGTTGAGAAAATTACCGTTTTACGGGCCCCACGGTCCGACTCAACGGGCGATTTTGTGCACGGCCCGCCGGAATCCAACTTTGGACATACGGTTGGGTTTGTATCAGAAAACTGAATCCGTAGACATGTAGTTTGACGACTTTAGAGACCACTGACTCTGACACGTTTTTCGGTGCAAAACGGGTCCAACGGCGGACATCATTTTTGCCTAAAATTACCGTTTTGCCCCTGTGTCCAGAATTGGACTTAAAGACAGACAATCCTAGCTAATTTGACTATTCTGAGACTGTTGGCATTGTCTGTTTCAGCTTTCGGAGACAGTTGTGATAATTTGGACTTTATGGCTTAGTAGTGGACTAGATTGTTATTGGATTTGCGTGCAACCTCCAGGCAAGTATACCTTGCCTTCCTCTACAGTTTTACTTACATACATTTTCTTTTGTTTTTTAGCCATTTGATTGTTTATGGACATGTGCTTTTCGTGTTATTTTCTGTGGAGTTGTTTTTATTGTTTATAGCCATGTTCATGTTTTGGCCTTGTGTTTCACATTTGGAGTTCTCATCAGTACCTTGCTTGAGTCGTGTCATAGAACGAGTACGTGTAAGTGAACTGCTAAATCCTTGACATTGTTTTCTTGGCACCAGAGAGTCCACACTCGGGACGAGGGTGTTTTTCTTGATCTGTTTACATCCGTGAGTCTACGCTAGGGACTAGGATGTCGATTATTTACACCAGAGAGTCCACACACGGGACGAGGGTGTAGACTTGACTTGACTTGCACCAGAGAGTCCACGCTCGGGACGAGGGTGTTTACATCAGAGAGTCCACACATAGGACGAGGATGTAGTATTTGCACCAGAGAGTCATACTCGGGACGAGGGAGCCTTGCCGTGAACTAACCAGAGAGTCCACACTCGGGACGAGGGTTAGTACTAACCAGAGAGTCCACACTCGGGACGAGGGTTAGTACTAACCAGAGAGTCCACACTCGGGACGAGGGTTAGTGTTTAGTTCAAACCCGTGAGTCCACACTCGGGATGAGGGTTTGGTTTCTTCCATTGATCTCGTGTATTCGTTCATCCGGCAGTTCATTTACGCGTAGTTGTTCTAGTGTTCGTGTCTGTAGTCATTTGTCTTGTATTTGTTCTTTCTTGTTATTTCCTGCACATGATAAAACTGTTAGATAGGCATGTATATTATGTATCTTGCTATGTCCTCTGAGGACCTGATGATCTCCTCAGGTTTAGCGATTGTATGGAGTTAGCTAGTAGTTCTGGATGGCGGAGGATTTGCGGTTCTTGCAGGATTCAGGTACCGTTATTGTGTTTATTATCCGCTCGTGCTTTTTACTCCTTATCATGAGATATCATGTTCCTTGTTTCAGTTGTAGACTCTTGTTATATTCTTTAGAGTCTTATCGGACATTTATGCTAGTGGGCTGCAGACCACGACCCATAGTGTTCATTCATGTTTCATATTCTTATTATGGATTGAGATATAGATTTGTTTGCCATGATTTGGCAGTACATCATAGCCTTGACAGCGTTTACGTATTCGAGTCGGGCTGGAGTCCGCTTGATGCGTAGCTGGGCTTGGACACGCTTCGTATCCGAAAAGCGGGTGCGGGTCGTGACAAGTTTTTTTGGTGGCCCATGCAGGTCAGAGCATATCGTATCGGTTACGTAACTGTACTGATACGAGCCTGCGACCTTGACTAAACCTTAGAAATCTCAATCCACTCTGTCTTGAAAAATTCTCCTAGAAATTCTCTACATCCTTAAAAATTCTAAATTTGCTCTCGAATATACTCTCTTGTTTTCCGTACCGTTGATTCGCGTCCCTTCCTATTTCGGAGTGACGAACAATCGTGCTTTCTAGAATTCATTAAAAATCCTTAAATTATAGTATATATTGCTTCACTATTGAATATTGGTTGTTTATATATGTGAGGGATTATAGGTACCATATGTCCTAGATAGTCTTGGTAGAATTTTTAGTTACTAGTTAGAAGATTATATGATCTTAGTGGCCTGTGTTTCAAGGGAGTAGTGTGACCAAAGGTGGGTAGAAGTCCTCGAGATTTCGTAAATACCAATGACTAGAGAAGGTCATAGAAATATTTTTGAGAGATTAAAATTGAGGAGATTAAGGTAATAGTCGATTTTGATTTTTAAGGCATCGTTATGAATTAGAATTTCGAGGACGAAATTATTTTTAAGGTAGGCAGATTTGTAGCTCCCCTTCCCGGAAATTTTTTGAATTATTTTTTTATTTTATTTATTATTTATTTGTTTGAATTAAATGGTGATTTTAGAATTTTTATAAATAATTATTTAATTAATTATTACGGCAGATGATTTTAGCCATGGTTGAGTTTTGGAGTACAAAACGATTAGGGGTCATGGCACGGATAGTGCAATGGCGTACTTTGACTAGTGTTTAGCCATGGTAGGGGAATGCCAAGCCATAGGTGTGTCCTAACTAAGAAAACCAGGCCAAGTTGCGACTTAAGCCGTACAAAAGATTTTATTTATTATTTAATTATATTATTGAATTTTAGGGAACCCGGTTGTACCGAACCTATCCAGGTTGGGCCTAAGTCAAATCCAAGCCCAAGTGGGCATGTAGTGGGACCCAATTACGGCCTTGTAGACATGTTTGGTAGATGCAAAGATTTTTGTATATATTTTAGGAATTGGCAATTATTTTCTAAATATTTGTTATGGGTAGAATATAGGTATAATAAATATTAATGTATATGCGTTCATATCTATGTAGGTAGACCCTACACTAGGAAATAAATAGTATTGTGGTTATATGGATTTTAGGAGGATTGTCATATAAATATATATTATATATGCAAGTGTGTATGTATATATAAATATTATATATATGTGATTATGTGTATTTATATATATAAATATATATATGTATATATATATGTATATGTGGGTAGGTATATAAACATACATATATATATGAGTGAATATATAAATATATTGTATATGTGTGTATATATAAATATATATAGTATATGTATACGTATATAGGAATATATAGGGACATGTATATTTGTGTAAATATATATATAATAAGAAGAGGAAATACATTATTTTTCTTATTGATATATATATATATATATATATATATATATATATATATATATATATATATATATATATATATATATATATATATATATAAATACATACACACATATAGAAAAATATATGGATATATAGTTTGTGTAAATATTTGTATATGTGTGTATAAATAAATATATATATATGTGCATGAGTATTTATGTATATATATATAAATACATATTTGCATATATTATTAATAAATGGGTAATAAGTAAAGAAAAAGAAAAAGAAAACAGAATAAGAGAAGTAACAGCCCAGGCCCACATTGAGGCCCACCCAGCAGAAATTCACCCCAGCCCCTGAGCTAACCCTCGGCCAAGGACCCGAGCCTTTAAGACTTTCTGCAGCAGTGGTTATATCGTATGAATATATATATATATATATATATATATATATATATATATATATATATATATATATATATATATAAGGAGCCGAGGAGTACTCGACGGAATCAAAACCATATGTGTATCGAAACCCTAGCCGACTCTCTTCTTAACCCACGTGCCACCCTTCTCCACACCTTGGCGACCACCCCGGCGGCCCTGCACCGCCGCCAAGTCGCCGGAGTCGGCCGGGACCGCCGTGCATAGCGCGTACAGTCAACAGAGGAGCAGCAGTAGTCGCGTTCAGGAGGCCAACTTCGCATGGTGATTCCCGTCTACCCCATCAACCGTTTCACGAACGGATTTCGCAGGTATGAATTCAATCCATAGGACTCTTAACTCCTTCAAATAGTTTCGAATATGGTTGACCATATTGTTCAGGAAACCGATTCAAACATCGGAAAAAACCTGTCCCGAAACAGGACGTAGAACTGCCCCAACCTCCAAGGTTTGCGGTCGATTTGCGACCGGAACATCGCGAGTTTTGGAAAACCGCTTGAACAGACTTCTAGACAACCTAACCAAGATGGAAACACTATTTTTAGATTTAATTCTTGTTGGTTAATTTCTGTTTAAAATTTGGATGAAGTTGACGAAAATATGTTTTCAAAATATATAATTTCCTCCACACGACGTGCGTCCCGCCATTCTGGGCGACGTGGTCACGAACCGAAGGCATCGAAAGGTGCGTAACGGTTTCGTGGTCGTGTGGGCTTTGGCGGAATTCAAATTGGTCGTGTGTGCGCGACGAATTTGATGCGTATCCATCAAAATTCACCGTATCGTGCACTTTGCAAATTTCTCAATTACTTTGTGCACGCTCGTCAGATCGAGACGAAACTTGTGCCAACAGGACCGTATTGTTTTTTTGATCCTGTATGTCAAGTTTGGTCCGATTCCGAGACAGTTGAGAAAATTACCGTTTTGCAGGCCCCACGGCCGACTCAACGGGCGATTTTGTGCACGGCCTGCCGGAATCCAACCTTAGACATACGGTTGGGTTCGTATCGGAAAACTGGATCCGTAGACATGTAGTTTGACGACTTTAGAGACCATTGACTCTGACACGCTTTTTGGTGCAAAGCGGGTCCAACGGCGGACATCATTTTTGCCCGAAATTATCGTTTTGCCCCTGTGTCCAGAATTGGACTTAAGGACAGACAATCCTAGCTAATTTGACTAATCTAAGACTGTTGGCATTGTCTGTTTCAGCTTTCGGAGACAGTTGTGATAATTTGGACTTTATGACTTAGCAGTGGACTAGATTGTTATTGGATTTGCGTGCAACCTCCAGGCAAGTATACCTTGCCTTCCTCTACAGTTTTACTTACATGCATTTTCTTTCGTTTTTTAGTCATTTGATTGTTTTTGGACATGTGCTTTTCGTGTTATTTTCTGTGGAGTTGTTTTTATTGTTTGTAGCCATGTTCATGTTTTGGCCTTGTGTTTCACATTTGGAGTTCTCGTCAGTACCTTGCTTGAGTCGTGTCATAGAACGAGTACGTATAAGTGAACTGCTAAATCCTTGACATTGTTTCCTTGGCACCAGAGAGTCCACACTCGGGACGAGGGTGTTTTTCTTGATCTGTTTACATCCGTGAGTCCACGCTAGGGACTAGGATGTTGATTATTTGCACCAGAGAGTCCACACACGGGACGAGGGTGTAGACTTGACTTGACTTGCACCAGAGAGTCCACGCTCGGGACGAGGGTGTTTACATCAGAGAGTCCACACATGGGACGAGGATGTAGTATTTGCACCAGAGAGTCCACACTCGGGACGAGGGTGCCTTGCCGTGAACTAACCAGAGAGTCCACACTCGGGACGAGGGTTAGTACTAACCAGAGAGTCCACACTCGGGATGAGGGTTAGTGTTTAGTTCAAACCCGTGAGTCCACACTCGGGATGAGGGTTTGGTTTCTTCCATTGATCTCGTGTATTCGTTCATCCGGCAGTTCATTTACGCGTAGTTGTTCTAGTGTTCGTGTCTATAGTCATTTGTCTTGTATTTGTTCTTTCTTGTTATTTCCTGCACATGATAAAACTGTTAGATAGGCATGTATATTATGTATCTTGCTATGTCCTCTGAGGACCTGATGATCTCCTCAGGTTTAGCGATTGTATGGAGTTAGCTAGTAGTTCTGGATGGCGGAGGATTTGCGGTTCTTGCGGGATTCAGGTACCGTTATTGTGTTTATTATCCGCTCGTGCTTTTCACTCCTTATCATGAGATATCATGTTCCTTGTTTCAGTTGTAGACTCTTGTTATATTCTTTAGAGTCTTATCGGACATTTATGCTAGTGGGCTGCAGACCACGACCCATAGTGTTCATTCATGTTTCATATTCTTATTGTGGAATGAGATATAGATTTGTTTGCCATGATTTGGCAGTACATCATAGCCTTGACAGCGTTTACGTATTCGAGTCGGGCTGGAGTCCGCTTGATGCGTAGCTGGGCTTGGACACGCTTCGTATCCGAAAAGCGGGTGCGGGTCGTGACACAGTTCATAATATGATAGGATATGTAAATATGCTATAGAGTAAGATACATGAAACATTGGAAACTATATGAAGTAAAAGAGATGACTGTAAAAAAATATCTACTATAAGTAAAGAACTAACAGTAGCTAGTGATGTAGAGTACAAGATAGACATATGAACGGCTTGATAATAAACATGAAAGTTTGTACATGACTACATTACTTTGGAATTGTTCACATGACCATTTATACTCTCCCGTACCCCAATCAATACACAAGAATCCAGACAGGTTATATTATTGTACATGATATCACATGGGGGCCCATAAATGGGTGCACATGAATGTAAACATGGGGGCTCCGGGAACATGAGAGTACATGAATTACGAGAGTGCACATGAATGGTGAAAGCACAGGAATACATGATGAAAGTGAAACGCACATGACATGATGTATCTGATGCTCCCGAGGGGGATAACATCTCATGAAGGGATCCATATCGTACCAATCCGTGTTAACAACGTGACAGCATCAAGTAAAGTAATCTAGAGCGTAAATATAAATCCTATCAAGTATGAAACGTTCAAAGAATGTACTCGCCTGATACCCTGAACAGCTGATATGAAAAGATGGCCAACTGGAGTCACAGAGTCCTAGTTAGAGCAATACAGGTTATAAAGAGTTCAATTTATATGATAATTGAAATTATAATGCAACCTACACGAGTCTAAGTCAATCTATGTCAGTCAACTCTTGGTCAACTCTGGTCAACTATAAAGCCAAACTAGGTCAACTCTAGTCAACTGTGGTCAAACTAGCTAGGATTGGGTTAACAATGGTCAACTAGTCTAGGTTAGTCAATTCTAGGTCTAAACAAACTAAGTCTATGCAAATCAAGTATCCAAGATAGCTACTAACTCATAGCCTAAGTCACTTGCTAAACTGTCACGACCCGGTCCCCAAATACTTGGGTCGAATCGGATCATGCCCAGCCTGCACCGTTGATGAGACGGCGGCAGTAAGCTGTAATCCATATTGCAGGTCATTTCAACAACAAGCTTGAATAAAAGTTGCCACAACATTTAATTTACGATAATAATAAAAACTTGTCTTTCAATACAAAGTTCATAAACTGGAAATAAAGAAACATCTAAACTCTCAACTAATGTAGCATCTATGGAGACGCCACAACATCATCATCAGCTGGGAGTACCGCCGGGTACAAGTCAGGATCATAATAGCTATTGATCATCATCTCCAGATCCTCAGTAATACCTAAAATGTTATCTCCAGTCAGGAGGGAGCAAAGTACAATTCATGCAAACTTTTAACAATTAAAATGACAATTAAAATCATGCATTTTTAAACAGTTTGAAAATGAACAATTTTGAAATAGTACAGTACAGTGATATGAATAGGTAAAGAATATGACCGGTTTGGGTACATTTGTATCCTAGCGATACGGTATGGCTTATCCCCGTGTGAGAGAGGGGTAAGCTAACACATTCATTATCCTAAGTTTGGATTTGGTCATATCCAGTACACTATTCCCCCAGTCCCCAACAATACGATCAATGCTCCCGAAGGAGTTCGTGTGTAACAGTGGTTTAAACTTGCAATGAAACAATTGTGAAAATAATTGTAAAATCTACATAAATGTACTTGCCTTAATTGTTCAGACTGGAAAGGATCGGTACTTCGGAATGGAAAGTCAGGATCTTCTTCGAAATCCTACATTCGGAAACCTGACTCAGAAACCATGTCACCAATGGCTAACTAAGCTAGTTGAAATATCTAAATTGTCTCCTAGTCCATTTTAGTCTTTTAGTTACTAACACATCAAAACACATTTACTAGCGCGTCATAATTAAAGAAAATCAATTTTATATTTAATTCCAGAAAAATTGTATTTATTAAGTTATTCGAAAAACTTGGTATTTTTATTATTATGTATAAAAATACATTTTTCTTTAAATAAGAAAGAACATGAATTTTCTATAGAATAATAATAATAATAATATTAATTTGCTACGCAAATTAGCCAACCACAAATAAAAATAAAATTCTATACTACGTTATTACAACCCACAGATAGTTAAATACAAACTGGCTTATGCCTTTACAACCCATGAATTTAAAATAAGAAAGAAATTGGTTAGTAATGTAAACTGCCTAGAATTAAAATAAATAAATTTAATAAAATAATATAATTTATTATGAGTCTCAGAATTTGGTCCAGTCATCATGTTCAGCTACTCTGCCTCAACGTCCGGTCGTACCGGTGCGTTTGCATTTCGCTGGGGCCCAGTGACCAATGTGGTCGTCGCCCAAAAATATTAATAAAATAATATTTTACCGAAAATTTATTTTGAAAATCATTTAATAATTTTCCCGAAAATTTCGGCAGCATTCCCTCTGTTTTCGGTCAACCCAAAAACTGGGAAACGCTTCCGATACCTGCAAAATAACTCCCGAAACCCGAAATTCAACGAATATAAATATTTCCAAAGCCAACACAGTATTCCCACAATTCCTGAAATCAATTCGGGAAACCCGATAATATTGGAAAATTTCTACAGAACCATATTTCCATAAGAACCATTCACAATATCTAACCAAAGTCCAAAATACTAACAGAACCATCTTTTAAAGCTAACAGAACAACAAAAAAAAACTAAACCGAAACCATCAACAACCAACAAAACTTTCTAATCACAGAACCGAAAATCCAAAACTACCATTTCCGAAAAAACTTCGGAATCAAAAATAGTAACGTAATTGTTACGTTGCTGAAATCCCGAATTCCCGAGGAATTTGGTTGGACCAGTTCATCATCGACGGTAAAGAAAATAGGAGTTCCAGAAATTACCCAACCCGAAGATGTACAGAAATCCCAAAATGGATCTCGGAACCGAATGGGGCACGACAGGCACGTCAGAACCGGGAAACGGACGGAACAGCGAAGGGAAACTTCGCGATCAGACGACAGAACACACACGGAACGAACGGGATTGGCGCCGGGGAGCGGCGACAGGATGCTGTTGGCGGGGAATCCGACGGATCCGGAGGGGCGCGCGCGAGGGAAGCTCGGCACGGGGCGCGCGATCGCCGGAGGGGGCGCCGGGTCAGGCGGCGGATGGCCGGCCTGGGGGAGCGCCGGTCGGGTTCGCGGGGTGTGGGCGCCGAAGTGGTCGGCCGAGAGGAGCTCGCGGGGAGCGGCTCCGGCGTCGGGTCGGGAAGAGTGGGGAGCGGGCTCTAGCGATGGGAAGAGGGTTTGTGGGAGTTGGATTTGGGGAAAAGAAATGGTGGTGATGAAGAATGGCTAGGGGATGGTTTAAATAGGAAGAAAGGGATGGAAGTTACCACATGAAGAAGATGGAGAGCCATGACCGGCCAGAAGGTGGTCGGTCGCCGGTTACCGACGGTTACGCCGAGGAAGGGTCGGCCAACCGAGGAGACTTCGGTTTCCAAAAACCAACAGAGAAAAGGAAATGAGACTTAATGTCTCACTCTCTCTCTCCCTCTCTGACAATGAGTGTTAAAGAGTGGTTAAAAGGTTTACAATTGGGCTTTAAGCTTAATGGATGGTTTGGGCTTGATTTACTAATGTTATAAATTGGTTTAAAACAAAAGAAAACAAATGGACTTAAGGCTAACTATGGACTTGGGACTTGGTTGAACTAAAAGTTTGTGTAAAATTATTTGGTCCAAATGGAAAAATAGCTTAAATTTCTAATAATTTAAAACTCAAAAAATATTTTATGTTCCAATTGGGTTTAAACCGGATTCGGGTCTGGGCTATCAGACAAAAGTCCATGTTATTTATTTTGAAAAATAATTTTATACCTAATAATAATAATTTTAATATTTAATCTATCAATTTAAAATGATAACGTTATTCTAATAAAATTAACATGCAAATTAAAAGTACGGGTTTCACAACCTTCCCTCCTTAGAAAATTTCGTCCTCGAAATTTAAGGACAGGTAGGACAGGATTCCCACAATTCAATTAGACACGAGTATGGTGTTCAATTCAGGTTCAAACAATAAGAATTTTTAAAGGTAATCATGGATGAGACAATTTAGGGACAATATAAAATATAAAGCGAACCAAAGTGTATGAGGTTGATCAGACCATCACTGCACCGGTTCTGATTAGACAATATATTAATGGAGGCCTCCAATAAGATAATGTCATGATCAAGCTTGAAAAAGGAATAGCTCGCAAAACTAGGCTAACAAGCATAATGTCAAATTTGAAAAATGAAACAGATGAGTATGGAAAGAAATAGGAATAATGATTCAACTTTGCCTGATCTTCATCTCACCTCTGACTATGCTTGTTACTGGTTTCTCTGACACTGCCTTCTTCTACAAATTCCAGTGGTTGACAACTGTTGTCTGCCCAGTGCTTCTGTCTATCATAGCTTGTCTCTGATCATCTTCACTTCCTCTGTTGTGCCAGTTACTCTCTCTGGATCTAACAGTATTCTTTCTTCTACATCGTCCTATGCAAGTTATGTACGAAAACTACATCCAAAACTTCAATGATGTTATACTGATGATAACTGGGTATTTATTGTAAGAAAACTCTACCAAAGATAATTGATCTTTCCAAGATCCTCCAGATTCCAGGAGGCAAGATTCTTCAGCATGTCTTCAAACGTCTAGATTGACTTCTTTGATTGTCTGTCAGTTGGAACTTCATGAATCCGGTAGATGTGTCTCTTGCACATTGCCGCCAACTCTTTCGTGAATAAAGCAACTTCATAATGAACTGACTTGGTCAGTCAGTCCACAAAATCCAATTGATGATCTTCCCTCCTTAGGAACAAAGTAATCCTAACACAAGGTCCATTTATGTGTTCCTACTTCTACTCCGAAATATCCAGCGTCTGCAGGAATCTTGCTAATTTCCACATGTTGACAGAATACCTAACCTCATTCTTGGAATTTGTCCTTCTTCATTACATAACACCATTTAATGGTACACACATCCCGATACATCTGGTTAGAGTGTGTGGGATACTGCGCTTCTTAGTTCACCAGAAGGTATACAACCTCGTACCATTCTTCAAAAGCTCCATCGTTGGCAATAAAGAAACTCCCAAATGTTCCTGCCAACACTTGATCTCTAAGTTTACAAGTGCCTTGTCTTGAAACTGCGTCTTCTTGACTTTGTTCTTCAGACTCGAGCTCACTTGCAGCTTTATTGACACTGAATCAGCATCTAGTTCCATCCTTCTATCTTCAGACAGTATGCTCTCCAGCCCAACTTCCTGATGTCTAGGTGCCGCTTCTTGGTCAAACCATCGATATCAGCTTCAATCGTCTTCGTTTACCCAATATTCCGCTCTTTCTGAGTAGAAATATATTTCAGACTTTATAGTCCGTATATAATTTTACTCCCTTTCCATAATAATTCCATAGCCTTAAAGCAAGGATACTTACAACAAGTTCTGAATTATGTGTGGGATAGTTCTTCTCATGAGTCCGTAATTGCCTAGATATGTAGACAATTATTTTCCCATGTTGTTGAAGAATACAACCCAGTCTTTTTCCTGAGACATCTCTGTAGATGGTGAAACCACCGGATCCTGCGGGTAGCGCAAGGATTGGTAAGCTTCTTCTACAGCTTCTTAAATGCGTCCAGACAAACTCTTCATTCTTTCGAGTCAGCTTCATCATCGACTCAGCAATCTTGGCGAATTCCTACACAGATTCCAGTAGTATCCCATCAAGTCCAAGAAACCATTGAACTTAGATATACGACTTCTCCACAGCGACTATCTATCTAGAGTCTATCAAATTTTCTTCTCTTGTGACATTATGGCAAAAACCACATTGTCTAAGAAAATTCATGTCTTGATAGCTTACCAAAAACTTCTTCAAAGTTCCTAGAAATTTCTCAGATGCTCTTCATGTTCTTCTTCAGTCCTTGAGTATATCAGATTTTTGTTATCTAAAGAAAAGACAACAAACTGATTCAATTACTCATAAAAAGACTCTGTTCATGAGATTCATGAACACAACATGAGTATTCATCATTCCAAGAGACATGATCCAAAAATTCAACTACCAGTATTTGGTGTTGAATGTCGTCTTGAGAATGTACTCCTTCATGATCTTAATCTGATGGTAGTCAGTTCTTAAGTTAAACTCCGAAAACCCTTAAGTTCACTCAACTTGGATAGATCATCAGTCGAGAAAAAGTAATTTCTTCAGTGCCCTGATAGTCTACTCTCATCCATATTGTTTTATCCTTCTTGGATACAAACAAGACTGATGCTTCTTAGAGTGAAGCTCCGTCTTATATGAAACCCAACACCTTTAGTCCATTGATCTAATCCTTCATTTCCTTGGCTTCCTTCAGGTCGATTCTATAGTATCACTTAATCATAGGGAAAGAGCTAGGTACTAGGTTAATGGAATATTTCTATGCATAGGGTAATCCAGAAACTATTAGGGAAAACTTCTATCATGAAGATGTAACTAAGATTTTTATTCATATAAGAGAATTACAACAAAACTCTCATAATTGATCTAGGGACATCTTGTTACAGCTTCTTAATAGATAATATTACTCAGCAGTCCTAAGTACTATTCATGGTTCTGGTTCTTGCTTGGGCATCTCCATTTTCTTCCTCTTCTATGATCCTTGATTCTGCTTCATCCCTTCCTACGGTCTGTTGGATAGAGTCCTGAGGTTGTGGCATAATAGACGCTCCGATACGATGATAAGATAAGAGGCAGTCCTTAACTTGATGTTCAGCAGATCCACACACCAAACATTGCCTTAATCTCTTGCGACAAATGTTGGCTTGGTGACCAGGTCTCTTACAGTAGGCACAAGCCAAAAGCTTCTTGCAATATGGTTGTCGGACAGGGCCCAAATATCTTCTATTCTCATGGGTATCCCTCCTAGGACGAGGTTCCGCTCCAACTTGGTTTAAAATGGCTAAGGTTGCGTCGTTGATATTCTTCATGACTTCTCTCGAGATATCCATCTGTTCAGCTTGAATCTTCTGATACTCTAGGATTTCTTGAAATAGAGCAACCATCTGAGAGGTGTTCTCTGGTACTGGTGAAGCAACATGAGTGGGTTCTTCCTCAAAGAAAAATAACCCAGTTAGAGGAGAGGTAGGATTTGCCAGTGTGGGGAAAACTTCACTGGATGATTGGTGAGGATGATCAATCAGCTGGTTGGGTGAAAAGCTCTGACTTGACTGAAGAGGCGGGGTTCGATCCGGAGATGATACCACATTGCCAGCAGAGTTGGTTTTGTCAGTGGTCATTCTCTGGAAGGTTTAGGATGCAAGCATAAGCAAGGTAACCTACCAGTCTATAATAAAAATATTTATCATATATAAATCGGTCCTATGTTGTGGCAATTTTGATGTTCTAGTGTTCCTAATTGTTTCTAGTTTTCCTAAATTGTTGATTTAGTTGACCTGCATGGGCCACCACTAAAAACATGTCACGACCCGGTCCCCAAATACTTGGGTCGAATCGGATCATGCCCAGCCTGCACCGTTGATGAGACGGCGGCAGTAAGCTGTAATCCATATTGCAGGTCATTTCAACAACAAGCTTGAATAAAAGTTGCCACAACATTTAATTTACGATAATAATAAAAACTTGTCTTTCAATACAAAGTTCATAAACTGGAAATAAAGAAACATCTAAACTCTCAACTAATGTAGCATCTATGGAGACGCCACAACATCATCATCAGCTGGGAGTACCGCCGGGTACAAGTCAGGATCATAATAGCTATTGATCATCATCTCCAGATCCTCAGTAATACCTAAAATGTTATCTCCAGTCAGGAGGGAGCAAAGTACAATTCATGCAAACTTTTAACAATTAAAATGACAATTAAAATCATGCATTTTTAAACAGTTTGAAAATGAACAATTTTGAAATAGTACAGTACAGTGATATGAATAGGTAAAGAATATGACCGGTTTGGGTACATTTGTATCCTAGCGATACGGTATGGCTTATCCCCGTGTGAGAGAGGGGTAAGCTAACACATTCATTATCCTAAGTTTGGATTTGGTCATATCCAGTACACTATTCCCCCAGTCCCCAACAATACGATCAATGCTCCCGAAGGAGTTCGTGTGTAACAGTGGTTTAAACTTGCAATGAAACAATTGTGAAAATAATTGTAAAATCTACATAAATGTACTTGCCTTAATTGTTCAGACTGGAAAGGATCGGTACTTCGGAATGGAAAGTCAGGATCTTCTTCGAAATCCTACATTCGGAAACCTGACTCAGAAACCATGTCACCAATGGCTAACTAAGCTAGTTGAAATATCTAAATTGTCTCCTAGTCCATTTTAGTCTTTTAGTTACTAACACATCAAAACACATTTACTAGCGCGTCATAATTAAAGAAAATCAATTTTATATTTAATTCCAGAAAAATTGTATTTATTAAGTTATTCGAAAAACTTGGTATTTTTATTATTATGTATAAAAATACATTTTTCTTTAAATAAGAAAGAACATGAATTTTCTATAGAATAATAATAATAATAATATTAATTTGCTACGCAAATTAGCCAACCACAAATAAAAATAAAATTCTATACTACGTTATTACAACCCACAGATAGTTAAATACAAACTGGCTTATGCCTTTACAACCCATGAATTTAAAATAAGAAAGAAATTGGTTAGTAATGTAAACTGCCTAGAATTAAAATAAATAAATTTAATAAAATAATATAATTTATTATGAGTCTCAGAATTTGGTCCAGTCATCATGTTCAGCTACTCTGCCTCAACGTCCGGTCGTACCGGTGCGTTTGCATTTCGCTGGGGCCCAGTGACCAATGTGGTCGTCGCCCAAAAATATTAATAAAATAATATTTTACCGAAAATTTATTTTGAAAATTATTTAATAATTTTCTCGAAAATTTCGGCAGCATTCCCTCTGTTTTCGGTCAACCCAAAAACTGGGAAACGCTTCCGATACCTGCAAAATAACTCCCGAAACCCGAAATTCAACGAATATAAATATTTCCAAAGCCAACACAGTATTCCCACAATTCCTGAAATCAATTCGGGAAACCCGATAATATTGGAAAATTCCTACAGAACCATATTTCCATAAGAACCATTCACAATATCTAACCAAAGTCCAAAATACTAACAGAACCATCTTTTAAAGCTAACAGAACAACAAAAAAAAACTAAACCGAAACCATCAACAACCAACAAAACTTTCTAATCACAGAACCGAAAATCCAAAACTACCATTTCCGAAAAAACTTCGGAATCAAAAATAGTAACGTAATTGTTACGTTGCTGAAATCCCGAATTCCCGAGGAATTTGGTTGGACCAGTTCATCATCGACGGTAAAGAAAATAGGAGTTCCAGAAATTACCCAACCCGAAGATGTACAGAAATCCCGAAATGGATCTCGGAACCGAATGGGGCACGACAGGCACGTCAGAACCGGGAAACGGACGGAACAGCGAAGGGAAACTTCGCGATCAGACGACAGAACACACACGGAACGAACGGGATTGGCGCCGGGGAGCGGCGACAGGATGCTGTTGGCGGGGAATCCGACGGATCCGGAGGGGCGCGCGCGAGGGAAGCTCGGCACGGGGCGCGCGATCGCCGGAGGGGGCGCCGGGTCAGGCGGTGAATGGCCGGCCTGGGGGAGCGCCGGTCGGGTTCGCGGGGTGTGGGCGCCGAAGTGGTCGGCCGAGAGGAGCTCGCGGGGAGCGGCTCCGGCGTCGGGTCGGGAAGAGTGGGGAGCGGGCTCTGGCGGTGGGAAGAGGGTTTGTGGGAGTTGGATTTGGGGAAAAGAAATGGTGGTGATGAAGAATGGCTAGGGGATGGTTTAAATAGGAAGAAAGGGATGGAAGTTACCACATGAAGAAGATGGAGAGCCATGACCGGCCAGAAGGTGGTCGGTCGCCGGTTACCGACGGTTACGCCGAGGAAGGGTCGGCCAACCGAGGAGACTTCGGTTTCCAAAAACCAACAGAGAAAAGGAAATGAGACTTAATGTCTCACTCTCTCTCTCCCTCTCTGACAATGAGTGTTAAAGAGTGGTTAAAAGGTTTACAATTGGGCTTTAAGCTTAATGGATGGTTTGGGCTTGATTTACTAATGTTATAAATTGGTTTAAAACAAAAGAAAACAAATGGGCTTAAGGCTAACTATGGACTTGGGACTTGGTTGAACTAAAAGTTTGTGTAAAATTATTTGGTCCAAATGGAAAAATAGCTTAAATTTCTAATAATTTAAAACTCAAAAATATTTTATGTTCCAATTGGGTTTAAACCGGATTCGGGTCTGGGCTATCAGACAAAAGTCCATGTTATTTATTTTGAAAAATAATTTTATACCTAATAATAATAATTTTAATATTTAATCTATCAATTTAAAATGATAACGTTATTCTAATAAAATTAACATGCAAATTAAAAGTACGGGTTTCACATAAACCAAGCACAAAACTAAACCATAAGCTAACAAGGCACACAAACATAGTCATATAATGTATATATATTATTCACATTCAAATATTTATATACATAGATATATATAGGAAAGCTATATATATATAGGCACATATATATATATATATATATATATATATATATATATATATATATATATATATATATATATATATATATAGAATGAGAGAAAAAAAAAATATATATATATATATAGAAAGAGAGAGAGAGAGAAGGAGAGGTAAAAGAGTAAGTGAGTGTGTTGTGTATGTGTATGTTTGGCATGTGTGTGAAAGGATATGTGTTAATGTTCTCAGATTTAGTGATAGGCAGGTGTATGTGACATGGGATACATGGTGTCAAATGGTGTATGAATGCATGTGTGTAAAAGGTTATAGGTTAACTCAGTTTATAGAAATGTATACATACATACTTATATTGTATACATGCATACATGCATACATACATATCATGTATACATACATACATACATTGCATACATGCCTACATACATATTATATATGCATACTCTACATTACATTACATTCATTCCTGCATACATGCATACATACAATATATGCATACAAACTCATATATTTAGCTCAAAATATATGTGAATACATACATTACATTACCTTAATACATATATATATCATTCATTCATATCCCATATACATGCATACTTCAGTTCAGGCATTATATCCATTCACATATTATTAAGTTGCATACTTATACTTATTTTATTACATGTACATGTCATTTATGCATATTGTATATTTACATGCATCTATACATTATATACATTGTATACAACATGTAAAAATAGAAGAGGAAAAAAAGTGGAAAAACTGAAATGGAAAGGGAAGGGAAAGAAAAAATGTAAGAAAAAGGAAAAACAGTGGACATATACATTCTTGCATCATATATTCTACATTACCATACATGCTATTATTATATATTGCATTACATTACGTATACATTATGCATTCATATCTATCATTACATGTATACCTTGCATTCGTATCTAGCATTCATTATATACTTTCATGCATACATTGTATATCAATCTTTCATTCATGCATTTATGTATTGCTTACATACATTACATTGATTTCATTCCTACATGTTTGCATTCAACCATATATATATATTAATGTAAAGAGGATACATATTATATATATATCATTTCATTCATCTAACATATCATGCATTACATACTCTACATTCATTTAATATCCATACTACATAGGCTCATAGGTTACACAAAATGCCTATGTCGTATAGTTATTCTTTGTCATGACCCGCTCTCGAATAGTCGGATACGCCCAGCCTTCATCGTTATACACGATAAAGTAAGCTGTACCAATCTCTAGGAAAATCTAAACAGAGAAACATGAAAATATACAATCACAGCATCTATAAAACGTTCCCAGAATGATCACCAAAATCCACCGATTATAATGTCATAAAAGTACTAGAGACAACAAGAATGAACTACACTGTGAATTCTAAGAACAATATCTAGGAGTAGACAAAACAGTCTAAACCTGAAGCCTCAAGCTAAGTCTCATCCTGCTCAGCTAATATCTCGGACTCTGGCCCATAAAGTAGAACAATACCTTGCAAGTACACCTGTAACATATCCTAGTCAGGAGCGGACCTAAGTGTATCCAAGGAAATGGACATGAACATCATGGTATGAACAAGAAACATGAAATATATATAAAGTACGAGAAATGAGAACAAGACATGAATCCTGAATATGAATACTGAAAGTAAAACAGGGAACTTGATATGAGTCCTGAACATGAAATACAACCTGAACATGAAATACAACCTGAACATAAAATACAACCTGAATCCTGAAATGTGCCATATTGAAATACATCCAGAGTGTTTGATTGGCTTGGGTAGATTCAATGAACATGAAATGGTACGGCCTCGGTCCCTCGTGCACGATGCGGGGCCTAAGCTATTCACATGAATAGTAACAGGGTTTGATCACACATCTGTAGTATTTCCCTACCCAGACACAAGTAATCTCAAGAAACATGAAACAAGACAATCTCGTGATATATCGTGTCAACTGGAAGATACAAGAATGAATGTACAAGACATGAGAAAATTAACAAGTTCGAGGAGTATACTTGCCTTGCTCAGGGTGATCAAGAATGGATAGTAAAGCTGGATGTCCTCATGTTAATAATTACAGGTTGGTTAAGATCTAAATTAATACATTTTTGCTAACTAAAACATTTTCTAACCATAAGCTAGCTTATAATACCTTCTAGTTAACTAGAATTATCTATAAATAATTTATCATAGTTTAGATAGTATGAAAACCTAAATAGTTCTACTAGCAGATTTTGCTAACAAACTATAGAGTAGAGCCTAAATAGTATCTAGCTATCATTAGACCATAACAAGGCATTTATACTAGAATTTCTATACACTAATTAACAAAATTATTTATAATTAAACTATGAAAACATTTTGCTAGGAGTATACTTTCTACAATTCAACAATTTTTAACAAGGTTGGTTCATCCCTAGCCATTTCCACTTCAACCATAAAAGTTATTCTAACCATAAGTGCCAAACAGTTAAAGCTTAAGCATGCTCAGATTAAACATCTGCTACCAACAATGATAATGAACTCATATGCCATAAATTCTCATCGCTATAATACTAACCAATATAGCCCTTACATCAATTAAGCCAACACTCAATTTAACAAAGCTTACTAAAGCTTACTATAGCCTAACTGTTAGTCAGTAGACCATTCCCTCTTCTGAACAAATTAAACTCAAGCCCAAAAGTAAACCAGAACAAAAACCTTCCAAATATACAAATTAGTATAACAAAACCCAGCACAGCAACCATATACAACTAAATCTTTCCTCAACTTATAGGTAATACTTCCAACAAGTCCATCCACCCAATCCTGAAACCTAATGGAAACCAACGACTATATTTTGAATTCAAAATGTTCCCAAGCAGCCACCTGCAAACAACTTACACAACCCAGATCTCCATCTTATCTATACCAACCAAAAGTTCAACAAGCTAAAAGTCTAGCCATCACCAACATTTATTCCACAAAACCATAGTTCAAAGAACACTCAACAAATGCTCAGTAGGACTCACACAATTATAGAGAACCAAATACCAGACATTCATTTGAATTCCTCAGCTCAAGCGAGACCCATGCCAGTACTCAAAACAGAAACAAGATACAGTCAAAATCCCATAAAATCCATAAGAAAGAATATACAAGAATTTACATATGAAAATGTGAAACCAAAATTAATAATTCCTAAAATAATTCAAATTCCCCGAGGCATGTCAATTGCTACTCTGGCCTCGTCGATCCCTTGCACTCGACGTTCCCCAAATGGACATGAATTCGCGGACACAACTCTGGACATGATCATGATACAGATGACGCCATGGATACGCAACCACATTCTGGACACCAAACCAATTCCCGGACACGCCTATATGAACTCTGCTACGGTTAACCCACTAGCCCCCATGGACATACTACATTTGAGCACGCCATTGGACATGCCGACACCAAATCAAAATCAAAGACTAATAACAATTCTACAAAACTAATGTAGGTAGGTACCTGAAGAAGGTCCAACGGAAATAGGGAACTCTTCAGTGGATCAGACACGTTCCTTCCGTAGCTAGCCGCGATCTCCATTCCCAGACGTTCAGATCCATATCACAACTCAGTCGATCTGATACAATCGACTCTATCAAACTAATCAAGAACAAGAGACCGATCATCAAGAGTCGAGGCTCATGAATTTCATAAAGAAAATGCAACGAAGAACTCACCGTACTGTCATCGAGTTGTCGAAGAAGCGAAGGTTTTCGAGAAAAATGAGCGCCCATTCGTCGGAAAGGCTGCTCGGCAAGGTGATGAAATTGCCACGAGGTGCTACGTTCACCTGCACCGTGGAGGAAGCCGATCTCTGGCTACGGTGAAGGAACGGCGTCGGTGGGGTGGTCGACTAGCCACGGCCATTATCGGGAAGTTGATCTGCGTGTCTTCCATCGTTGTCGACATCAGGAAATGAGACTCGCGTCTGTCGAGGATCATCATGCACCACCGGACACTCGCCTCTCAGTCACCGGAAGAGGGCCCTCGCCATCGCCATGGCCGTCGCCGGCTCGGCCTCGAATTTAGGGTTAGGTCGAAATGGTTGAGAGATGAAGGAAAATGGGTCTGGGCTTAGCTGATGAAGGGAATGGGGATTTCTCTCTCCAGCTCTTCCTATATAGGAAAATTTTACATTTACAACCCCCCCCCCCCCCCACGAAATGGTCTTTAGGCAAGAAGACCCTCCCCCTTTTCACTATTCACAGGTTATACAAAATTTAATTAAAAATGCTAAAGGTTACAATGATTAATTAGTTTGTTTTAACAATATATATTTTATTTTATTTTATTTTTTTATTTTAAACTGCTCTAATTCAACTCCTTAAAAATAATTATAAAACTTATTATTTAAAAATCAATTAAATCATTAATCAGAAAATTAAATTTAGAATTTTGAAAATACTGGAAAAGTAGAGTGACAAATCTCTCCCGCTTAAAATAATTTCGTCCTCGAAATTCAAAGGTGCAACAATATAATTTAAGAATATAATTTCAATTGAGACAAAAGTTAAAAATGGAAATTTTAAATTGAGATGTTAAATAAAGTCAATTCTAGTCGTGGTTAGAAAATAGTTAATTTGGTCACGATCAAACGAGATTTCAAATATCATGTAAGATCAATAGGTGTAGAGTATAAAATATAGGCATGATCAGGATTTCTAATTATGACCAGAAGTGGGACATGAATGACTTAGTATGACGAAATCAACAGTAAAATGACATGATCGATAATGATCAAAATTGGTTAAGCACGAAGTAAAACAGGTATAATTAAGATCAAGTACGATAATTTCCTAAAAGAAGTTAAAATAACATGATCTATCAATGACTGAGACTCTAATTAGGCAAGAGGTGATATGAATTTAATCACAACTTAAAGAAGCAAAATCATGAAGGCACAACAACCATGTACGATCAAAATCGATAGTTTAATACCAGTAGACTAGAACAAGATAGGAAATCATGGTCAGGTAGACATGACTTGTGATCGAAGTTTAGACAAGACACAAACGAAGTATGTAATCAAAATCTAGTAATGTATAATTTTATGGAATTCAATGATCTGACAATAAGATGCTAGAAGGGAAAATTAACAAGGGTTGATTTAGGAAACGTGCAAAATACTCAGGAGGTATTAGTATCAAATCAAGATGAACATGCAAGGATTTGTGATTCTCGAAAACCAATAATCATATGAAAAGGGAATATTGTCTCCATGATATCCAAGAACATATAGGTACTTGAATCATTTTGCTTAGAATCCCTGTCCCGCCAGTATGTATCTGACTGCAGTGGACTTTCGACTCCGTGACTCAAATAACAATATGTCACCGAATATTCTGTCAATCTTATGCATTTTCCAAAAATCATTAACTAAACAACCCAAGAGATGAAGAATATGACAAAGTCTCGACAATACTCGAAACCTATGAATGTCTGAAATTACTTCAACTTAGAGTTCCTGCCTCGCTAGTGCGTTGCAGGCTGTAGTGAACCCTCAGAATCCATAGTCCAGATAATGACTGCAGTGCGCAACTGCCACGCCCCAGTAGATCATCGAATAGTCTCTCAACCTTATCCATGAGAATTTAAAATTTCAAGAATTTAAAATGAGTTCCAATAGTCCAAGTCACGATAAAAGGTAATGTTATCTATCTGTTAGAATACAAGGATTTATTAGGTACTAAGAAGCAGCAACGGATCCAATCAAGGAGTAGTGAGTACTAAAAGGGCAACAAGGAGATTTTAAACCTCAACAGTGAGCAAAGTTTCAAATGGTAACCGAAATGTCAAATAAAATCTAGGATGATAACAAGATTCCATATATGGGACGTTATCCCGAAGGGATAACAGAGTCTCGAAGGTTGAACAGAAGTAAAGTATCAGATAGGAGACAGTTTCAAAATAAGAAATAAAGTCTCGTACTGGAAACAAGTTTCAATAAAATCTCGAATAACAATAAAATCTTGAGCAGAACTCGAATAGAAAACAAAATCTCCAATAGGGTACACAGCCAAAAATAGAAAATTAAGTATCAACAAAGTCGTGAATAAGAAATAAAATCTTGAATAGAAAATCTCAATGAGAAAACAAGGTTTCGAATAGCGACTAGAAAACAGGTTCCAATAGGGAACAAGGTATTGGATCGTAAATATGAAACAAGAGAATCTCGATAGTAAACAAAGTCGTAAATAGAGAATGAGTCCCGAATAAAGTCAAGAATAGGAAATAGAATCTCAAACAAGCATCAATAGAAGCGAAGGTTCAAACAAGGTTTCAGAATGATATTTCGAGTATGAATAAATTTTAAATAGTACAAGTTCGATTAGCGAACAAAATATCAATAAACGAGTAGGAACAAGTATCCATGAAATAAGCAATATCTTAGAAAGGAGACAAGGTTGAAACAAAGTAGGGACAACCAACTCTCGAATAGAAAATCAAGGTCATGAATGGAAAACAAGTCTCATATAGAGAATGAGTCACAATTCCAAAATAGAAAAAGAATCTTCAAACTTCAAAGGAATCCTGAACAATGTCCTAAATAAGACGAAGCTTAACAAGGTTTCGAAATGAAATCTCGAGAAGTGATTAAAATCTCAAATAACATGAAGTTTAATAAATGAACAAAATTTGCAAATAGGAGCCATCACTAAGAAACAAGGTCAGGAATGATGAATATGCCAACGGTATCGAATAATCAATTTCAAACAACTATCGATTTGTGGATCTGAAACAAGTTTACCGAAATAGAAAACAATATCTCGAAGTAAGTTTCGACATCAACCAAAGTTTCAAACAAGAAGTTTCAAGAATTGTTTTAGGTGCCTTAAGGAATTTAAAGAAAAGCTGGAAGATGAATCACAATCCATGGTTTTGTCCAACCATGCAAAAGAGTCTTTTGTCTTCAATACGTCTTCAGTATTCCTCCGGGACTGAAATCACTTCAACTTCTTCAACTGTCTTGGCGTAGGTTGATCCCTGCGGTAGTGCTCCATGTGGTTGCTGAATCTAGAGAGGCCGGTCCCCTTGCTGTAGTCATGGTGCTCGTCCTTGGGCAGTGTGATCAGCGGTCTTTGGACAATCCTAGACTTGGTGGGCATACGATCTCCAGAACAAGCATACTCCAGTCTCTTGTGGCACTTGTTGTAGTGGTGTCCTGGCGACGGCAGAAAATACAAATGATCGTCGTCTAAATCTGAGTCTGGATCTCCCGTTGGGCTGAAACGCAGGGCCTCTGACAGGAATGTACGGCTGCTGGCGTGCTGGCTGCTAAGATCCTGATGCTCTTCGGTCATTGTGATTTGCGACTTGCTGATAATCTTTTATTTGGTAGGCAGAAGATCTGCAGAACAGACAGAGTCCAAGTCTCTTGCGACACTCCTCGAAGCGATGTCCTGGATGGTGGTAGAAAACACAAATGGCCATTATCTGAATCTGATGATACGACTGAAGAAGCGTTGTCTGAGTGTGGCAACGCTTTACGGATCCACAGTAGTTGCTATCCCCGTCATAAGTCTTTATGTCCTTCAAGAGCTTCAACTTTTTGTCTCGTTCCATTGTCTGTGCTACATTATGGATCTCTTGGCTGGTGGCTCTAATCTTCAGATAAATCGGGTCCTCAAGAACTTGGATGACTTTCAGTGGCGGCTCCAGGTTCTTGATTCGTTCCTCGGTGCAAGATATGTGCTTGGTGTCGGAGAAATCCAAGGGTCTGAGTGTCTGGAAGTCAGAAGTCCTTCTTGGCTCGGAGAGTGTATCCACAAGTCTAACTTGGAAAAGGTATGGCTTGCTCTCTTTGGGTGTCAAGGAATTCTTGAAATATCTCCATCAACTACGTACTAGCCATGTGGATAGTAGAATGACACGAGGTAGTGGAAGCTCGAAACCCTCAAGTGTGGGTGGATCAACAGTTCCGGTGTTGCATGCTTGAATTATCTAAAAAATAGAAAACTGTTAAAATATCCTAAACCTAAAAACAATAAGTGTTTATAGAATATTAATATACCCGATGTACCCAATTTTCTATACTGTGATCAAGTTTTCCTAGTTTAATCAAGTCCCCCAATAGTACACTAATACCTATGTACCATTAGGACAGACCTGCATGGGCCACCACTAAAAAAATGTCATGATCCGCTTCTGAATAGTCGGACACGAGTCGGACACGTCCAGCCTTCATCATTAGACACGATAAAGTAAGCTGTACCAATCTCTAGGGAAATCTAAACAGATAAACATGAAAATATACAATCACAGCATCTATAAAACGTTTCCAGAATGGTCACCAAAATCCACCGATCATAATGTCATAAAAGTACTAGAGACAACAAGAATGAACTACACTGTGAATTCTAAGAACAATATATATGAGTAAGCAAAACAGTCTAAACCTGAAGCCTCAAGCTAAGTCTCATCCTGCTCAGCTAATATCTCGGGCTCTGGCCCATAAAGTAGAACAATATCTTGCAAGTACACCTGTAACATATCCTAGTCAGGAGCGGACCTAAGTGTATCCAAGGAAATGGACATGAACATCATGGTATGAACAAGAAACATGAAATATATATAAAGTACGAGAAATGAGAACAAGACATGAATCCTGAATATGAATACTGAAAGTAAAACAGGAAACATGATATGAGTCCTGAACATGAAATACAACCTGAATCCTGAAATGCGCAATATTGAAATACATCCAGAGTGTATGATCGGCTTGGATAGATTAAATGAACATGAAATGGTACGACTTCGGTCCCGCATGCACGATGCGGGGCCTAAGCTATTCACATGAATAGTACAGGGTTTGATCACACATCTGTAGTATTTCCTCTCCCAGACACAAGTAATCTCAAGAAACATGAAACAAGACAATCTCGTGATATATCGTGTCAACTAGAAGATACAAGAATGAATGTACAAGACATGAGAAAATGAACACGTCCGAGGAGTATACTTGCCTTGCTCAGGGTGATCAAGAATGGATAGTAAAGCTGGATGTCCTCATGTTAATAATTACATATTGGTTAAGATCTAAATTATACATTTTTGCTAACTAAAACATTTTCTAACCATAAGCTAGCTTATAATACCTTCTAGTTAACTAGAATTATCTATAAATAATTTATCATAGTTTAGGTAGTATGTAAACCTAAATAGTTCTACTAGCAGATTTTGCTAACAAACTATAGAGTAGAGCCTAAATAGTATCTAGCTATCATTAGACCGTAACAAGGCATTTATACTAGAATTTCTATACACTAATTAACAAAATTATTTATAATTAAACTATGAAAACATTTTGCTAGGAGTATACTTTCTACAATTCAACAATTTTTAACAAGGTTGGCTCATCCCTAGCCATTTCCATTTCAACAATAAAAGTTATTCTAACCATAAGTGCCAAACAGTTAAAGCTTAAGCATGCTCAGATTAAACATCTGCTACCAACAATGATAATGAACTCATATGCCTTAAATTCTCATCACAATAATACTAACCAATATAGCCCTTACATCAATTAAGCCAACACTCAATTTAACAAAGCTTACTAAAGCTTAATATAGCCTAACTGTTAGTCAGTAGACCATTCCCTCTTCTGAACAAATTAAACTCAAGCCCAAAAGTAAACCAGAACAAAAACCTTCCAAATATACAAATTAGTATAACAAAACCCAGTACAGCAACCATATACAACTAAATCTTTCCTCAACTTATAGGTAATACTTCTAACAAGTCCAGCCACCCAATCCTGAAACCTAATGGAAACCAACGGCTACATTTTGAATTCAAAATGTCCCCAAGCAGCTGTAACCCCTATTTTCAAAAATTTTAATAAATGAAAAACAATTCCAAGTTTGTCCCAAATTGATTCCATTAGGTCCTAAATATTTTTCTATTAATTTTAGATTTTTTTTGCAATTTTTTTGGAGTCGTTTGGATGTCATTTGAATTTTTTGTAATTAAATAACTGCTACCGTAAAAGCTTCATTTCTCCCCGTTTTGGCAAAACGGTAAAAATCTAACCCTAGGGTCAAGTTAGTAATTAACCATGGTTAGTTGTCCTAATTTATTTTTCTATAAACAGGCACACACCCCAATGTAAAAATCCCAATTTTAAAATCAATTGTAAATTGAATCCGTCCGAGCTCTCTAGCCTAGTGGTATTAGAGCGGACATCCGGAGGGGCCGGCAAGGTTCGAGCCCCCCAGTTGTGTGTGTGAGTGGGATTTCAAAAAAAAAATTGTAAATTGAATCCTCAAATTAAATCATTTTAATTATTCCCTGTTACTGTTGCTATTTCTGAACGCCGACGAGCTCGCCGCCGGCCACCCAACTCCGGCGACCCCGTTCTCCCCAACCCAGCAACGTCGATCACCGCCGAGGACACCAACGTGTCGAGAATGGCAAGGCAGACCCGAAGAACACACCCACCGCCTTCGCCGACCATCGCAGCACCGCCGCCGAGCCCGCCCGACCATTCGTGTGAGTCACCATCCCCATTCCTTCATCAAACTCTTATTTCCTTGACACCATCGAGTTCGTCTCGACGAGACGAATCGATCGCCCCTATTTTCGACTCATCCCGACACACGGACACGTAGAAAACTTAACCCTAATTTAGACACGGCGGACACGGACGCAATTTCGTGTCATGGTGACATTCTGTGGACACCAACGTGTCTAGAATGATACGACGATCACAACAGTGCCCCTTGACACGAAAATTCGTGTCTAGAAACCCCCGACACATATGTTGGACACAGTCCCGAGTGTCCACGCACTCAGGACACGAAGATGATGACTACCCATTAGTTTTTAAATAAATTAAACCATAACCCCATCCTAACAACAAGTCACTTGGGCCTACTGGCCAGTGGCTACATTCTTAAAAACCTACGCCCCCTTGCTATGGTGCTGGTTTCGAGCCCCCCTTACCATATGTGGGGTAATTTTTGGGATTAGTATAATTTTGGTTTGTTATATATATATATTACTGATTGTACAAAATCAGAAAACCCCCTTCTTTTAACTGGACTCGAGTTGGGCTTGTTGGTTAGCCAAGCTGAGTTAAACCCCCCTTGTCCAGTGAGTACAGGTTCAAACCCCCCTTTGGGTGGGTTGGTTAATTTTCTTTTAATTGTTTTGTTTTAGAAGTAAATATATATATTTGTATGGGTAAAGTGCAAAAAACCTCTCGCTAAATTTCTGCCTTTTGCACTAAAAGACCTTTTAGAATTTTTTTTGCAGTTCACCCCTCCTTAGATTATACATCCGCTCGGTTAGGCCCTTCCCACCAAATTTTAAAAAATTTATACCTAAACTACCCCTCCCCCTCCCCTCTAACCTCTCCCCTCCCCCTCCGGCGACGCTGGAGCCGGCGAGCCCCCCCCCCCCCCCCCCCCCCCCGACCCACCCCCCCTCCTCCTCCCTCGCCGGCGAACAGCCCCCTCCCCTCCTCCCTCGCCGGCGAACAGCCCCCCTCCTTCCTCGCCGGCGAACACCCCCCCCCCCCCGCTCTTCCTCCTCCTTCGCCGGCCCCGATCCCCCCTCCGCCTCCGTCGCCGGTCGCCGGCGAGCGCACCCCCCTCCTCCTCCTCGCCGGCGAACACAGCCGAAGAAGGAGGGGGGGGCAGGGGTAAAATTGTCATTTGGGGGCAAAATGAGCTTAATTCATACTTTTGGCAATTTTAAGAGCATGGGGTCTTTTAGTGCAAAAAACACAAATTTAACGAGGGGTTTTTTGCACTTTACACATTTTGTATATATATAATGTATATAATATTATATATAGTATAAATACATATATCCATACGTACTATATAAATAATATATATTTTCTGTCCAAACTAATTTTTTGCATATTTAAATTAATTAATATTATATATATATATATATATTTGAATATATATATATATATATATATATATATATATATATATATATATATGTATATATATATATATATTAATATATATATATATATATATATATATATATATATATATATATATATATATATATATATATATATATATATATATATATATATATGTTTAAATACATATATATATACATAAATTCTCTCTAAATAAATTATGATAAAATAATATTAATATAATATTAGTTTTCTTTGTGTTTTTGATAAACACCTCATATATTAATTTTATATATATATATATATATATATATATATATATATATATATATATATATATATATATATATATATATATATATATATTTTATATATATATTAATTATATATATATATATATATATATATATATATATATATATATATATATATATTTATATATTAATTAATTATATATATATATATATATTTCAATTCAGTCATTTAAATTATGTTATTTAATTCAGTCATTTAATTATGTTATTTAAATTATGTCAATATAATACAGTACCTATACTGTAATATGTATTTTAAATTTTGTCATTTAATTTATGTCATTAACATTCATGTCAATATAAATACCGTGCCTATACTGTAATATGTATTTTAAATTCTGTCATTTAATTATGTCATTTAAATTACGTCATTATAAATACAGTGCCTATACTGTAATATGTAAATAAATATATTGCCTATACTGTAATACGTATTTATAAATACAGTGCCTATACTGTAATATGTACGCTTTCAATTTCTGTAATTTAAATTCCTTTAAATTATATGTATTTAAATTATGCATTTATTTACAAATTTATGTACTTTGTGCAAACGACCACTCTAAGTCCAAGTCTAGCATGGGTTGATCGGACTTAGGTGAGCCTACACATATTCGGGGTCTAGTCGAGTCATGTTGGACTTGATTCATGGCTTCGGGTCCCGTATCTGGACTTCGGTTCAATTTCAAATACGCGAACAAATACATTAAATAATTATTTATTTAATTTCAGAATCTGGGATTTATAAACTTTGAATTTTCAGACAACTTTTTGTTGCTGAATAAATTCTAGAAAAATTACTATAAAATACTACGTTAATTAATCTAATTTTATATAATTTTTACATGATTTAATCTACTGTTTTGACACTGTATAAAAATAGTAAACTACAACTCATTTTTAATGCACACTTGTATTCTGATTTTTAATAAATACTTACACTGAATTATAAATTCCAAAAAATTTATATTAAATTACTATAATTAACAATGATAAATTTAGTATATTATTTCATATAAAATAGAACTGTATAGCTATCTTAATAATTATTGGAACATAATGTACAGTCTGATTAATTAATTAATTAATATTGACTTGTGTGTTTTTGTGTATTTTTGGGAAATTTTAGTATCGGGACCTTATCCTACCTTAGTGTAGAGACCTAATTATTAGTCTAGATGTTGTAACACCTCACTTAGACTACTAAAGCTTACCTAGCTAGTGTCCTATTAGGAGCCGTGTCATAACACTAGTTTAATCTTAATCATAACTTAGAGGCTGAGTTGTATATCATTTTGACAGGACACCGGACATCTGTAGCATCATATTCTTATTCTTGCTTTGCTCAAGGCAAGTACCCCTACAAACTTATTTACTGCACATGATAATGAAATTTAAATGAACCATGTTAAATATTACTTTATGGAAACTGCAAAGTCATATCATTACATGCTTTATACGGATTCTTGGTATCTTCACATGCTTAGAAGAGTTATTACATATCTCACATGATGGTTACTGGGCATGGGGGAAACTGATAGTTGAGTACGTGATCATCCCCCTTCTCCCGTACGTATGTACCGAGCAAGGTCGTATTTTATATGCATACCTTGTCGTAGGCTATTACCCCGTATTTTTGTACGGATGTGCACCTATGCTTGTACACTTTACGTATGTACATTTTATTTACTTGTGCCACAGCACATTTTACACCTATTGACGATCACGTACCTGCTCCAGTTTTAAACTATATATATGCATGTGTCACTATGACAAATACATCCTTGCCATGATAGCTGTGATTTTATATGATAGATTGTGCCATGTCAGGATTACAGTCATTTTATCTCTTACCATGTCATGATCAGTATTATATGTTTGTAGTACAAGTACTTGCTTCCGTCCTGACAGGATAACGTTGTAGGTACACTTTTCGAGGAGGAAATACTGTGTGATACATATTATGGCACTGCATTTGAGGACCTGGCCTTAGCTCCAGAAGAGGCCCCAGCGGAGAACCTTGCTTAGATATCTTTCATGTGTTTTGAGACTTAGACTTTGGTTTGAACTTATATTTGGATACTGGACTTTGTCTCCAGTCTCATACATTTGAAGTGTAATAACTTTAACACTTGTTTACTTTCGTTAATAGAAGCTGTGTTGTGATAAAATCTTATTTGGCTTAATGTTAGCACACTTAGTATCATTCATGTATAAACTCTTAGAACATCTTACTACGCTTTAACCAAGCGTAGGCTGGACATGGCTCGGCCCGGCCCAACAATTTGGGTAACGGATCGTGACATATTTTTAGTGGTGGCCCATGCAGGTCTATGACTAAGTTGTTTGGTTACGTTATTGTACCAAGCATGCCTGCAATTAGGAACTTCAGATAACTTGATAACACTAGCAAAAACATTTAGAACATCTAGAAGATTACTAGGATTGCAACATAGGAAAAACTCATCACAGCATAGGACCGTTAAATATAATTAGTCTCTTATTTGTAATTAAGTGGGTCAATTTAGACCAAGATAGTACCCTTGGGATGACCCCTGAGGATCTCACTTTAAATCTTACCTCGAAATCTATTTCCAACTTGTTTCCATTTACTTTTTCATGATTTGTTGATTGAATTTGATTTCTGCTGTTCGTTGTTAATTTTGAATTCGTATCTAGATAAAGTTTATGGATTAAATTAATTATATTCTGATAACATATTTGATGAGAACATCGAGAAAGGAAAATGCCTGCTTTAGTTATGGAGTTTAGGATTTATTGCAGCCATATTAGCTAGTATGACAAAAACATAGAGCCTAATTTGGGATATACTTGTCTTAATTATGGATCCGAGGGTTTCTCGCAGCCATACCGGTTGGCGTGGCGAGAATCCTAGAAACATGATTATAGGGTATTACCTTGGTTATGGACTCTATCGTTTATTGTAGCTATGCTTACTGTCGCGGCAAAAATTCTGGCAACATAAGTTTAGAAAGACATGTATGGTTATCAGATCATATCTTAAATTGGTTCACTTCTTTACGACCAAATGAGCAAGATTAATTTTTCTTTTATGTATTATCATTATTCCTTCATCTTACCATTATTTTTATCGTCTCAGTTAACTCTGTCCTGATTACATTTATCAACTACCTCGTATCTACTTCTGTCAACTATACTTTGAAATCTTTCTAAATTCTCTTATCTCTTTACTTTAGTAAGGTTGAAGAAGTATCTTAGTCATCTAGCTTAATAGAGAACAAAATTCGCTATCATGTAATAATCTTGATGGAAATATAAAATATTAGATATTGATACAGAATATTGGGATAAAAATGTGACTGAGTTAGGGGAATGAGATCATGATGCCGATATTATCAATTTAAAAATAATTACACCTAGATAAGTATTTTGAGTATGAGTTATTTTCAGAGGAACGTAGGAAGATTTCGAACAAGAAGGACAGTAGGACGAATACAAATGGTTAGAATAATGATAATTCGTAAATGCATTTTTGAAATGATAAGGATATTTGAGGTCGACTTGGTTTTTGAGAATCGAAATATTTGAGGTTATTGATTCTTGAGATATTCCAAATTTGAATTAAGGATAAGATACCAAATTTAAGAATTTAATTAATGGATAAGTAATTTTTAACCGCATGCGTTGATGATACGAAATCGAACAAAGATTGGTATAGAAATGAGTAGGAACAGTTAGAACATAATGTTTTGACTTAAAGGAAAATCTTAGAGATTTTATGAGGATTCTAGGTGTGATGAGGAAATGTTTGAAGGTGTAATATTGAAAGAATTGTGAAGGCTAGTTTTTATAAATGAAGAATAAATTTTATTTGGTAGTAGTGACATTGGACTTGAGTAATGCAAAGAGCCATTTGGAACAATGATTAATGATTTGTTTGTAATCCTTGATTCAGGAATTTCGAATCTAGATTAAAGACAAGACGAAGGAATTTGAGCTTCAGAATGACTAAGTAGTTGATGAACTATAAAATTAAGGAGGGTGGAAATTTTGAGGAGATCTAACAAGGATATACTCCACGGGTTAGTAGCCTTGGAATAAAGGCTAAACCTAAAGTGTTATAGTAGGATTCAACCTTCATAACTGGAAATTATGATTTTGATAGTAGTCATATAAGGATTTGATTCTCATGATTGAAGATTATGTTTTGACTTGTACGATAAAGATAAAACTGGCAATTTTGATCAGATAATCTAGCCGTTGTCAAAGTGAAGTGAGATGACTTAACTTCTTCTACAATCCTATCTTGATTTTTCTATTCTGGTAGAAGGGATTGATTTCTCTAATCCTTAAACCATTCCTTAGATTCAATATCGCTAGAATTTTGATCCTCCTGGTCGTGACCAGCCCGATTTTGGCCAACTTCCTTATCATGCCAAGTTCTTGATTACCGACAATACTCAAGTGACCTTAAAGCATACCGAGATCTCGATTTCAATCTTTTATTGCTCATACCTAGACTTTGATTATATTTTCTTTTTGTATCAAAATATTGTTTGGATCGAGGTTAGATTAAACTTATCCTTGATCGCGACCAAATTTCCATTTTGATCGTGTTTGGATCTAAGTACCATTATCACTAGTGCCTAAATCTTCGAGTTAAACTCTTAATAATGTCTAGTTCCGTGCTAACCATAATATGATTTGGCCATTATTCTTCATGTTGGTCGTGCCTATATAATCTGGCACAATTAAATGACTTTGAATCCCATGATCTTGATTTTTTAACAATAATGACTATACGTATTAATTTTGCTCTGATTCGTGCAAAAATGGTCCTTGACTGCAACTATCTGATTTGATTATGAACCTTGCCATGTCATAAATTGAGTTTTGATCATGTCGAAATAAACTTCTATCATGTCCAAGTTTTGATTCACTAGTCACCATGCTCCGACTTCATTCCTGATCGTGACTAGGTTTAAAATTTTCGTTGCTCTGTTCTAAATCATGCTTGTACGACTTAAGTCATATTTTCATCAAGCCTAACCTCTACTGAGTGCCCGATACTTGAATCTTGAATTCTTTCCGTTCCTACTAGCCATGACTTGGATAGTGCCTAAACTGATTTAAATCCGTTTCTAAAATCGTGCCTAAAACAATATTTGGTCATATTACGATTTTATCATATCAGAATCACAAATCGTGCCTAAGTCAATTTGAAATTTATTATCTTTATTATGCCAAGTCATCGTCCTTTGATCGTGCCTAAGGCACTTGCTAAAACCGTTTATCCTGTTTCGATCCCTCCGTCAATTTTAATTTTGAGGACAACATTTCTTTAAGGAGGGTAGATTTGTAACCCCTATTTCCAAAAATTTTAATAAATGAAAAATAATTCCAAATTTGTCCCAAATTGATTCCATTAGGTCCTAAATATTTTTCTATTAATTTAGAATTTTTTTGCGATTTGCTTGGAGTCGTTTGGACGTCATTTGAATTTTTTGTAATTAAATAACTGCTACCGTAAAAGCTGCATTTCTCCCCGTTTTGGCAAAACGGTAAAAATCTAACCCTAGGGTCAAGTTAGTAATTAACTATGGTTAGTTTTTCTAATTTTATTTTTCTATAAATAGGCACATACTCCAATGTAAAAATCCCAATTTTAAAATCAATTTTAAATTGAATCCTCAAATTAAATCATTTTTAATTATTCCCTGTTACTGTTGCTATTTCTGAACGCCGACGAGCTCGCCGCCGGCCAACCAACTCCAGCGACCCCGTTCTCCCCAACCCAGCAACGTCGACTACCGCCGAGGACACCAACGTGTCGAGAACGGCGAGGCCGACCCGAAGAACACACCCGCCGCCGTCGCCGACCATCGCAGCGCTCCCGCCGAGCCCGCCCGACCATTCGCGTGAGTCACCATCCCTATTCCTTCATCAAACTCTTATTTCCTTGACACCATCGAGTTCGTCTCGACGAGACGAATCGATCGCCCATATTTTCGACTCACCCCGACACACGGACACGTAGAAAACTCTAACCCTAATTTGGACACGGCAGACACGGGCGCAATTTCGTGTCATGGTGACATTCTATGGACACAACGTGTCTAGAATGACACGACGATCACAACAGTACCCCTTGACACGAAAATTTATGTCTAGAAACCCCCGACACGTGTGCTGGACACAGTCCCGAGTGTCCACGCACTCAGGACACGAAGATGATGACTACCCATTAGTTTTTAAATAAATTAAACCATAACCCCATCCTAAAAACAAGTCACCTGGGCCTTCTGGCCAGTGGCTGCATTCTTAAAAACCTGCGCCCCCTTGCTTTGGTGCTGGGTTCGAGCCCCCTTCTTATATGTCGGGTAATTTTTGGGATTAGTATAATTTTGGTTTGTTATATATATATTACTGATTGTACAAAATTAGAAAACTCCCTTTTTTTAACAGGACCCGAGTTGGGCCTGTTGGTTAGCCAAGCTGAGTTAAACCCCCCCCTGTCCAGTGAGCATACGTTTGAACGCCCCTTTGGGTGGGTTTGGTTATTTTTCTTTTAATTGTTTTGTTTCAGAAGTAAATATATATATATATATATATATATATATATATATATATATATATATATATATATATATATATATATTTGTATATATATATAATGTATATAATATTATATATAGTATAAATACATATATCCATATATACTATATAAATAATATATATTTTCTGTCCAAACTAATTTTTTGCATAGTTAAATAAATTAATATTATATATATATTTTTTAATATTATATATATATATATATATATATATATATATATATATATATATATATATATATATATATATATATATATGTTTAAATACATATGTATATACATAAATTCTCTCTAAATAAATTATGATAAAATAATATTAATATAATATTGGTTTTCTTTGTGTTTTTGATAAACACCTCATATATTAATTATATATATATATATATATATATATATATATATATATATATATATATATATATATATATATATATATATATATATATATATATATATATATATATATATTTCAATTCAGTCATTTAAATTATGTTATTTAATTCAGTCATTTAATTTATGTCATTTAATTTATGTTATTTAAATTATGTCAATATAATACAGTGCCTATACTATAATATGTATTTTAAATTCTGTCACTTAATTTATGTTATTTAAATTCATGTCAATATAAATACAGTGCCTATACTGTAATATGTATTTTAAATTCTGTCATTTAATTATGTCATTTAAATTACGTCATTTTAAATACAGTGCCTATACTGTAATATGTAAATAAATACAGTGCCTATACTGTATACGTATTTATAAATACAGTACCTATACTGTAATATGTATGCTTTCAATTTCTGCAATTTAAATTCCTTTAAATTATATGTATTTAAATTACGCATTTATTTACGAATTTACGTACTTTGTGCAAACGACCACTCTAAGTCCAAGCCTAGCATGGGTTGATCGGACTTAGGTGAGCCTACACATATTCGGGGTCTAGTCGAGTCATGTTAGACTTGATTCATGGCTTCGGGTCCCGTATCTGGACTTCGGTTCAATTTCAAATACGCGGACAAATATATTAAATAATTATTTATTTAATTTCAGAATCTGTGATTTATGAATTTTGAATTTTCAGACAACTTTTTAATGCTAAATAAATTCTAGAAAAATTACTATAAAATACTATGTTAAATAATCTAATTTCATATAATTTTTTCATGATTTAATCTACTGTTTTGACACTGTTTAAAAATAGTAAACCAGAACTCATTTTCAATGCACACTTGTATTCTGATTTTTAATAAATAATACACTGAATTATAAATTCCAGAAAAATTTATATTAAATTACTATAATTAACAAAGATCAATTAAGTATATTATTTCATATAAAATAGAACTCTATAACTATCTTAATAATTATTGGAACATAATGTACAGTCTGATTAATTAATTAATTATTATTGACTTGTGTGTTTTTGTGTGTTTTGGGATATTTTAGTATCGGGACCTTACCCTACCTTAATGTAGAGACCTACTTGTTATTCTAGATGTTTTAACACCTCACTTGGACTACTAGAGCTTTACCTAGCTAGTGTCCTATTAGGAGCCGTGTCACAACACTAGTTTAATCTTAATCATAACTTAGAGGCTGAGTTGAATATCATTTTGATAGGACACCGGACATCTGTACCATCATATTCTTATTCTTTCTTTGCTCAAGGTAATTACCCCTACAAACTTATTTACTGCACATGATAATGAACTTTAAATGAACCATGTTAAATACTGCTTTATGGAAACTGCAAAGTCATATCATTACATGCTTTATACGGATTCTCGGTATCTTCACATGCTTAGAAGAGTTTTTACATATCTCACATGATGGTTACTGGAACATGGGGAAAACTGATAGTTGAGTACGTGATCATGCCCCCTTCTTCCGTACGTATGTACCGAGCAAGGTCGCATTTTATATGCATACCTTATCGTAGGCTATTATCCCGCATTTCTGTACGGATGTACACCTATGCTTGTACACTTGTACGTATGTATATTTTATTTACTTGTGCCACAGCATATTTTACACTAATTGACGATCACGTACCTGCTCCAGTTTTAAACTATATATATGCATGTGTCGCTATGACAAATGCATCCTTGCCATGATAGCTGTGATTTTATATGATAGATTGTGCCATGTCAGGATTACAGTCATTTCATCTCTTACCATGTCATGATCAGTGTTATATGTTTGTAGTACAAGTACTTGCTCCCGTCCTGACAGGATAACATTGTAGGTGCACTTTTCGTGGAGGAAATGCTGTGTGATACATATTATGGCACTGCATTTTAGGACCTAGCCTTAGCTCCAGAAGAGGCCCCAGCGGAGAACCTTGCTTAGATATCTTTCATGTGTTTTGAGACTTAGACTTTGGTTTGAACTTATATTTGGATACTGAACTTTGTCTCCAGTCTCATACATTTGAAGTGTAATAACTTTTAAAACTTGTTTACTTTCGTTAATAGAAGCTGCGTTGTAATAAAATCTTATTTGGCTTAATGTTAGCACACTTAGTATCATTCATGTATAAACTCTTATAACAGCTTACTACGCTTTAACCAAGCGTAGGCTGGACATGGCTCGGCCCGGCCCAATAATTTGTGTAACGGGTCGTGACAGCAGCCACCTGCAAACAACTTACACAACCCAGATCTCCATCTAATCTATACCAACCAAAAGTTCAGCAAGCTAAATGTCTAGCCATCACCAACATTTATTCCATAAAACCATAGATCAAAGAACACTCAACAAATGTTCAGTAGGACTCACACAATTATAGAGAACCAAATACCAGACATTCATTTGAATTCCTCAGCTCAACAGAGACCCATGCCAGTACTCAAAACAGAAACATGATACAGTTAAAATCCCACAAAATCCATAAGAAAGAATATACAGGAATTTATATATAAAAATATGAAACCAAAATTAATAATTCCTACAACAATTCAAATTCCCCGAGGCTTGTCAATTGCTACTCTGGCCTCGTCGATCCTTTGCACTCGACGTTCCCCAAATGGACATGAATCCGCGGACACAACTCTGGACATGAACAATACTTGATACGGATGACGTCATGGATACGCAACCATATTCTGGACACCAAACCAATTCCTGGACACGCCTACATGAACTCTGCTACGGTTCACCCACTAGCCCCTATGGACACACTGTATTTGAGCATGCCATTGGACACGCCGACACCAAATCAAAATAAAAGACTAGTAAAAATTCTATAAAACTAATGTAGGTAGGTACCTGAAGAAGGTCCAACGGAAATAGGGAACTCTTTAGTGGATCAGACACGTTCCTTCCGTAGCTAGCCGCGATCTCCATTGCCAGACGTTCAGATCCACATCACAACTCAGTCGATATGATGCAATCGACTCTATCAAACTAATCAAGAATAAGAGACCGATCATCAAGAGTCGAGGCTCATGAATTTCATAAAGAAAATGCAACGAAGAACTCACCGTACTGTCATCGAGTTACCGAAGAAGCGAAGGTTTTCGAGAAAAATGAGCGCCCATTCGTCCGAAAGGCTGCTCGGCAAGGTGATGATATCGCCACGAGGTGCTACGTTTGCCTGCACCGTGGAGAAAGCCGATCTCTGGCTGCGGTGAAGGAACCGCGTCGGTGGGGGTGGTCGACTAGCCACCGTCGATGTCGGGAAGTAGATCTGCACGTCTCCCGTCGTTGTCGACATCAGGAAATGAGACTCGCGCCTGTCGAGGATCATCATGCACCGCCGGAGACTCGCCTCTCAGTCGCCGAAAGAGGGCCCTCGCCATCGCCATGGCCGTCGCCGGCTCGGCCTCGAATTTAGGGTTAGGTCGAAATGATTGAGAGATGAGGGAAAAGGGGTCTGGGCTTAGATGATGAAGGGAATGGGGATTTCTCTCTCCAGCTCTTCCTATATAGGAAAATTTCACATTTACAAAAAAAACCCCCCAAGAAATGCTCTTTAGGCAAGAAGACCCTCCCCCTTTCCACTATTCACAGGTTATACAAAATTTAAGTAAAAATGCTAAAGGTTACAATGATAAATTAGTTTGTTTTAACAATATATATTTTATTTTATTTTTTTATTTTAAACTGCTCTAATTCAACTTCTTAAAAATAATTATAAAACTTATTATTTAAAAATCAATTAGATCATTAATCAGAAAATTAATTTTGAATTTTGAAAATACTGGAAAAGTAGAGTGACACTCTTCTGCTTAAAACTAATGCTGTACCAATTGGGCCTTTACTAAATTCTAGGATTAAAGTATGTCGTAGCCCTTCGTGTTAGCTTTCCGAAACTTTAAACGGATCATATTTTCGTGTCCGAAAGCTCCCAAAATTGCAAAAACACCGAAACACATTTGTCTTTCGGACAGCTGACACTCAAATAGTTTTACAGAAAGTTTCAGAACGATTTTGGCTTATTAAAATATATATTTGGAAAGCTAACTTCGATATGGTTCTTTTAAAAAAAAGTAGTAGATTAATCGGAGTTCTAAGCAAAAAGTTATGAAATTTTTAAGTTGCTTTGGTTAATAAAAACGTGGATGAATATTATGACGAATTTGAGTTGTTTTGGACAAAAGAAACACATGTAGGCCAAGATACTTGGATACCAACATAGGTATCCAAATGAAACTCATTCTAACCATCCTAACTAAGATCAATCCACTCTCTAACCATTCTAAAACTGAATTTAAATATCTATTTAAACTATTATCATACATACATACGCATGGGGTGTCCTAATTTGGGATCTATCAAGTAGGACACAAGACACATATCTAAAATCCTCAAGAGAGCTCTAAATGGCCTCAAATTTGAATCTAAATGGGGTACATGCATGGGGTGGATCCTATGAATTCAAAACTAACTAATATGCATAGAAATCAATTTAGAGGGTTGGTTTTATCTATTAGGAGTGGAATCCCAATGACACTCCCAAGGACACGGCTCCGATACGAAGATCTTCCAAAAAGGACACTCATCCTTGCACTTTGCTCAAAATCTTTGCTAGCACCCTCCCTTGCACTTTGCTCCAAATCTTTGCTAGCACCCTCCCTTGGTAGTATGAGAAGGTTGGATGGAAGTTTTGGTGGAGGGATGTAAGGATTTGGAGATCAAATCAAAGAGAAAAACTCTCTAATTTGGGGAAGAACACTTTGTGAAGGAAAAGAGGCAAGATAGAATGAAATGAAAGGAAGGGAGGCTAACCTACCTATAGTGGCTGCCACTAAACCCTATTTGGGCCTTGGAGGAAAGCCCAATAAGGCCTCAACTAGTCATCTTGGTTAATTTTAAGTTAGGTTCAAGTTTGGGATCAAAAGGGTTAAATTTAAGCCTCTAACTTAACCAATCTAACAAGTAGAATTAGTCTAAACTCACTAACTTAATTAGTGGGGTTTGCGGGCCATAACTAACTAATCTTGGGATCCTGTTTACAGTCTAAGCTACCCGGGTCACTAACACAAGTCGAAACAAAACGAAACTCAAATCCGACTAAACAAATCCCGTAAAATCAATATTAAAATATAAAAATTTCCAAAATATTAAAATATAAAAAATGACCAAAATTACAATACATTAATTTAAATATGATTAAAATAATCTAAAATTTACCAATTAATCAAAATTCTAAATAATTTAAAAGTCACAAAATGACCAAAATATCCTTAGCCTAAAAAGTTGTAAATAGTCATTCTAATCACATGGTTAGTTCCCCATGGTCATGGTTAGTCTCTAGGCTCAACAGTTCTAGGGTTCACTAGCTAACACATCAAATTATAATTTACCAATTTTAAATAGTATTAAATTAATTAAAAAATTTTATAAATCATAAATCCTATTATTAAATAATAAACTTTTACAAAAGTTTAAAATTACCCTCATTTTAGAAAAGTGGGTGTTACAAGTCTACCCTCCTTAGAAATTTTTGTCCTCGAAATTAAGATGGTCGTACTTCTTCTAGAGTATCGTCCCCAACAATCATGGTCTTAGAAGCTCATCTAAATCATACAATTTGAAAGAATAACATACAGGGTCATGGCAGACAATATCAGTCTGAGGTCTCATCTAGCTATACTAGCCATACTACAGCACAAGGCATTCACAAGGTATCAAAACATACAAGCAAGGGGTGCTAAATTGGAAAAGTTACAGAAACAACAAATCATCAAGGCTGTAAGGCAGTCTACCATCCTATATGAAAACTGGTAATTATCAAAAATAAAATAAAGATAACTAGTAATTATCTATAAAGGGGTACTATTCAAAGAAAAATCAAAATTAAAAGTTTAAAAAACGAAAGTCAATAGCATTGAAATTCAATCACAATATATATTAAGAAAATTTAGTCTCGATACGATCTAAGTTGATCAATTCTGGGTAATCAAGATTTGGGCAATATGGAGGACAAGGTCATCGAAGTCTGAGCACGAGCATACAAGGATGGATATTCAGGTCACAATTAAATTTATTTCAATTGAGTACGACCCAAGATATTAATATGATAAGAAAAGATGATCAAAGTCGATTGGTCATGATTAAGGAGCTAGGATTCAATGATATTTGAAACTTTTAAAGGGTGATTCAAAGATATGGAATAAGTCAAATTTCTCCTTTTAAAGGGAAAACAAGAGAAAAGATTTCATAGGAAAGTCAAGTTAATCATCTCTCTCTGATACTATCAAGTTTATCATTTGCCAATCATATTTTTATCTCACAAGTCCTAATATAAAAATCAACCTTTATATGACTACCATCAAAATTATATCCTTCCGTCATAAAGATTTGACCTTGCCATGATCACCATAGGCTAAATTTCTAAGTTCCGAAACATTATTCATGAAGCATACCCTTTTTTACTAGGAATCAAAACTGACCACTTAATCATCATAAATTTAAATTCTTCCACCTTGTCCTAAATTGGAACCGAAGCCTCTAAATCAAGATTTATGTAATCCTTGAACTTATTCAATTTACTCTCCTTGTATTATTTAAATCTAAACCCACTAGGCCTTACAAAACTTGTTCTTCATTATAAATTCAACCTTCATATTTCCTTCAACGTACACCTTCTATATTATTCTCCTGAAATTCAAAATTTTCATAAAATCTCTATATTTTATATAACTCAAAATCCTTGCGTTCTTTCTGTTTCTAGCCATTTCTTACAATATCTTATTCAATTTCGTATCATCATTACATATGGTTAAAATCTCTTCTCTATTACTAAATTCCTAAATTTAACATCATAGCCTTAAAGTGTAACGTCTCAAAAATCAATAACCAAAATTTATCCAAGTTCTCGAAACTAAGTTGACCTCGAATATCCTCATCAGTTATGAAATACATCTATGAATTATTCACACCCAAAAGATTTCTCTAAGTATGATTGTTCCTAAATTGATAATATAACTCTCTTGATTTCATCCTCAAATTCAGTCGCATCTCTATCCCAAACCAATATCAAGGTCCATCATGTTATACCCCTAGCAAGATTATCACAAAATAACAAATCAAGTATTTTTCGAGTTAGATGATTTACGTTACTTCCTCGACCTTTCGAAGGTGAAAAGATATGAAGATTCAAGGGTTTCAAAGTATAGCTGACAGAATTAGATACGTGACAGGTGATTGATGTAATCAGGACAGTTTTATTTTTATTTTTTTTTAAAAATAGTAATACAAGAAATAATGGCAAGAAAGAAATAATGATAAAATCTGTTCTTCATCAACTGTTAAAAAGAAATGAACCCATTTAAGATAAAATCTGATACCATACACGTCTTCCTGAAATCATGTTGTCAAAATTTTGTCACGCCAGTAAGCATAGCTGCAATAAACAATAGAGTCCATAACGAAGGTATACACCCTATAGTTATGCTATTTAGAATTCATATCACGCCACCCGGTATGGCTGCAAGAAAATCTAGATTTTATAACTAGGATAAGTATATCTAAATCAGGCTCTACGTCCTTGTCTTGCTAGCAAATATGATTGCGATAAATTTTAAACTCCATAAATAAAGTAGACTTTTACCTTTCTCACTGTCCTTATCAAGTATGTTATCAGGTTATACCTTAATTCCAAAAAGATGTATATATATATATATATATAAACTCAAATTCAACAACTAACATCAAGATTCAAAATTCAACAATAATCCATCAAAAATCAAATTCCATAACAGGAAGTAAGGGTGAATCAAATCGAGGAAAAAAGAGATTTCAAATCGACGTTAAAATATGATTCTCAAGGGTCATCCCAGGAATCTCTCAAGAAATTCTAACAGTGATTGAGTATCCTCTCATTCTAACACATATTCCTTATCTCTAATCGCAAGTGTACAGCAGTACAACTAATCGTCATACTATCACGACTTCACACAAATACGAATCTCGACCTGCATGGGCCACCACTAAAAATGTGTCACGACCCACACCCAGTGTAGGAGCACGAGAAGTGGGTACGTCCAGCCTACGTCGTAGTGTCGGCAGTAGAACGTTGTTCTAGGTCATAATTAAATCTAAATATAATATGATATACTCTCCGTACAGAGGACAATCACAGCAGGATACAACTCAATCACCAAAACTAGAAGTAGCACGATAAGATAACTATGAATCCACAAGAGAAGTACAACAGAGAGAAATAAATCTCGGTGTTATCAACACCAACTCAACAAGCATAAAATAAATACAACTCAAGACAACTGAAAATAAATAAGAAAAACTCTAGCCATCTACTCTAACCTCTACCGTGTCTCCTGTAGGCTAGCAGGTAACCTCCAAGCTATATGTAAAATTTATCAACATGTCCAGTCAGGACGGAAGCGAGCACAATACATCTCACGCAGTTCATAATATGACAGGATATGTAAATATACTAGAGAATAAGATACATGAAACGTTGGAAAATATATGAAGTAAAAGAGATGACTGTAAAGAAATATCTACTATAATTAAAGAAGTAACAATAGCTAGTGATGTAGAGTACAAGATAGACATGTGAACGGCTTGATAATAAACATGAAAGTTTGCACATGACTATATTACTTTGGAATTGTTCACATGACCATTTATACTCTCCCGTACCCCAATCAATACACAAGAATCCAGACAGGTTATGTTATTGTACATGATATCACATGGGGGCCCATAAATGGGTGCACATGAATGTAAACATGGGGGCTCCGTGAACATGAGAGTACATGAATTATGAGAGTGCACATGAATGGTAAAAGCACAGAAATACATGATGAAAGTGAAACGCACATGACATGATGTATCCGATGCTCCCGAGGGGGATAACATCTCATGAAGGGATCCATATAGTACCAATCCGTGTTAATAATATGACAGCATCAAATAAAGTAATCTAGAGCATAAATGTAAATCCTATCAAGTATGAAACGGTCAGAGAATGTACTCGCCTAATATCCTGAACAGCTGATATGAAAAGATGGCCAACTGGAGTCACAAAGTCCTAGTTAGAGCAACACAGGTTATAAAGAGTTTAATTTATATGGTAATTAAAATTATAAAGCAATCTATATGAGTCTAAGTCAATCTAGGTCAAAGTCAACTCTTGGTCAACTCCAGTCAACTATAAAGTCAAACTAGGTCAACTCTAGTCAACTGTGGTCAAACTTGCTAGGGTTAGGTCAACAATGGTCAACTAGTCTAGGTTAGTCAATTCTAGGTCTAAATAAACTAAGTCTATGTAAATCAAGTATCCAAGATAGCTACTAACTCATAGCCTAAGTCACTTGCTAAACCAAGCACAAAACTAAACCATAAGCTAACAAGGCACACAAACTTAGTCATATGATGTATATATATTATTCACATTCACATATTTATATACATAGATATATAGAGGAAAGCTATATATATAGGCACATACATATATATATATATATATATATATATATATATATATATATATATATATATATATATATATATATATATATATAGAGAGAGAGAGAGAGAGAGAGAAGGAGAGGTAAAAGAGTAAGTGAGTGTGTGTGTGTGTGTGTATGTGTGTGTGTGTGTGTGTGTGTGTGTTTGGCATGTGTGTGAAAGGATATGTGTTAATATTCTCAGATTTAGTGATAGGTAGGTGTATGTGACATGGGATACATGGTGTCAAAGGGTGTATGAATGCATGTGTGTAAAAGGTTATAGGTTAACTCAGTTTATAGAAATGCATACATACATACTTATATTACATACATGCATATCATGTATACATACATACATTGCATACATGCCTACATACATATCATATATGCATACTCTATATTATATTACATTTATTCTTGCATATATGCATACATATAATATATGCATACAAACTCATATATTTAGCTCAAAATATATGTGAATACATACATTACATTACCTTAACACATATATATATATATATATATATCATTCATTCATATCCTATATACATGCATACTTCAGTTCAGGCATTATATCCATTTACATATCATTAAGTTGCATACATATACTTATTTTCATTACATACATTTCATTCATGCATATTACATACTTACATGCATCTATACATTATATACATTGTATACAACATGTAAAAATAGAAGAGGAAAAAGAGGAAAAACTGAAATGGAAAGAGAAGGGAAGGAAAAAAGGTAAGGAAAAGGAAAAACAGTGGACATATACATGCTTGCATCATATATTCTACATTACCATACATGCTATCATTATATATTATATTACATTATGTATACATTATGCATTCATATCTATCATTACATATATACCTTACATTTATGTCTAGCATTCATTATATACTTTCATGCATACATTGTATATCATTCTTTCATTCATGCATTTATGCATTGCTTACATACATTACATTGATTGCATTCCTACATGCTTGCATTCAACCATATATACATTAATGTAAAGAGGATACATATCATATATATATCATTTCATTCATCTAACATATCATGCATTATATACTCTACATTCATTTAATATCTATACTACATAGGCTCATAGGTTACACAAAATGTCTATGTCGTATAGTCACTATTCTACTTAAAACCAATACTGTACTAATTTGGCCTTTACTAAATTCTAGGATTAAAGTATGTCGTAGCCCTTCGTGTTAGCTTTTCGAAAATTCAAACGGATCGTATTTTCGTGTTCGGAAGCTCCCGGAATCGCGAATACACCGAAACGCGTTTGTCTTTCGGACAGCTGACACTCAAATAGTTTTACAGAAAGTTCCAGAATGATTTTAGTTATTAAAATATAAATTTGGAAAGCTAACTTCGATACGGTTCTTTTAAAAAAAATAAGAGATTAATCGGAGTTCTAAGCTAAAAGTTATGATATTTCTAAGTTGCTTTGGTTAATAAAAACGTGGATGAATATTATGAAGAATTTTAGTTGTTTTGGACAAAAAAAACACATGTAGGCCAAGATACTTGGATACCAACATAGGTATCCAAATAAAACTAATTCTAACCATCCTAACTAAGATCAATCCACTCTCTAACCATTCTAAAACTGAATTTAAATATCTATTTAAACTATTATCATACATACATACACATGGGATGTCCTAATTTGGGATCTATCAAGTAGTACACAAGATACATATCTAAAATCCTCAAGAGAGCTCCAAATGGCCTCAAATTTGAATCTAAATAGGGTACATGCATGGGGGTAGATCCTATGGATTCAAAACTAACTAATATGCATAGGAAATCAATTTAGAGGGTTTGTTTTACCTATTGGGAGTGGAATCCCAATGACACTCCCAAGGACACGGCTCCGACACGAAGATCTTCCAAAAAGGACACTCCTCCTTGTACTTTGCTCCAAATCTTTGCTAGCACCCTCCCTTGGTTGTATGAGAAGGTTGGATGAAAGTTTTGGTGGAGGGATGTAAGGATTTGGAGATCAAATCAAAGAGGGAAGCTCTCTAATTTTGGGAAGAACACTTTGTGAAGGAAAAGAGGCAAGATAGAATGAAATGAAAGGAAGGGAGGCTAACCTACCTATAGTGGCTGCCATTAAACCCTATTTGGGCCTTGGGGGAAAGCCCAATAAGACCTCAACTAGTCCTCTTGGTTAATTTTAAGTTAGGTTCAAGTTTGGGATCAAAAGGGTTAAATTTAAGCCTCTAACTTAACCAATCTAACAAGTGGGATTAGTCTAAACTCACTAACTTAATTAGTGGGGTTTGTGGGCCACAACTAACTAATTTTGGGATCCCATCTACAGTCTAAGCTACCCGGGTCACTAACACAAGTCGGAACGAAAAGAAACTCAAACCCGACTAAACAAATCCCATAAAATTAATATTAAAATATAAAAATTTCCAAAATATTAAAATATAAAAATGACCTAAATCATAATACATCAATTTAAATATTATTAAAATAATCTAAAATTTACCAATTAATCAAAATCCTAAATAATTTAAAAGTCACAAAATGACCAAATACCCTGAGCCTAAAAAGTTATAAATAGTCATTCTAATCACATGGTTAGGTCCCCATCGTCATGGTTAGTCTCTAGGCTCAACAGTTTTAGGGTTCACTAGCTAACACATCAAAATTATAATTCACTAATTTTAAATAGTATTAAATTAATTAAAAATTTCCATAAATCATAAATCAAATTATTAAATAATAAACTTTAGAAAAGTTCAAAAATAAACTTTTATAAAAGTTGTAAATAGTCACCCTACGAGACATCTGCTGAAGGCTCGAAATGGGTTCCTAGAAGAAGACTTTGTTCCCGGTCATATTCCGGAGGATAGGTGTTTACCGAATAGTAAAACTTAATGGTAGAATACAACAGATGTGTCTCCGGTCTCCATAAAGGAGCCACAAATTGAGCTTTAGTTCAACTGACATCTGCTAGGCCTGAACACCATCGAGAAGCCCTCCTTTGAATCCAAGGGAGGTGCTAGCATTGGTCTGCAGTAATTGACTGTGACCAAACTGGCGGACGAATCGACTTGGCAGGTACGGCTCCAAAAATACTTTGTTGCGGTTCTGATACACCAGATGTGATGGTCGTATCGACTGTAGCCAACAAAATGCCTCCTCAGAAAGGTTGCAGAAGCGAGTCCCGCCATCCACCAATTTATTCCCTTTACTAAATTCTGCGTAGGAGGGAGAGATCTTAAAAATCTCGTACCTGTCCCCATAAGCCGACGCCTTTTGACACACCGGAACCTCTGTAACCGACTAGGGTTGCTTCCGATAACGACAAAGTAAAGCATCTTCTGGGCAAATAGATGCCTCCGTACCCAGGTCCATCAAAGAGGGGTAGTACAGCACGAGCCACCCCATCAAGTAATGGAAGGAAACTTCTGACCGAGGGAACTCACCCTTGTCATCATAATTCACTGTTTTATCTACGAAGGATCGTAAACCCATCTATAGATCGCACACCATGGCAGAAAGAAGCGTTAGCTTGTGGCCGAATACAAGCCGAACGGCTAGAAATACCAAATTTTGGCTCAAACGCTTGAACGAGCCTGAGCCAACAGGAACCACGCAATCGCACATCTATACCATTATATACACAACCAACAATGCCTTCAACGACAATTGGTAAGCGTCATGATAAAAGAAGTTGTAGATAGAAGAAGTAGGACACTTGATCTCGTCAAGTTTGGGGTGCTTCTCCTTCTTCTTTGTCATCTACTCTTTGATAGCATCTAGCATAGTGGCGAATCGGATGTCGAATGCATATTGTTTTGGTGGCACGGTTCCTTGGAGAAAGATGTGTCATTTCCAAGCAAGAACATGAGGTGTGGATCGTTGGATATCGAAGCATTGGTATGTCATATGCTGGCATAATATCTCCCTGTAAACTGTTACCATAGCAGCATCCTTCTTCTCCAAAGTAAGAAGCTCCTCGTCTGTAGGAGTATACTCTTCATAGGCTTCGGATCCCCAGGGTAGCTTTGAAATGGCATGCATCTCATGGAGAGCTAAACCCATTTTCCCACTAGGAGTAAACAAAATGCCAGTATACGGATTGTACATTTTACTAGCGCCAAAAATATAGGCTGGTTCACTTCAATCCCGTATTGGGTAGCCCTAATGGTATAATATAAATTAAGCTTCTTCAGCAGAACTTTATACTCGGTCAAAACCCATGCAATTAGGTCATACCATTCACGATTGTTGTGGGTCTAACTTATGAGACAAAAATTCCCCGGAGGGTATAGGCGACTCGCCTCCAGCATCTGGTCATAAAGGTTGTAGCTCTGAAGGCCAGAGACTCCTGGTCTACCTTGTTAGCTATATTTCCTAGGTGCATTAATAACCGCAAAGAGAAGGAAGGTCCTCCCCATACCACCTCAAACGTATCCTTCTATCGTGAGAAAGACTTCACCTTGTATCGTACGAACATTGCCCCGACTTGACTAAGAGTCAGCTTCCAGTCTATCATTCTTGGCATAACAAGGAAGGCGAATGAAGAAAGCGATAGATGGCGGTCAATCGCTGGAATATCCTAAGGCCCTGAGCCTCAAAGGAATATTCGTCCTTCAACTTCAGGACTTCGGCTTATTCACAAAATAGTTGTTCCCTAAACAAGTATTGTGGCTTCAAGTAGTAACCATTCACACCATCCACTCGGGGGAGCTTTATAGACACCAGCATTTGCTTAAGAAAAATCGTAATGCGGGAACTCAATCATATCCATCCCTGACGGGCCTATCCCACAAAAATAGTCATTTTTGCTGGAGTTACGATATCATTCTCAAAGTATGAGCCTACCCCACCATGGCTCACTTGTTGGTGATGTCAGCATTACTGCAGAAAAGAGGGAGAAATGTCAAAACAGAGCAAAATATAAATAAAAACCCTAAAGTAAGGCAAAAGACAGAAGTTCCTTAAAAGTGCACATATAAAGGCCCATGCAGCCAACTTCAAAATGGTCCTACGGACCATATTGGACGTGTCGGCGTATGAAAAGCCTCTATGCCTTACTTTAACTTGTCCTTCAGACCAAGTCAGGTGCTGCATCGTATGGATGCCTTAGAGCACCACTTTGACATTGCCTTATAGCCAAGTCAGGCGCATCAGCAAACGATAGCATCAGCGCACCACTTTGGCATGACCTTATAGTCAAGCCAGCGTAATAGTAAATATGGTAATAATGGCGTATTTCACTAGACATAGTCTTTTTGACTAAAATCCATGCGCGTCGGAACCTAGACTTTTATTACTAGACCTAGCTTTTATGCTAGGACCATACACTGTGGCGGTATAAGGCAGCACGTGACAACTTGATGACATGCCATCCATGCAACCGTCGACCCACATATGAGCCCTAAAATCCCGACTACGGCAACTCACCCATGACGGCCTTACGAACGTCGGGGTGACCCAAGTCAAATGGAGTCTTAGCTTTTCCCTTTCCCTTAATGGAGGCACCAGTAACTGACTTGGGAGCCATGGCAAAGTTGGAGAAGAAGCAGAAGGTTGGGGGAGTTCTTTCTCAAAGAAGCAAGAGAGAAAGCAAAAAAAATTCTCTCCTCTAAACCAACACCTATATATAGGCCGCCTATACGCGTGCCCCGATAAGAAGTTGAAATGAACCGCCTTCGTTTCGGATAATGCTAAGAATTTTTTTCTCATTCCAAAAAAAATGACTCAAAAGCATGTCCAGGACGTCCAAACGTCATGCGCCAAAAGCAGCTAAGAGCATACTATACGCTCAATCAGCATGAGTTTTTGGGAGAACCCTACGCTCAAATTTTTTTTAATGCATATGCATCTTGTTCAAAGTATTTCAAGGACTTGTCTAAGTTTTGAAATTTTGAAGGGGGTCTTATAGAAGAATGAAATTCAAGCGCTCACAAAAATAAGTACTCAGTGCACCATTTGAATAGTTGCGCTCGAAAAACGATCGTCCAAGTTCTCAACGCCTTTGGAGTAGCTACGGACCGAGCTCTCTACGACTCTGGAATGGCTATGCTATCTAAAAATCTAAGCCCTAACATCCAAGAAGCATTTAATGACCTCTGAAAGAGGGTTCAACTTTCAAAAAAGCACAACGCTTCGAGTGCAGCATGCCTCGACTTCTGTACTGCTGAAGACAGCACAAAAATCGAAGAAATGCTCGCCCATATGCTTAACAGTTGGTGCAGGCATGGCCTTAGCCTACGTCACGAGCGGTCAAGTCATCTCAAAAACAGAGCTGACAACCTATGCCATTACAATGATTAAAAAAGTCAGAGATAAAACCATATGGAGTCTCACCTATGCTAAGGCACTTCATTTAAAAGAGCTCTGGCGTAGGGTCATCAATGTGCCTAACTCAACTCTAGTGCAGGGTCATCCTTGCACCATACCCAACTCTAGTGTAGGGTCATCCCTGTGCCTTATCCAACTCTGATGTAGGGACTTCCCCATGCCTTACCAATCATGGCATAGGGAGCTCCTCTACCGAATAAAGTAAGATCTCTGGATAATGCACATGCGCTATGTGTCATTGACCCAATCATAATCATGAACGGGTATTAACCATCCAAGATATCATCAATGGGTGAATCTCAATAAACGCTATATAGCAGCTCATTCACAGCCTAGAGAACAGTTACAACAGATTCATCCCTCAAATCCAGCGCACAGTGCCCCTGCACCCAAAAGAATGTGAGCGTAGCATCCCTATGCGCAAAAGTGGATCACTCCACTAACTAGCTATAAATAGAAGGATCATTACTTCATTTCATACGGTGCATCACCCATACTTCAGAGAGCCGAATTGTCGTCGTCCTTGCAAATCAAACAGCAAGACTTATATTTTTCTCTCGATCGTCGTTGGATCGTCAATGAAGTAAAGGAAGCAAAGTTCAATCTCCATCGTCACTAGTTCCTAGAAAAAAATATTGTACTTAGATAGATCCTGTTGAGGTCAAATTTTTGTACTTATTCTGTTTGTTGATATAAAAGTTTCTCAAGCACTTTTAATGGCAATCATTACTGTTTTGATAGTCTAGTATTTTCTAGTACTTGCTTTACTAAATATTTTTTTGCTATGGATATCATCATTTTGACCGTCTCGAAAATTTGGTTTGAGCTAGACTTTCATTATCTTGCTGTGTCTAATTATTTTTCTAGTAGGAAACTCCGTATCGGGAATGATACCGGAGTGATTGCTATGAGACTTAGCATACAAGCCATATACGACCTTTCTCTACTATTTTTTTTATGGTTATACTGATTTTAGCAACTTTATGAACGATTTGGTTTTCGGAACTTGTTTCATGCCTTTAATATTACTTTTCGGCCAGAATTAGCTTATCGACGGTGTATCGATATGTACCAATGGAATTCCAATTTTGTAAGCCCTCTTTGGTTAAAAAGTTGTTGTAACACTTTTTGGCATACCGACGGTGTACCGGTCCATACCGACGGTGTATCGGTCCATACCGACGGTATACCGATACGACATATAGATTTTGGCAGAAGGTTTTTGCCTATAGAAATTGACATTACGATGGGGTACCGATGTGTACCATTGGAATACCGATCTAGTACCCAAGTTGTATATTTTCTGATTTTGATTTAATTTTCTAATTTCTTCTCGCTTATTGCCTTACTGCACGTGCTAAGACCAATTTACTGTCGTATTCTGCTATACTTGGTTGGACCCGGTACATGTTCATGTCTAGCTTCCTGATAGTGGCCTGTTATGATGCACTCCTGATTTCTTGTACATGTCTAGCTTCTTGATAGTGGCCTGTTATGGTGCACTCCTGATCCAGTACATGTTTAAGTAGATATAGTGGCTCGTCTTAGTGCACTTTTGCCCTGATATTGTCATATCTTGTTGTGGCTTGTTATAGTGCATATTCTTACTTGTCTTGTCCAGTCCCACATGTCTCAGGTCTAGAATGGATTTTACGGAATGCCACACTCGAAATCCTGAATGAAAATGTTAAGGGTTAACAACTACCTTGATTATCTAGATCATTGGGAGGAGAGATCCCCAGTTACCTGCAAGCCCTTTGTTCCAGCCCCAACCTGAATGGACTTGTAGCTATCAGTCATGATGAGCACACTTCTAGTGCACCAATGAGTATTGCACCTTTTACATATCTATAGGATATATTTGTCTCCTGGGCGATGCATCCACCATTCTTTCTTTTTGGCCTAGATAAGTTAGGTAGTCTGCAGGGAAGGTAACTGATTTGGATTTTTCAACTTGCATGTGTTAGTAATTAGGTTTGTGACAACCCTAGTTAGCTAATGTATTAAGCCATACCCATTGCTTGGCCGTGATTGATGGATGGAGTCTATCATGTCTTATCTAGTTTTGTCTTGGTCCAGCTTATTTTATTTCAGTACTTGGATTCATGTTAATCATGTACATGCTATTATTCCTGGACATGCTTGGCTTCACTATATGTCCTACATGCTTGATAGGGCTATAAAATGGATAGGACGGTCCGTTGTCCGTACGAGTCCGACTCGATAAATGGTTTGACCGTGGACCGTCTGATCTAATTAATGAACATAGCTTGAACATTTTTCTGGGTCCGTCTAGAAATCAGACTCGGACTCGAACATATTTTTGTCCGGTCTGAAATTTTTAATCATGTCCAAAAATTTTGAACTTTAAGCTAATTACACAAAATTAATCGATCAAAGTGCCATGTGCCTTGGAATGTGATGCACCATGCAGTATTATAGGCCAGTCATAATGTCAAAGAAAGTTGTCAGTGCATCTTAGGAAAGCTTTTAAATATCCTCACCCACTCAATGAAACACCTCGATTCGTCACATATCTTTCTCTCTCAAAATAAGACTCCTTCCCCTTCTGTTCTAATTTTCCAAAGAAAAAAAAGAATCTGATAAAGACCAAAAAGAGCAAGAGAGAGAGAGAGAGAGAGAGAGAGAGAAGAAAATAATGGTGGCTTCCAAAGAATTTTCAGCACCATCATCTCCTTCTCCTCCGCCCGCCACTCCTCCCTCTCCTCTGCCGCAGACCACTACTGGAACCCGACCGTCCATGCCAAGATCCGCAAGTTCTTCATGCCCATCCTTTGCCCCCTTTTCTTGAGTCCAACAAGGCCGACATGGACGTCGAGACCTTCTACGATGGCATCCTCGCCTCCATCGTCGTCCCCGACGGTGAAGTCGTCCCCATTGGCACTCCCATCGGCCTCCTCGTCGAGTCCGATCCACACGAACGAGTCTAACGGACTGGACATGAACATAACCCAAAATTATCGGACGGGTCTAAACGTAAATTTTTTTGTCCGAATTTTGAAGAACAGATGGCAACTCTAGAGGGGGGTGAATAGAGTTTATAGCGAAAATAGCCAATAAAAAATTTAAACTCTTTCACAATCTAAGAATAATCAGAGTAAGTGCGAAAATAAATAAGGAGCAAGAAAGTATACGCAAACACAGCCGATTTTAACCTAGTTTTCCTCGTGGAGGACTAGTCCAGGCCTGAGAACTCTAGCTCAGGATTAAATCCACTATTTGTGAAATAATAGTTACATCCCGTGCCTTTTCTTCAGAAGAGCACGTCAACTTCTTACAAAGGATCGCAGTGGCGATGCTTGGAATTTTTCAAGCGACTTCTTGAACTCTTGTACAAGACTCCTAACTGAGAGATGCTGAGCACTCGAGACTTAGGAAGCTTGTGGCTAGTAGATGAAGAAGGGTATGGCTTATATTGAGCTTAAGAGAGAAGAGAAGAGAAGATTGGATGATTAAAAATGAGAGAATTCTTGGCCTATTTATAGGGTTTTATCAGGCAGAATTCGGCCAGAATTCTGGTAGGAATTTTCAAAAATTTGGCCGTTGGACAACTAGCAACCAGCCAACCCTAAAATTAGGGTACTGATTTTTAGGGGACAGAGTTCGGCCCGAACTCTGTGTGGAGGCAGAGTTCGGCCCGAACTCTGTCTCCAGAGCACAGAATGGGTCTAAGGATCCAATGGGCTTATTTTGGATGTGGAGCTTTATGAATTTTGGATAGGTTATGGGCTTAGTCTCAAGAGCTCAGCACAACTCAGCTTACAACATTCTAGACTCAATAAATATAAAACTATAGACTTCAAAAATGACTGCATTTACAAAACTGAGCTGTCGTCTGGCTTGAGCTGGAAGTAGTCGTCCTGTGTCGTATTGAATTGTTACAAGTATTATTCAGTCAATGTTATCAATATTTGGTTGACTGTGACTTTGTGTCAACAATCTCCCCCATATTGATAATTGACAAAATAATAATTGTATATTCAATATTCATACCTGGACACATGAGGTGACAAAAGTATAGCTCCTCCATAATTAGTATAGCTCCCCCATAATTCGTGCTGAGCTTAAGAATAGCTCCCCCGTAAACAATGCTTTGATTCTTGTTGGCCTGTTAAGAATATTCTTCCAAAAGCATATATAAACCAAACAGAGTATACACATATCTCCCCCTTTTGGCATTTAGCAATATGAGAAAACAAATAATAACTGGCAAACACACCCAAAGAGAGGAAACTGCATATAAACTAAGATAATGACTAAATGTCTCAAGAGTCATAATGACAGATAAAATGATACTACCAAAGTCTCAAAAGTCACAACTCATAATAAGTCTACTACAAATCAAGTACATAAAAGCAACTAAAGCAAAATGCATAAACCATAGTCTAAGATCCTCAGTAGCATCATCAAGAGTAGTCCATATCCATCATCGAGCATGAGAGGGCCCAGCGCCGTCCGATGGATCAGTAAAGGAGCGACGTGGGTCCACAAATGCCGCATCCGGATCCATGTAGAGACGAACCCAAGGGTCATCAATACGAAAGCCCTCACGATCTGGGTCTCACTCCATAGGAATGGGCATGGTAGGATGGCGAGACATGGAATACCGAATGTCATGCAGCGAGTTGCTGATAGCACTCATCTGCAAAGTAGTCCGGTAATCCAGCTGAGTCCATCGATCGTCCTCCAAAGTGAAGCGATCTCGAAGCATGGCCTGAAGAGACTCAAGAGTGGCAGGAGGAGGAGGAGGATCCTGTCCAAGAGGAAGGGCATCTGGCTCATCATCAGAATACTCAGACACGACCGGTGAGCCGACGATCGCATAAAGCCTCCGTGTCGTAGAGAGGAAGGCAGGGGCAGGTAAAAATGGACACTCATCAAGGGGTACATGAAACGCACGAAAGATCATAGGAAGGTATAATGCATAAACCAAAGATCTTGGTTTCTTCCTACAGTTAATCATCCAATCCATCATTGTGCGTAGAAGATTAAAGGGAACATGGAAGTGGAGATGGTATAAGGTCGATATTTCAAAATAAGTGACTTTACCGGTAGAACCCGCTTTGGGTAGAATGGTGTTGAAAATGATCCGATGAAGTTCATAGAAATAAGGATTGAGGAATTTAGCCAAAAGCTTACGAGGACGTGTGTTAGGGCTACACAAGTCATCCTTGAAGCTTTCAAGTGAAATTCCTTCGGGAAATTGAAATGATCTAGCTTCAACAAGTTTCCCAAGAATTTGGCTCTTGAAGTTCAAGATATTCGGCCAATTCAAAATCATCAAATGAGATATCAATTCCCGCAACTCGTGAATAAATATGAGTGTCATCATGGGTTAAGTTGCAGTAAAACATTTGAATGGCACTACGATAAATGACCGAATTTGTGGTAACAAGTTCGTCAAGGCAAAAGGTCATTAAATAGAGCATCATATTGTGAGAATATAGTAAAGTTGATGGGGTGTCCCGCAAACATCGGACGTGTCCGAAAATCACTAAACCAATCATTTGAGGTGTCTAGTGATACAAAAATTTGGTCGTCGTAAGTGTTTGGATCATGGGGACGTGGAGGATTGAACAACGGATAGATTTGTTGTTCAATGGCCGGTGCAACGGGCGGTTCAACGCGTGGAGGAACATTCGACGAGGATGCTCCCTCTGTCCGAAGTCTTTCTGCGGTTGAACAGACGAGGAGCCATAACACAATGGATAATGAAAGAAATTGAGATATAGAAAAGTAAGGAATTATACCTCAACTAGTGATGAACAATGAAAGAGAATTTGAAAATAAGCCTTCTCCTTGAGTTTTGGGAAAGAATGGAGCTTTAGAAAGGAGAAATTAGGGTTCGAGTTTGGAGAGAATTGTGTTGGAGAAGTGAAAAAGGTGGTAATGAGGAAGGAGAGGGAAGGAAACCGAAATATAGGGTTTCTCTTGGTCGGATCAAATCATGACCATTGAATCTCTGGTAGGGGCAGAGTTCGGCCCGAATTTCGGATCCTGGTTACAGAACAGGAATCAGGCAAAAAGTGAAAAAATATTGGTTAAGTAAAATAAAACCAATATGAGACATGAGTATAATTACAGAAAAGATCTAATAGGTAAACAAAAGAATAATTGAAAGTGAGTGTGAAGCAGCAATATGAAGTTGAAAATTAGTATTTCAGCATGTGATAAATGAAAATGAACCATATAATAGACAAGAAATTATATCATAATTCATATTTTGAAGCTGCCATGGGTTAGCTGCAGGGGCCGGCTAGCGGTAGTCCTGAGGACTAGTGCACCGTGTCGCTTAGGCTTTTATGCCTTGTTGTCAGAAGGGCCCTTTCGGCTTGTACCCATAGCAAGTTCATCATAAGAGAATCATGATATACTCGATTTACGCAGGTTGATTTTAATTTATAACAGCTTCATCTAAAATTCCAAGTTCACGACAAAGAAAATTGAAGTGCTATTCGGATAATAGTTTTGTGAAGAAATCTGCTAACTGATGATCAGTGTCAATAAATTCTAAGTTAATCATGCCATTTTGCTGATGATCACGCAAAAAGTGATGACGAATTTCAATGTGCTTCGTGCGTGAGTGACAAATGGGGTTCTTAGTCAGATTTATAGCACTAGTGTTGTCACAAAAGATTGGAATGTGCATGAAAGATAAGTTGTAGTCTTCAAGGGTTTGCTTCATCCACAGAATCTGTGCACAACAACGCCCAGCTGCGATGTATTCAGCTTCTATTGTGGATAGTGCGACAGAGTTCTGCTTCTTGCTAAACCAAGAGACTAAAGCCTTTCCTAATAAATGACACGTACCGCTCGTACTTTTACGGTCGACCTTGCATCCAGCAAAATCAGCATCAGAGTAACCAATGAGGTCAAATGATGTTGACTTGGGATACCATAGGCCCACTGTAATCGTACCCTTAAGGTATCGAAAGATACGCTTAACCGCGGTCATGTGTGATTCCTTAGGATTTGCTTGATATCTAGCACACAGGCAAAAACTAGACATAATATCAGGGCGACTAGCAGTAAGATAGAGTAAACTGCCTATCATACCTCGATACTTACGTTGATCTACGGGTTTGCCGCTATCATCTGGTTTAAGTTTGGTTGAAGTAACCATTGGAGTGCTGATTGGTTTGACGTTGTCAAGGTCGAATTTCTTCAGCATGTCCTTTGTATACTTCGACTGACAGATGAAGGTTCCATTTGACATTTGTTTGACTTGCAGCCCAAGAAAGTAGTTGAGCTCCCCCATCATGCTCATCTCAAACTCGGTCTGCATACACTTGGCAAAATCTTGACAAAGGGTTTCATCAGTAGAACCAATACAATATCATCTACATATATTTGTACTAAAAGAATAGTGTCTTTGAAAGATTTTATGAAAAGTGTAGTGTCAATTTTTTCTTTTGAAAAACCTTTCTCAAGCAAGAAATTGCTTAGCCGTTCATACCAGGCTCTAGGGGCTTCTTTGAGGCCATACAGCGCTTTCTTTAGCTTGAACACGAGGTCAGGAAATTTGTGATTTTCAAAGCCAGGGGGTTGTTTCACATAAACTTTATCCTTAATAAATCTATTCAAGAAAGCACTCTTCACATCCATTTGAAATAATTTGAAATTTTGAAAATTTGCAAATGCATAAAGCATCCGAATGGATTCTAATCTTGCAACAGGAGCATACGTCTCATCGTAGTCGATACCTTCCTCTTGGTTGTATCCTTGGGCTACTAGACGAGCTTTGTTACGTGTGACTGAACCTTCTTCATTCACTTTGTTTCTAAAGACCCATTTAGTACCAATAATCGAGTGATTAGCCGGTCTAGGAACGAGTTCCCATACTTGGCTCCTCTCGAATTGGTTGAGTTCCTCTTGTATAGCAGAAATCCAAAATTCATCATTGAAAGCTTCTAAAATATTTTTCGGCTCAATTTGTGAAATAAAGGCAGTGCTAGCAATAGAGTCTCTTAATGATGATCTAGTAGTTACTCCACGTGAAACCTCACCGATTACCAAATTTTCTGGATGTAATGGCTTGAAAGAGAATTTCTTTGGCAAGCTCTCCAGAGAATTTGTTTCGGTTGTGGTGTTCATTGGAGTAGACGTTGATGGCTCAACATCATCATCAAGAGTAGCTGCTGCACTGTTATCTTCATCAAAAGTCACATTTGTAGACTCTTCCACAATAATGAGCGTTTGTTAAACACTTTATATCCCTTACTCTTGGCAGCATAGCCAAGGAAAATACCATCGTCAGCTTTGGCATCAAATTTGCCTAAGTTGTCTTTGGTGTTAAGGATAAAACATCTACAGCCAAAAATTTTAAAATAAGAAATATTTGGGGTTCTCCCAAACCAAAGCTCATAGGGTGTTTTCTTCGTAATAGGACGAATAAGCACCATATTTAAGATGTGACATGCTGTACTGACAGCTTCAGCCCAAAGTATTTCGGAAGTGAAAACTTATTCAACATAACTCTAGCCATATCGCCAAGAGTCCTATTCTTCCGCTCTACAACAACATTTTGTTGAGGAGTTCTTGGACAAGAAAACCCATGATCAAAACCATTGGAATCACAAAACTTTTCAAAATCAGAATTTTCGAACTCGCCTCCATGATTACTTCGGATACGAGTAATCATGTAGCCTTTTTCGTTTTGAACTTTCTTAACAAAAATCTTGAAAACAGAAATAGCATCACTTTTATGAGTAAAAAAGAAAACCCATGTAAATCTTGAAAAGTTATCAACAATAACAAAGGCATAGAGTTTTCCACCAAGATTGGCTACTCTACTAGGGCCAAATAAATCCACATGGAGAAGTTGTAAAGGTCTAGAAGTACTTACCGAGTTTATGGAATGGAAAGAGGACTTGGTTGCCTTATTCAATTCATATTCAGCACATACCGTGTCCTTTTTGAATGTGATATCGGGCAAGCCTCTAACTAGCTTCTTGGTCGATAGCCTGGATATAGTATCTATGTTGGCATGACCAAGACGCTGGTGCCACAGTAGTCGTTCATCTTTATGAGCATATAGGCATCTACCTGCATTGTTAGTATCTATAGACAAATAGAAAATATAAATATTATCCTCTCTTATCCCTTCAAAAACAATGTCTCCTGTTGACCTATCATAAGTAAGGCATTTGTTTTGTCCAAAGTTAATGTCATAACCATGGTCAGCAAGATGACTGATGCGGAGCAGGTTATGCTTTAACTCGGTCACTAGGCAGACATCCTTTATTACGGGAGAGGAAGGATAACCAATAATACCATTACCTATAATATAACTTTTTAGGTTATTACCGAAGGATACATATCCTTCTCTTTTCATCGATAGTGATGCAAAAAGATTTGCGTCTTCCATCATATGCCGTGAGCATCCACTATCGAGAATCCACTTACTCTTAGTTGAGGAGGGAAGGTCCACCTACATCAAGAGTAGATGTGACCTTTGGTACCCAAGTTCTTGAGGGTCCTGAAGAGTTAGTTTTTGGAAACCATGCATATATCTTTCTATCTACTAATCTTCTAATTTTACATTGTGGTAAAATGTGTCCATGTAAACCACAATAAGTACATGTAGCATTCCTATTTATATTAGGAGCATGCTGATGATGTCTATAAGCAGAATGATGAGGAAAAGTATGATGTGTAGAATTGGCATGGTGGTGATGACTATGTATAGAGTGATTGATGATATGATATTGTCTATATGGTATGGCATGGTGATGATTTCTATATGTAGAGTGATGTTGATTGTGTCTTTGTACAACATTGTGATGATTGTATCTAAATGTAGCATGATGATTGTGTAACATATGAGAGTTATTCTTACGTGTATGTGGTTTGTGTGCTTTGTGAAAGTGTGTATATCTATGCATGATTCCGTGTTGCAGGAGGATGACGTGGTTGAGTAGTGTCAAGCTTTGTGTGTGTCTCATGATATTGGGTTTGAGGTTGAGCAACATGTTTACCCAATTTAGTCTCTAGTTTCTTAGAGACAGCTTGCAGTTCAGTAATCTTAGCATTCAAACCATGCATATTAGTAATAGAAATCTTGTGTCTACTCTTTTCTTCTGCAAGCTCCATGTTGAGTGTTGTAATTTCTTGTGTTTGTTGTTCAATGCGTGTTTCGGCATCATGTAAGCTTATTTTAAGCTTATATACCTTATCAGTGACATCCGTGGGTGAAGTGTCTCTAATATTATCAAGTAATAAAGAAAGTCTTTGTATTTCAACTTTATGACTTTTGATTTTGTCCTTGGCATGTTTGTATTTACCGATGACCTTTTTGTGATCACTAAGTAAATCGGTGAAAGCATCGCCAAGTTCATCAAAAGTGAAGTCGTCAAGAGTTTCGTTTGATACCTTGTCGGACGTCGCCATTAGGCACACATTAGCCGTATCTTAAGGAGAGTTCTTTTCTTCCTCGGAGTCACTAGCTTCGCTTTCATGCCAAATGCTTATGTTGGCATATTTCTTTGAGGAAGTCTTCTTGTATGGCTTCTCATAGCGGTTGCTCTTCTTTAAGAATGGACAATCTTTTCGGACATGTCCAGTCTTCTTGCAACCGTAGCAGGTTGGCTCTTCTTCACCATCTTCTTATGGTTCCTTCTTTCTTCGATTGAAGCGAAGGAATTTCTTGAAATTGTGGACCATAAGGGCTTGATCATCTTCTGAGTCATCATCATCTGTCTCTTCGGGTTCCGTCCTTCGTCGGTGAGCTTTGAGTGCGATCTCATTAGCCTTAGGAGCAGGCTCTTCGAAGTCCTTGAGGTCAAGCTCATGAGTCATTAGCTTTCCCATCAAGGTCTCCATGGACATGGTTGTGAGATTATTTCCTTCTATGATGGCTGTCACCTTAGGGTTCCAAATTTTGGTAGCCCCTAAGTAGCTTGCGAATCTTCTCGTGGTTTGAATATTGCTTGCCGAGCGAGGACAGGGGGTTGATGATGTCGAGGAATCTTGTGAACATTTACGTGATCGTCTCATTGGAAAGCCTCGTATTCTTGAGTGAGACGGCTTATCTTTGATTCCTTGACTTGGGTGGTTCCTTCATGCGTCACTTCAAGAAGTCTCCATACTTCATGAGAGGTGGTGCATGTAGAGACCCTGTTGAACTCATTCCTGTCTATAGCACAGAATAAAGCATTAATAGCTCTCGCGTCTAGACTTGCCTGTTTCTTCTCCTCGTCAGAATATTTGTCATGTGATTTCTCAACGAGATCACCATTGACAACTATCCTGGCGGGCTTTTTGTAACCGTCAGTGACGATAGTCCACAGGTCAAAGTCTAGCGACTTGAGATAAAAGCTTATCCTTGTTTTCTAATACGTGTAGTTAGTTCCATCAAATAGGGGAGGCCTATGAGTGGACTGTTCTTCACCGTGATTGGAAATCAAGGATTGTGTGGTTGTCATGGATCAGCTCTAAGATGTAAGTCCTTGTAAAGAGAATAGAGCTCTGATACCAATTGAAGAACAGATGGCAACTCTAGAAGGGGGTGAATAGAGTTTATAGCGATAATAACCAATAAAAAATTTAAACTCTTTCACAATCTAAGAATAATCAGAGTAAGTACAGAAATAAATAAGGAGCAAGAAAGCATACGCAAACACAGCCGATTTTAACCTGGTTTCTCTCGTGGAGGACTAGTCCAGGCCTGAGAACTCTAGCTCAGGATTAAATCTACTATTTGTGAAATAGTAGTTACACTCCGTGCCTTTTCTTCAGAAGAGCACGTCAACTTCTTACAAAGGATCGTAGTGGCGATGCTTGGAATTTTCCAAGCGACTTCTTGAACTCTTGTACAAGACTCCTAACTGAGATATGCTGAGCACTCGAGACTTAGGAAGCTTGTGGCTACTAGATGAAGAAGGGTATGGCTTATATTGAGCTTAAGAGAGAAGAGAATAGAAGATTGGATGATTGAAAATGAGAGAATTTTTGGCCTATTTATAGGGTTTTATCAAGCAGAATTCGGCCAGAATTCTGGTAATTTTTTTAAAAATTTGGCCGTTGGACAACTAGCAACCAGCCAACCCTAAAAATTAGGGTGCTAATTTTTAGGGGACAGAGTTCGGCCCGAACTCTGTGTGGAGGCAGAGTTCGGCCCGAACTCTGTCTCCAGAGCACAGAATAGATCTAAGGATCCAATGGGCTTATTTTGGATGTGGAGCTTTATGGATTTTGGATAGGTTATGGGCTTAGTCTCAAGAGCTCAGCACAACTCAGCTTACAACATTCTAGACTCAATAAATATAAAAGTACAGACTTCAAAAATGACTGCATTTGCAAAACTGAGCTGTCGTCTGGCTCGAGCTGGATGTAGTCGTCGTGTGTCGTATTGAATTATTACAAGTATTATTCAGTCAATGTTATCAATATTTGGTTGACTGTGACTTTGTGTCAACAAATTTAACCGAGCCGGACATAGGTCCATCCGATTCTATTTTTGGTCCGAGCTTGAACACTTGGCTGTCCGAATCCGTCCGGTCCGTTTACACCCCTAATGCTTGGCTCTACCACTTGTCCTACATGTTCGATTTTATTACATGCTGCTCACATGTCTAATTTGTCTTACATATTCACAAGCTATTTTCTTACGTGTTTCTAATTTTGTTTCATACACACTATGGTACCAATTTATTATTCATGTCTCATTTACTGCTTTACTTAGTATTGTTATGATTAGTATGTTGGTTTTAGTTTAAAGTTTGGCTTCCTTTGTAGTACTTGCTAATGGAGGTCTGACCCCACTAGTTTTGTTTGACCAGATCTAGTTGAGGAGCCCGAGGATCTTCCAGACCTTTTACGTGATGGTGACCACCCGGAGCACCAGAGTGCTTGAGCGGGTATTCTTTCTCTTTCCTACTTTTCTGTACTTATTCTTTCGAGGCATTTATCCACCGAACATATGTTTAGCTCGTGTTTTGGACTTGACGTTTGACCTACTGGCTTAAACATGATTATATATTTTCTAGACTGCAGCTAGTGTGATCATGTATAACTTAGTCTTGGCAGTTTTGTTTTGTATTACTAGCTTCATGATCATCTATATTATAGTTTGGGATACTTTACTGTCTTATATGCCTGATGATCATATCCTTGTACTTTACTTTCTTACCTGTGATTGAGATATCTAGGATACTTGACTTAGGATTAACTGTTGGCTTGTAGCAGTAACCCCCCATCTATACAGCTTATATGTTATTCGGAGTGCTGGAGTACTTTGATATACGTAGCTAGCCTGGTTCGTCCCTACCTGACAGTATTCTGGTTCTGTAATGTGACACAGGTTTCAGTGGTAGCCCATGCCGATCTGATTTATCAGATATGTGGGGGTTACTGGTAGTTATCTTAATCACAAATCTTTCATTGATATCCTTTGTTTACTCTTTATCCCTGATCCTTTAACCTGATATCTGCTTTGATCGTTGATCCATCTTGTTCCCTCACCCTGATCCTTGTGTCCTTAAACTCTAAGGGGCATTTTTCTTAGTCCTTCTGATCAGCTTATTCAGGTTCCACCGATGGTAGGTTAGCTTCCGTCTGTTTTACCAGTTCGATAGGTTCAGCCTCAACATTCTGGGGCAGAGTCTAGAGTCTACCGGAGGGCAGAGTCACAATTTTCGTCGATTCATTCAACGATACCAGTTCAGACAGACAGCCAGAAAGTGTTATTCGAGCACTGGTAGATGGTTTGAGGGGTTTTATGGCATCATAAAAGCGTCAGAGCGACGTTCTCATCCAGTCTGTGATGACGGCTTTAGAGAAGGGTGGTGCTCAGATCTACAATTCTGTGAGCAGCTTCAGGCATCTCCATTCCCCGTACTTCTATGGTACGGAGGATGCAATTGCGTCTGATTTATGGCTTCAGGATACTGAGTCCATTCTAGAGGCGAAATAGATTTTGGCCAGGGAGCGTGTGGCAGTTGTCAGGTTACAGCTCTTAAATTTAGCCTATGACTAGTGGGCAACTCATAAGGTGTCTCTTGTGACGTCGATAGCTTGGGCATATTTTAGTGGAAGATTTTATACTCACTATTTTGGTGGTGTCGCATTATGATCTATAACAGACGTTCACTGGTCTCCGACAGATAAGCAGGCTCAGTTAGTTTCCTTATTTCTTAGTGGCGACCGAGTTGGACCGGGCGAGGAGGTTCCCACAGGGACTTTATCAAGAGATCATATGGCAGTTGAGTAGCATGAGTTCAAGACTTTTGATACAGTAATGAGGGGCCGAGGAGGCATGCGTACACCTCATAGACGATCATTGATAGAGGCGGAGGACAGAAGAGGCCTCACACTCGAGCTTTGACGATTGGATCTCTGAGGGGACCGACTCCAGCGGCTTCCTTTTAGAAATCGCCCCAGCCGCGTCCTCAGCAGCAGAGACATTTTCCATAATGGGTTGTTCCTATTACGGGAAGGCAGGGCATGTTTTGTCACAGTGTCATAAGGTTCATGGCTTGTACCTAGTGGAGCATCAAACGACATGATATGGGCTTATCCCAGGAGGAGTTCGGCTGGTTCAGTATCTTTCCAGTCAGCAGTTCAACAGGTCAGGGTGCCAGTACCGGCTTAGCAGCAGCAGGCTCAGAGGTCATTATCGACGCAGTTCCAACAGCAGAGGAATCAGTAGTATGCTTTGGCTCAGGTCCAAAGGCAGATATGCTAGCAGCAGAGGTGTCCAGCACCCTGATGTCAGGGCCAGGCTTTTACGCTTTCCATCGAGGAGTCATTAGCAGTAGGTGAGGTGGTCGCAATACCATTCTCGTTCACTTTCATTCAGCTTCAGCTTTATTTGATTATGGTGTTTTATATTCGTCTATATCTGTACGATTTGTGACACATGTTGGTTTGGAGGTAGAGTCTTTACCTGTAAGGTTAAATTTACTTACCAGTAATGGTTTAATAAGAGTAGACCGAGTCTATGCCTCGTAGAGTCATAGTGTACGGGAGAGAGTTCTTCGCGAGGCTAATCAAGTTTCCTATGTACAATTATGATGTCGTTCAAGGTATGGATTAGTTAAGTGCTCGACACGCTATGATAGATTGCCATGCTGGCAGAATTATCTTTCGTATGAGGAGTTCTTATTCTCAATAGACAAGTGGAGTATTCATCAGAGGTCTGTAGAAGCATGAAAAATCTCAGCTGAAGACATCCCTTCGCCAAGAAGATGCAAAAGACTGGGGCTCAGTACTGAAACAAAAAAACAGAAGATATGGAGAGAAGTTCCTTTATTATCGTATCTACCAAAGTCTAGTACAGACACATCAGGACTATACATAAGGGACTAATTGTGTTCTCCTACAAAGGATCTAGTACAGATTCGACAAAAGCCTAGAGGGATCTACAAGGGATGCATTCTTCATCGAAGTGCAACCTCCTTCTTCTCGATACACATGCTGGAAGATTGACCTCCACCGAAGCGTATTCTGATTTTCTTATTGGTGCAGCCGCTCAGAAGCATATCAGTAACTCAGCACTTTGAAGAAGCCAGAGCCTTCAAGCCAGAGGCGCACCCACCTGCCTGTGCCAACCTCAAAAACAAGATGGTGGTAGGCCCTCCTCCCCTTCTTTTATTTTAGAAGCCAGTGTCTTCACTCTAGAGGCGCAGCTACCTGCCTGAGCCAATCTCAGACGTACAAGGGTGTCATACTCTTTCCTTCGCAGCCAACGCCTTCACTATTCAGAGGCACAGCTACTTACCTGCGTCCGTATGAGGTGCACGATGGTGATAAGATCACACCATCTCCATTCCCACGGCACAATCGTCTACTCCGGATCAGAATCTTAAGTCACTTCTCTACAAGAGACTTGGAAACTTCTATCACAACTAATGCAAGTCAACCGGTCGCTCCAAAAGCACAGTCACCCCACTAACCTGAAGCACAAGCCTCTTGTCGCCTACAGCACAGTGACTCCGGTAGCCCGAAACACAGCTTTATAAGTTGATGTATATGCACAGAAGTCTCGTCGTCATTCGAAGCCAAGTCTACTCGTCGCCTGAAAGCCAAGTCCACTTAGTCCTCACCAGAGGTACAGGATGCATGGGTCCACCCCAATTGGTTTGTTTAAACCGCCTCTTACGGAGAAGATTGGGATGAAATCATGATTGATATCATATCAGATTGATTTAAATCTTAGACGAGGATCAGTTAGACTCCAAATCTAGGATGAAATCCCAAGATTTACTTGGCTGTATCCGAACAAGCCAATCGGCACGCGCCGCGTGTCACCTCCTTCGATTATGTTTATAACTACCAGAGATCTCGTTTGAGGGGAATCTCGATGTCTGCCATGTGTCAGCTGCAGAAGCCCACACCGTGTAATGACGGCAGATTCTTTCATATCTCAGAAACTCTAATGCATATAGCATATGTATAAATAGAAGGAGTTCTTCTTCCACTAGAAAAAAATGAAAAAGAATGGGAACATTGACAATCGACAATCTTCAAAGGATCAGCATCTATCACGAAGAGTCGACCACCCTCATCCACCTATCAACCAAAGAATCAACCAACCAGACATCTTTAAGGGATCTTCTCATCCAGACAGCCTCTTGACTGGTGACCCTAGAGTCCCATTAAAGGCGCCAGAGAGCCATAGCAAGGTTGATTCATCGTCAGATCGTCAACGGAGTAAAGGAGCCACTACAGCGTTCGATCTCCACCATCTCAATTTTTCAGAAGCCTCTTCTTCTTGTACTTAGAATATCCTGTTTAGGACTTCCTTCTTTGTATATAGATACCTTATACGTTCAATAAAGCAAAATATTTGTTCAACCTTTTGTTACGTCGAACAAAATGGCGACTCTGCTGGGGACTACCTTCTCCTCTAACGAGACGACGGTGACACAATCTGATGACAACTTGCTGGGAGCTTCTCAAGACACGCTGGTCGTACGCTTCGACTAGCAGGCTTTTAAAGATCTCCCCTCTGATGAAAAGTCGAAGACTTCGAAGCGGTTCGTACAACCGAAGAAGACTTAACGTGTCTGGAGACCTAAGGCGGCTGCAGAGCCAGTACGATGGTGGGAACTGCGTCTCAGGACCCCATTAACGTCAAGGCCACAGAGAAGATCCCGGCTGCTATAGCCTTATATATAAAACCCGTATTTTTTATTTATTTTTTAATTATTTTATTAGACTTAAAAATGAATTTATATAATTTATGGTTTTATTAATTATTAAAAATTACGTTAGCTATTGTTGAGTTTTTGAGCACTAGACGACCATGACTTTTAGCACGAAAGTTGTAGCAGTGTGCCTTGACTAGTATATTAACCATGCCAGTGGAAGCCTAGCCATGGTGATGTCCAAACTAGAAAAACCAGGCCACATTGCGACTTAACCTCTACCGATAATTAATTGTTTATCAATTTAAATTTTTGACTTTAAGAGACTCGGTTGGACCAAACCAGTCCGAACTAGGGCCCGGACCGAACCCATTCCCATGTAAGCATGTAGTATGACCAACTGTGGCCTTGTAGGCATATTTTATATATGTACAAATACTTTCTAAATTATTTTAGAACTTTATGTACAATTCCTAATTATTTAATTATTTGTAAAATTATTGGTATTTTATTATTAAAAATATTTTGCAACACGTACAATTTTCTGGACTCAAATAAGGGTGTGTAGTAAGTTCACCCATTGGACTATTTTTTATTTTATTAAAGTTAATTTATGGTGAATAAATAAACAGATTTATTCTATTAGATATTATTATTATTTAGTTAATTTTATTATCAAATGAATTTAACTATATATGTACATATGTTAAATTAATTTTATATATGGGTAGATAAGTATATATATATATATATATATAATATATTATATATATATATATATTATATAATATATATGTAAATATATCTATATATATATATATATATATATATATATAGATTTTTATATAAAAAAATTTTATATAATATATATATAATTATATATATATATATATTATATATATAAAAAATATATATATAGATATATATATATATATATATATATATATATTATAATATATAATATAATATATATATAGATATAAAAAAAATATATAATATAAAAGGATAAGAAAAGAAGTTTAAGAGTTTTGGAAAAAAAAAAGAAAAAAAAGGGAATATGTGGTCGGCCCCACCATGTGGGAACCGACCACACATGCTAGCAAGCAGCAGCAAGCGCCATGTAAGGTCGACCCCCTCTCCCCTTTATATATATATAAGTTATATACTTATATATGTTTAACAAAAACCCTAAACTCCTAATCACCATTATTCTCCTCCTCCACACTCCTTCCTTCCTTCCTCCTCTCACCTCTGTCCCCGTACCTCTCCGACGAGCAGGCTAGCAGCCGTAGCCCGACCCCGCGGTCGCGACGACAGCGACAACAATAACAACAACAACCAACAGTTTTTAACATTAAGGTAAGCACCTTCACCATGCGATTTCTCCTTCAATTCAAATCCGTTTTAGATCCGTAAATTTGTGTAGAAAGCCCTCATGACCCTCTTCGAGATCCCCCAGGTGGATTTCTACATGGCCATCCAATTGCTCGAAAAATCGAGGCGAAGTTGGAGAAAACCACTTTTCTAGAATATTAAAAACTGTTTTGAAACATCAACTTGTCGGCCACTTTTCGTTTTGTACTTTAAGATTTTGTAGAAACTAATTGAAGATAGTCAAAGACAACATAACCGAAATTGTAACGCACCTTCTGGATTCACTTTTCGTCTAGTATGTAAAAAGTTACATGTAGTTAAAGTTCTCAAAAAAATTATAAATTCTGTTTTCAAAAATTAGAAAAACCCCAATTTGGAGTCCATCCCGACAAACTGGGCGACGTGGTCGTGCACTATATGCATCGAAAGGCGCGTATGGATGTTGTCGATGTGTGGGAACTGACGGAACCCGATTTCGTTGCATGTGTGCGACGAAATCAATACGTATCCGTCGAGATACCCCCGTATCGACCTTTTGCAAACTTGGCCATAACTTCGTGTACACTCATCAAATCGGGACGAAACTTGCGCCATTTGACTCAAAATATTTTTCTGGTCCTGTGAGCCAAGTTTGGATCAATTCTGAGAATGTTGACTGGGACACCATTTTTGCGGGCCCACAATCCCACTTAACGGACAATTTTGTGCACAGTCCGTCGTAATCCAGAATTGGACATACCGTTGGGTTCGTTCTCATCAAAATAAATTTGTAGACATATAGTTTGACGACTTTAGAGACCGTAGATGCTAGCACGTATTTCGGTGCAAAGTGGGTCCAACGGTGGACATCGTTTTGACCCGAAATTGCAAAATTGTCCCTGTTCCAGAATTTAACTTTTGGACAGGCATTTCCTAGGCATATCTTATATTCCAACTCGTTCGTGATGTTTGTTGCAGCATCCGGAGTCATCTGCAGGATTTGGCTTTTCTTGCTTCGTTTATTTGTCTGTTCGAGCTACTGGATTATTCTCTTTGCACATAACCTCAGGCAAGATACCTTGCCATTATACTATTTATATTCAGTTTGCATTTTATTATATCATTGTTCATTTATTTCCAGTTCTTATAGTTCTTGATTTACTGTCTGCTCAGTGATATTAGATGTACTTGTTATTATCATGGCCCTAGAGTTAGGGGACTACCGATTATAGTGTATCGCATATACCTTGACACAGTTGTACCACGAGGATATGTGAGATGAGTGGCATGTAGAGGTCCTTACGTGTTGGCTGATCACCCTGTGCATGCGTTAGGTCTAACTGTCAAGTTGTATATTAGAAGACTTGACGGTTAGTAGTGTTATAGGTCGTGGATGCGACATGATAGGTACATTGGGTAGAAAGAACATTTCCTTGTCGTATGGGGTTCGATTGCACTTTCCTTGTAACCCGAAAGATTCGCTGGAGATACGAGTATATTTAGCCTCTCAGGTTGGCCACTGTCGTTTTTTGAACGTCATGCCTTAGGTCCCTGGTGCCCAAGTGGGGACTATACTAGATCCCATTTACAGCCAAGGCTCATACAACGAAAGATTTATTCTTAACTGCATGTTCACTTTAGTATGGTTAGAGTACCTTATTGTTGTCTTGTCACTTACTTTTGTTTGTGGCCTATTTTATATTCAGTATTTAATGACATGTTTATTGTATCTTGTTACGTCCTTCTGAGGACCTGGTTATCTCTCCAGTGTGTGCTTCTGTGATAGTTGCAGGTGTTCTAGTCGAGGCCGTGATCTTCTCCATCCTTTCGAAGATGATTGCACTTGGCTAGTCTTGTTATTTTATTTATTCCTTCTTATACCTTTCATTTGAGATAGTTGGTAGTGGACTTTGTCTCCGCCCAACTTGTACAAAGACTTATTACAGTTGATTATATGATCTTTTTATTCTTCATTTGTGAATGAGATTAGATTACTCTTGGTTTACTGCATTTTACAGCTTATGTATACATACGATTTCCATATATTGGAGTATACTTTATATGTATGCAGCTGGCATGGATACGTACCTAGTCCTAAGTATTTGGGACTGGGGTATTACATATTTTGTGGTGGCCCATGCAGGTCAAGTTTGTCACTTCGGTTACGTTACTGTACCGATGTGAGCCTACAACATAGGATTAGAATTTATGAATCTCATCCATACAGCTTGACCTCTTTTCTTGGCTTCAAATTTCGAACTCTCTATCGACCTCCCTGAATTGCATCTTGCTTGATTCCTTTCTACCGTTGATTCTCTCTTTTCGTGCTTAGTGTCAATTAGGAAGATGACTACACTAGTATATGCCATAGGTCAAACACATGGCTAGAATGGTTATATTGGCAATTGGAATACATTTAAGACTCTAATTGAGTTAAAAAGGCTTTTTTTAAAAAGGTGTGATTTAATGATTAGTAATTTGTAAAGTAGAATATTACCAAGGAAAGTTTTAATCTTGAGATTTCTAAATAGTAAACACCATAGGATTGATACTGCAGAAAAAAAAGTAGCTAGAATCTTTATACCCTTGATTTAAGGAATTGATTTGATTTTCAAGATTTGATATTTATGATTTATTGGGTTATAACTATACATCTTTGAACAAATATAAAATTGATTTACTTTTCGAGTTGTGATATTTATAATTTTTGGGTGATAGATATACATCTTTGAACAAATATAAAATTTATTTGATTTTCGAGTTTTGATGTTTATGATTTATTGGATTATAGTTATACACCTTTGAACAGTTATAAATTTGGTTTGAAAATGATCTTAGCTTTTAAAAATCGTCGTAGGAATTATTTAAATTTGAGTTTACAACTTACGATTTTTGTGTTTAGTAAATTTTGAATTTTAAGTGGAAGTAATGATGGTAAATTTTGGTTTACAATATTTGAAAACAATTTTTAAGAATTTTTTTTATTTTAAATTGTGTCCTATGATTGAGGATTTACAAATCTATTTAGATTTTTGGTAAAAAATAATTTTTGACTTATAAGATTATTTGAAAATTTAGTTTAATGTTGGATTGCTAATATCACAAATTTTGAAATAAAATAAAAATATATTAATTATGTGATAAGGTTGTTTGATTGATCAAATAAAGTTACCATTTAAAAGTTGTGATTATATTTGAATGACATAGTTATAATTGATGAGTGCATTAAAATATTGAGCTAAAATTTTGAGATTGCTTTGTATGTGCTAGAAATTTTTATCTGGGGAGCTATTAATTTTTTGTAGAGTTTTAAAGTTATGATTGATTATGAATATTTTATATATAGAGTCATGATTTATGAACTCTTGAGTTTAAAGGTTGGATTGAAAATGTAAAATTTTGAAAAAGTCAGTAGTAACATGATAAAAATTTGCTTTAAAATTTATGAAAGTGATTTAAATTTTTTTTCATGATGAATTTGAACGGCTTGGAGTGAATACAAATTTTGGTAGTTTATTTTTGAAACTTTTGGAGGAAACTTGAGTTAAATTTTAAATGGTGGGCAAGCGAGAGGGTCCCAATAAAATAAATGTATTCCACACTAAGTTGTCGTATCACTCACGACCATGATAGTAGTATATACATAAGTATTGTTAGTCATCTACCAAGCTATGTGACTGTATTTCCACCTTGACTTACTCGACCTTCCTTCAATGATAGATCTTTTAATTGCGACCTTCTAACCCATTTGCAATTTGAATAATGATTTACTGGTTCCTTAACTCTATTCATCTAGGAGACTATCTTCTCTCCGAAATTTTGTTCCTAAATTATTTTTACTGGATTCTTTAATTAATTTTATTTCAGCTTTAACTTGATCTTCTTTATTTTTTTGTATTAATTATCACCTCGTGAACTCCCACTTTCTATTCTTGATATGACTTTATGGTCAAAATGGCTAAACTATAACCTCTACCATGACACCAAAATACTTCCCGACTTCAATTAAGAGATCCAACCTTGACTCAATCCCTTAGTCCGATATGTGATTTTGTTCTACTTAATTCCTTAAATGCTTAAATTTGTGCTTTATCTTGATTGCTTAACCCATTGTCCCACCACACTACTAGTTTAACTCTTGTAAGTTGGGTAGA